>CALSFV010000167.1:0-62588 GCA_943737045.1 Parapristionchus giblindavisi
TGATTAATCAACCTCAAATGTCTTGACTAATGGACCAAGAACACCTTCAGGATGAAGATCAAAATGAGAATAATTAATGATTGTTGAACAATTAGGAACCTATCAAGTACAAGATTTATAATTGATTCATTATAATGATCTACCTTCACTATCATATTACCATCTTGTGTCCTTTGTAGTTCAGATGTTAGAGCTATCGTTAATCCATTTATATTTCCATTAACCTAAAAACGAAAATAAAATAATGTTACTAAATTAGTTATATAAATGGATGTACTATTATAGGTTTACTTGCACGTTATAAATATATAATGAAACAAATATATGTTAGCTAATAGTGTGCCCTATGGTGTTTACTAATTCATAGAAATGCATACATTTCCATTAAATTGGAATAGATTTCCATTTGCAGTACCATAGAAGTGACTCTGTAAGCTAAAGAAATAAAGAATATAGAAATTAATATAGATAGCATATAAAGAGTACGTTATATTCATATTCTCCAATCCGAAAACAACATATCGAGGTGGAAGGAAATTGATTACTGAGACCTAATCGATTATGTATTCATTAATATAATTATAAGGATATATTACCTGTGCTGGTATAAATCGAATAACTCTAATATTCTTTAGATAGACATGCCCTTCTATACCAGGTTGAGAGAATGGATAATCAGTTGAATATCCTGATAAATGAGATATCTTCTCATTCAATAATTTCACTCCAACATTCTTCAATTGATTGATTCCTTTCTTTGTCAAACGTATTCTCAATCCAGGATTCCCTATAGTATCATATAATTAATAGAATAAAGATGAATAATGAAGTAAAAGAACAGGTTGATAGTTAATCTATAACTTCTAATGGAAGTTGTTCGAGAAATGAAAGATAAAGAAATTCCTTCCTTTCTCTTTCTCTCAACTGGTTCTTCATCAACTTTTCATTTCTTTTAAATAAAGTTGAGTAGATTCATATTGAACATAAATCAACATAAAGGATCATTCTACTCAATGTAATCTACTACTGATAAAGTTAAAGACATTGTCATATTTCTACTTCCTAATTCATTTCTTTTTAAATATCAATGGACATTGTATGGTATTGTTCATGAAGAACTATTTCTCTTTAACAAAATATTAAAAAATTAAAACCTGGTTGGAGATTCCAATGTTGTCTGAAATCAAGAGAACGTATGGATAGAGCAATAGATAAAGAGAGTAATAGAAGAGTAATGATAATATGAATACATGTCATTGAGGATATAGAGGAAGAGATGAAGAAGGATGAAGAGATGAGATAGAGCTCTAGATAGATACTCACTCTATAACAAGATCTGTCTAGTCCAACCCTCTTTTGTATAAGAGACTCCAAATGTCTGCTCCTCACTAGGAATGGTTCGTAAAGGGTATGAAACTACGGGGAGTGACATCCATAGCGATAATCAGCATGCTCGACTTAGTAGGAATCAACTTTCAAAGTCTGCTATTTATCGATTTTGAAAATTTCAAACCCGTCGCATATCCGCCGCACGATATTCGCAAAATGGCATATGGGATAAGGGGAAGAGGGGAGGGATGAGGGCGGAAGGGTACTGTCTCATACAAGTGTCTCATTCCCAACCGAGCTGTGGTATAGTGGTTAGCGCGCGCTCACAACTTTTTGCACACATGTCTGATTCCCCTGAGAACATTTTTGCAAGTGCAGCATTTCAATAATAAACATTTATGTTTCAATAGATATTGACTCCAATATTTATATTTCTTTACGTTTTTGCTACTTTTTTCGATGTCTTTTGTTATCTCTACCTAGTTGCGAATCTTCAGAGGATCAAATAAAAGTAGCAGCTTAAAGAAGGGGACCCACGAGATTTGGGCTGCGCTATTGACATGAAGAACGTGGGACATAAGAAGTGACATTCTATTCTCTATTAGATTTGACTGGTTCAACGCGTAGAGCGTGTGGCTCAGTGGTCAGTAGTCAGCGCTTGTAACCGCGCCACACGGGTTCGATTCCCGTTTGCAATTTTCTATACATTTGTGCTTCAATTTCAAAAACTCGCGCCTTTCCCTGGACATATCAATGAACTTTAAGTCCGAATTACGGTATTCTGGGGCATCTTAAATTTTAGAGAAAATTGTTTTTGTATACAAGGAGATGTGATCAATAGTTCTGTCTGGCCAGTTTAGTCACGAAAAAACTCGTGGGTCCCCTTCTTTAATGAAATTCATAGAAAAAATAATATAAATGTTCAAGAAATCAATTATTACTTTATTAATATATCAACAAAGATGAGACTCTACAAAGAAGAATTTGAAACAGAATACCTACAGCAATAACGACAGATAAGACGAGAGAGATGACGATGATTGAGCCACATTCACAATCATTAGTCCAATCAGAACCACTACATTTTTTATTTAAAATTTTATTCTATGAATTCCAAGAAGCTGTTACTTTTATTTGATCCTCTGTAGATTCGCAGATAACAAAAGACAGCGAAAAAAGTTACAAAAATGCAAAGAAATATGAATATTGGAGTAAATATCTATTGAAACATAAATGTTTATTATTAAATACTGCACTAGCAAAAATGTTCTCGGGGGAATCGAACATGTGTGCAAAAAGTTGTGAGCGCGCGGTAGCCACCAGGGTTGTGCGGAAAATATATCTCGGAAAAATTTCGGAAAATTTTTTTCGGGTCTAAAATACCGGAATCGGAAAATTCGGAAAACCCGGAAAAAATTTTTGTAAAACGCTTTTTCTTGGGTTTTACCTAATAATTACTATCGGAAACGATCAAAGCGAACATAGTAATGATGAAAAATCGCATAGTAATGTAGCAGCAAATTTAAGATAACAATATTCCAAAAACTTTTTTACGAACAATGGGAAGCTTAGAAACCTAGGTGTTGAAGGTTCGCGTAAAAGAACAACAACGCTATATGTGTGATTGTTGATCATTATTAGCGCATCATTTGTACGAACTATGACTGGACAGACAAAAACGACAAAAAAATCTCAAATTAAATTAATATTATTATTAGATGTACAAGAAAAAGTATGCATGTACTTTAAATATAAATTTTTTGATTAAATATTTGTTTTTGATATGTATTTTTGACATTGTACGGTATTTGATTTTTTCCGGTTTTCCGATATTTTTTCGGAAAATTTTCCGTAAGGGGGTCGGAAAAATAGGAAAATTTTTCCGGTCCGAAAATTTTCCGCACAACCCTAGTAACCACTATGCCACAGCTCGGTTGGGAATGAGACACTTGTATGAGACAGTACCCTTCCGCCCTCATCCCTCCCCTTATCCCATATGCCATTTTGCCCATATCGTGCGGCGGATATGCGACGGGTTTGAAATTTACAAAATCGATAAATAGCAGACTTTGAAAGTTGATTCCTACTAAGTCGAGCATGCTGATTATCGCTATGGATGTCACTCCCCGTAGTTTCATACCCTTTACGAACCATTCCTAGTCAGTCAATCCATGAGTTCTTTATTCAATATAACTAATCTAGAAAAATAATAATAGATACAACTATGTGTGAACATTATAACATAATTCAATAGGGTAAGATCAAAGTAGATAAAACTAATAAGGCAAGAATCAGAGGTTAAAGATCAAATTTGTCATGGCCCTTTAATAAAAGACAAGGGATCAATATATAATGTGATATTCAAATATGGAATATTGTTTTTTGGTCCCTGCGAAAATTGAGGGAGATTGCATAATGGATTGAAGTAGAAGATAAACAATGAAGAAGAGAAAGTAATGAAAGAGTTTAGTACTTCATATGAAGTGGATTGAAAGTATAAAGAATGAATATAAAAGGAATGATGAATGAAGATTAAGAAAGGTTAATACAATCAAACATTTTCTATTGTTTCCATTTCATTATCTTCATCATCCATATTCTTATTCACTTTCTCGATTTCTATCTCTGGACGGAAGAGTTTCTCTACTTTCTATAATACGATCAATAATATAGATGAATAGAATGAATAGAATGAATACCTCAGAGAATGAACCATCTGTAACTATCCATATATAGATAGCATATCCAGGAATACATAACATAGATGATAATGATAAGAACCATCCAAGAATATGTCCCCAGAATGGATAATCATAATTGTATGCATCTATGCGTAATGGTTGATACTTCACAAGTCCAAATATCATTACTCCCTACAATATTATATCATTACAAATATTCTTTTGAGAAAAGAAGTTGAACGAGTCTCTAATTCTTCTTTTCATTGTTCTATTTCTTTTCTTTAGTTGAAGTTCTCGTCGATATTTCACTAGATAAGCCTTATCTCTTCTCTATTTCTTCCTTTCACTCCATCTGTTACTTCTATTATCTTCTCCACTTACCATACATACAGCAGGAGTTGCAAATACCCAACAGAACTTCCACCAACTAGATGGATAATATCCAATCATTGAATGCATATGATCATACCATCTATCGATACCTTAACTATTCATTCATCTCATCTATTCATTCAATATAATAGACTAACCAACACTCCATGATATAGCTATACATTCAAAGAATAACAACCATAATAAAGCCCATCCTGATGCTGCATAGAAATCAAACAATTGGAATACATAGAAACCACCCTGAAAAGAATCAGATTCATCTTTGATCTTTGATCTTTGAACATACATGAGTTACAGTAGTTAAACCAATAAGATAAGATATAGCACATATTGCAGCAATAAATATCTCTCTTCCATATTTCTTAGCTCTTATAATGGATGGAAATTCATCAATGATTGCTGTGAAGAATCCTTCCATTGTACAAAACTATAATAGAATTATTGATTGATTCATAAATGAAATAATTGTTTAACCTGTGAATCAATACCAAGGAATAAGACCATTGAGAAGAATAGAACAGACCAAACTTGAGTATATGGTAATTGAAGAATACCGGATGGATATGCAAGAAATAGAAGACCTGGACCAGCTTGTGCTACCTGACGTTATTGATTATTGATTAAGATAAAATGATAGAGAGATCTAACTTCTTCAACACTTTTTCCTTGTTGAGTTGCCATGAATCCAATGAATGAAAAGATAACAAAACCAGCAAATACTGATGTTCCTGAGTTGACAAAACATACAGTTAGAGCTTGTCTAAATGAATACATTGATTAGGATATGATATAAAATGAATGAATATACTTGTAAACATTATTATGGAAGTTATTGTAACTTCCTAATGCAACTAATGCACCTAATCCTAATCCATATGAGAAAAAGACTTGAGTTACTGCATCAACCCATACCTGATATGATGAATATAATTAGAATATACAAATAGATAGAATACCTTAGATTGCAATAACTTAGAGAAATCGGGTTTAAGATAGAATTCTAATCCAAGTGATGCTCCAGGCAATGTTAGACCACGAATAAGAAGAAGAAACAACATTATATATGGAAATGATGCAGTGAAGTATACAACCTAATTTCATAATATCATATATAGTATATAAATATATAGATTGAATACCTTTCCAGTCCATTTCACACCTTTGAATATACAAAAATAACAAATAATCCATGCTAATAATAAATAGAAAGCTAATTCCCATCGAAGACCATCTGGGAAATCGATTCCTTCCGATATTCCAAGTACTTTTTTACTTAAATGAATATAATCATCATTGATCTTTGATCTCTAGACTAACTTCCAGAATTCTTTAACAGGAGAAACAACAGAAAGTTGTGATGCTGTGCATACACTCCAATTAGCTTTTGGTCCAATGAAGAATTGTTTTTTATATTCGAGAAGATGATCAGATGTTAAAGACTGAATGAATATGAATAAAGAAAAGAATATAACAAATAATATGAATAAAGACAACTATAAAAACATTTGAAATCTCATTCATTCTTCACAGTTATATAGGATCGATCTACTCTATTCTATCATATTTTCAGTTCAATTCAAGATCATTGATTTGAATATTTCATTCTGTTTGATGGTACTTAAGAGAGATACCTTAACATTGAAGAATTCAGCAATAGTTCTATTAGAATCACATGGGAGTTTATCATATTCTGATCTACATTTATCACTATTCCATCTATAATTCAATATATTGATTGATGTTACGAATAAGGGTTAAACTAACTCATTATTACAATTTCTCCATGGTACATTATCATCAAATCGAATTGAATGGAATAGATAGAATAAAGCCCTAATCAATACAATCAATCAATTTATTCACAACATTTTAATATCTAACCAACTCAAAACAACGATATAATAGATATTCAACCAAAAAGCCATAACGGCAGCAGCTATTCCAACTCCTTTAAAGAACAGATTAAATAGAATGATGAAAGATGAAAGATCAGAGATAAAATTACCTTTAAAGATAGGACATATCTTAAACATTCCAAGACCTCCAACAGATAATAATTGACCCCAACTAGTTTCAAGAATGAATAGGGGAGCTCCACAAAATACTAATGATATAATATATGGAACGAAGAATGCTCCTTAATATAATCATTTATCGATAGATATCATTTCATTACAGTACCTCCTCCATTTTGATAACATAGATAAGGAAATCTCCATACATTACCCAATCCTATAGCATATCCAATACAACTCATTATAAAGTCTGCCCATGATGACCATTTATCCCTTTCTGGTAATGAATCTCCCATTATTGATTGGTTTAGCCCAGATGAGGATGAGATCCTGAATGGAATTAGAGGATTACTGTAGATGAGATGATTGGATGGATACTGAAAAAGAAAGTATACGGTAGATGAAAGAAGAGAATTACTAATCTATCTTGTAGTAGTTTGAATGAAGAAAGAAAGAGAAGTTAGTAAAAGGAGGAGGGGATGAATTGAATGAGAAATATGAAGAAGAAAAGAAAGATGAAGAATAAGAAGTACATTCTTATACTTGAGATGATGAAGTAGAATATGAAGAATAAGAAGAAGAAGAAAGAATAGAATAGAAAGAAGATGGAACTAATTGATTAGATTGAAAGTTAGAAAATGTGATGAGAATCATTGTGAACTAAGATCTCGAAGGATCTCGAGGGATAGATAGAGAGATAGATAGATTAGGATGAATTGGTGGAGAAATAGATTGATAGATAGTAGAGGACACATCAATTTGTCACTCTATCTTCTTCTTATTCCAGATGTAATTGAAAGAGAATGAATAGTTGTGAGAAGAATGAATTCATTCTATAGAGTTGATAATAGTTAGATGAAACTTACTTTCTCATCGATATATGAATTATTATTGGAGGGGATAATGTATTTGGTTAGTGCTTTCTAATTGTAATGATATGTAGTCATAAGAGATGTCGTTCAAGATGTTCAACAACTAAAAGTATGAAATATTCTAATATATTCTCAATATATACAAACAATCTCATTTCACTATATGGATTAATAAAAGGAAGAAGAGGACATTTCTATTGCTTATATAGTGTAGTTTATGTAATAGATTATGTTTAGAAGAACGAAATGAGAAGAAAATGTTTGAAAATGAAAAGGGAATAAAGATTTTGAAGAAGAAAAAAATGAGACAAAAGATATATTAAATATTGAGTGATGATGGATGGGTATGAAGATGAGACAATCAATTGTCAGTAAAAAGATGAAGAAGAGATATGATGAGGAAAAGTTCAAGTAGAAATAAGAAGTATGACAAGAAAACGAAAAATAATCCTCTTCTTTCATTTACCAATAAATATAAGTTCATTTGAGTGAATAGATCGAGTGTAAACTAATAAGGGTTCAATTCGATATTGAATCAATAAGAGATGTGACTATGAATCCATGATTTTATAAATTGATCCTTTGAATTTGTAATCATTGCAATTTTTATTGAAGAACACTCCAGAAAATAGGAAATAAGAGTGATATTATACATTGTATTTATTGATTGTTTGGACAACGAAATGAATTGAAATCTTGAAAGTGGAAGAGAACAATGATATACATTATCAAATGATCAAAGATCATGAAATAAATTAAACGTCAATCGAAGATTAATATGGATGAATAGTATTATCAAAATACGAATTAAATAAAAAAAACTAATCAATATAATGACAATAAGAATGAACAATATGTCCACCTCGTATTCTATATCTTCTCACATATCATCTATCTACCCTCTGTCTCTCTTTTCTAATCCTCCATCTCATCTCTATATCTTCTTCTCTCACTATAGACCCTCGACATCTTCCTCTACTTCTTCTCAATTCGCAACCTCAGACACCTCTAGATATCTTACACTTCATTCTTATCTTGAGAGGAGGTATAATATATTATCCCTCCATAGATTCAAGTACTCCACATTCAATCAAATAATGAATCAATGATGAAGAAGAAGATATCATTTATTTTATATTATAGAAGGAATTTATTAATTTCTTTTATCAATATATGCCTTCATCAGTATCATTCATTTAAAAAATAACAATTTTCATCATCAATCGGTGTATGAAAAAAGAGAGAGGTGAAGATCAAATTTGGTTAAAACGTGAAAAGAGATTCGAGAGTTGGGATGGATTAGAGTAGATCAATTGATTGAGAGTACAGACGAAATAGTACGTCAATCGAACAAGATATTTTCTAAAGAATTTTCAGCCAAATTTATTTTTCAGAAAATTTGAATATTTTTTGCCGAAATTTTTAAGAAATATAAAGAAAAAACAATAAAGCGGAAGAGACAAAATACGAATACAATATATGAAAATGAGGTTATCCCAGTTTCCTACATTGAAAATGTCAAGGGTTTACTTGAAAACCGGAAATTTTTTTGCTAATTATTCCATTCGTGAACCAATACTTTATCACATTCGCACATTGGTGCGATGAGTCCTATCCGGGGGGGAATCCTTCAATGATCAATGGGTTTTCATTCATCGATCCATTTATTCAATATATTGATGGTCTGCAATTGTGACGAAGTAGAATCGGGAAAATAGTCCATTAGAAGTAGAAGAAAATAACCCACATAGCAGTTAGAGCTCCGTCCGTTGAGGATGCATGAAGAAGGAAATACACCTCCAAACACATTGTGGGAGGGGATTCAACTGGATTTCTTATCTGTAGATGGAATAGACGAGGGAGGGGATAGATGACAATGGTCAAATGAACAACAATACCTCACCGACCGTACGTTAGACAGAAAAAAAAGCAGAAAAATGAAGTGAAATATACAAAGAAATTGTGAATGAACTTTTTATTTGCAGGGGTTTTTTTGTTAATGGTCTTTTTTTTTTGAAAAAAAAATATTTTGATAAACATCCGATTTTCATTCATACTGTTGATTGCGGTTAAAAATTGATAAAAACTAGAAGACCATTATGAAAATAAAGAAATATCGACAGGAATGAATTGAAGTTGATCTTCATTTACGAATATAATATATTTATGAATCATCAATTAATAACCTTTCACAATGATCTTTTTCATATGAATGAATAGGTTGATGACCCTTGATAGTGGCTATATCAAGCATATATCTTCATATTTCTTTATCATCTGATCTCTCCCTCTCCCTCTATCATTTATCTCTCCCTCTCCCTTTTCTCGTACTCTCTCAGGTATTCTCCAATTCATTTCGAGTTTCTCACTGACCTGCTTATAAATGGGAAGAGAAGAATGCTTAAATGATTAGTCTCATTCATTCATCTCTTCATTTAAGATGCCATCATTACCTATCTTCTCTATTCTTCTTCTTTTTCTTCATTCCACTTCTTCTCTGCCTAGTTAGTTTATTATTGACTCATTTATTCATATCTTTCTTCTATTTAAACAATAGATACCTCATACATATAATTCACTCCATTCCTCAACTCTATGTCCATTTTTATTTTTTAAACTATCTTTATAAATCTAGAGGGTAAAAGACAAAAAAATTGAGGGAAGTACTACAATCCATTAACATTTGAATATTTTAAAAAATGATTACAACAAATTGACCAAAAAATATATTTGGTATTGCCTTTGTTTAGATCCTCAATTAAAAAATTATTACGACCACGAAATGCGTATAATTTCAGAAGTACACTTTTAAATGATTGAAAAAATAATTTTGCGAATTTTCTTCCTTTTTGTTCGAGTTATTGTATAATATACTACATTTTACATTTTTTCCATTTTTATTGAGATGAACTATGTGGTAGGGTCAGGGGTTCTTTATTGATATGAAATGTATCCCCTGATAACTATGTGTCCGATTTTATTCGCTAATTCATCCTACCATCTCCTTTCTGATCTCCCTCTTGATCGTTATGGAACTAGTTGATACCATTCCATTATTCTTCTCTCTCTTAGAATCAATCAGATTCCACTCTCTCAATCTATAACACTGAACGGAGAGTCCGATAGTACTATAAATTCATAAATATTAGTTATATTCATATGAACTACTTTATTCTCTTCTCATATATGTCTTTTCTTCATTCTTCGTCCCAATTCCTTTAGTGAAAGCTAAGAAATGTTCAATGAATGAATGAAAGTAAATGAATTCATAAGATATCTCACACCTTATTGTTAGCTAATCTTCATATATCAACTTAGTAATACACTCTTGTTTGTCCAAAGTATATCAATCATATCCAGAGTATATGACAATTAACAATATCTTGACAATATCATGCACGACAAATAAAACAACGATATTTCTATAGCATTATTTAATCAAATGGTAGCAAAATATTTAATGATGATATGAATGAATAATAATATTAAGATGGTCAACGTCATTTCGGAGAGACTTGTTCATTATGTGAATGTTTCGTTGAATATACTGATAGGTATATTCATTCATTCTAATCTATTATACTTCTTTATATATACTATATTCATTCTCGTATTCTATTCCTTCTTCTACTTCAATGCTCATTCAACTTGAATTCCGCTCTCTTCTCCTCTATATTAAGCTACACAATTTCATATTATCGATCGATTCAGAGATGTTGAATTACCGTATCGACCATATGCACAAGCAGCTACACCATATGAATCAAGTGAAGAAACATGCCTAGCTACATGTCTACATGATCAGGTTGTGTAGTCATTAAGAAACGTTGACTATATACACCATTCCAAATGAACATATACTAAAATTGAATGGAGAAACGATAAGCTTGACTATTGTATAATCTTCCCGCACAATCATGATATAAGGACCATACAAGGAAGAGAGTGGAAGAGGTCGTAGGAGAAGGAGAGATAGGTATTGAGTGGGGTGAGAGGGAGATAGAAGCAGAGGAAGATGTAGAGGGATAGAGGTAGAGGGAGAGGGAGAGATTGAGACAAAGGGAGAGGTTGAGCTTGGTGAGAGGTAGAAGTGTATGGATAGGGAGAGGTAGAGGGGGAGAGGTTAGGTCGTTCTCACAATATGAGAGTACTTGTGAAGAGGACTAATGAGAAATGTTGAGAAGAAGACAAATGAATGAATTGTGAATGAATGGAATAGAGTAGATAGAAGATCATTCATTCATTCAATCAATCATATCTTTTAAAGATAATTCAACAAAAAAGTGGAAAAAACATTTTGCTATAATGAATACACGAAATGATAAATAAAAAATTTGTATAGGAATGTAAGGCAGCAGTATATGGATTAGTTGGAGGAAGAAATGTATTCACTTGTGAATTGTATGATAATCTTCAGGTAATGAATAGATAGAAAGATCAAAGATCAACTTCATTAATTCAGGGTACTCGATCACCTATTACTGCTCCTTATACTAATATCTATATCAAGAAGGGAAAATGTGATAAAACTCGTAAGTAAAAACAATGAATATAATTGATTACATTGATATTTCAGATAAGCAATATGAGCCTTTGTCTTTGATTGAATCAGATGATACTTCATTAAAACGAAGATTGAGAACTATTGTATTGAAAGTAAATCCATTCACCGGATAGAATTCAATATATGATTTATTTTACTATTACCTTAATAATTGTTTTCACCCTTCCCCTTCTTTAAAAGTATAAAGAGTATATGAATAATGAAGTTAACTTGAATAATAACAATTGAATGACCTTCATTATAATGATGATGAAGGATCGTATAATCGACTACATGAATAATGAATATGAATAGAAAGAATAAATATATAAATAGATTACAATCATTTTAGTTTTATCATTCCATTCAATTGTTTGGACAAAGATAGATGAAGTCTTTCCCTTGAGAATATTTCCATTGAAGAAATGAAGATGAAAAGAGTAGATTAAGCTTCAATCTCAACAAAATATTATTACGACTATTATTACTTTTGTTATCAACAGTCTCACTCATGCGTGAACATATGTTAAATATAATATCCAATCTAAATACTATATATATTGCTTCATTTAGTCTTCGTTCATACAATATTATATGTGTTATCTTTTTTTTTCATTTAACCATAGATAATTATACGTTGTAGTTTTTTTGTATTCGTGTCATAAAATGTCATTCTTTTGACACTTTCTCAATTGATAGTTAATAGTTAATTATTTTCATTCACCTACTCACAACTTCACTTTGTCTGAATCATAAATCATATAGTATAGTCTGAATGAATCGATATGACCAGACTTATCCTATTCTTCTTCACTGTATTACACTATCTATACCAACTGTTCATTCCTTCTTCATCTATTCATTCTATTACTCTTCTCTTCTATCTATACAGTCTCTTCTTCTTCTCGGACCCTTCATGAATAGACGTTAAGAGTATCCATAGGGGGTACAAAAGGGGGAGGAGTCTGAAAGTAGGCGGAGTCTATTGTTGAATCCCCCAGATGGATCTATAGAGAGATATAGACCATTCATTCTATCTATCTATATCTTGACCTCTCATTATATTGACCTATTGTGTATTCTTTCTATTAATATTTGTATATTTCAGATCAATCAATAATGGCAACTGAAGGAGAGAAGGTCGAAATGGAACAAGTACCTCTTAAGACTGATACAGATGAGACAAAGAAAGAAGAAGAAACAAGAACAATTGAAGTAAAGAAAGAAGCACCTAAGAAGACTTGGTTCTTCCAAAAAGATAAGAAGAAAGTTGTTGATGATATTGAAGATGACAAGAAGAAAGAGAAGAAGACTTGTAAGTTCTTCACTTGTAAGAAGAAGACTACTGAAGAAGGTGACAAACCTGTAAGTTAATCCTTATACCGTATCCTATTGTATTATTCCATTTAGGAGATGACAATCGGAATCGATATGCAGATGAGAGATGAGAAACAAATCAATGATCATGTTAAGATTCAATTCGATGATGTATTCGGAGAGGTTAGATACTTAAACTATACTTAATGAACCTTAATATTATCCTAACTAAGTAAATATATTTTGATTTCAGCCAGAGACTTTTCATTCATATGATTGTACATGGAGAGCATCTAATAGAATCTTTGAATGCACTCGTACTTTCTTCTTCAAATTATTCTCTGCTATCATCTTCTTCCCTGCTGCTTTCGTAAGTATCTTCTATACACTTAATCATAAGTTCATCTTAAGTCATAGACTTAATCATAAGTCCATCTTAAGTCATAGACTTAATCATAAGTCATTCTTAAGTCATAGACCTTAATCTAAGTATATCTTAAGATCTTCGCAATTCTCTTCGCTTTCCTATCTGCATTCAATGTATGGATCGTTATGCCATTCGCTAAGCTTCTATCTATTCCTCTTACTTGGATATCAAAGGTAACATTATCATCTTTACTATATCATTAAGTACTTTCAAGTCAATTCATTAAATGTCATCAATTCAGGCATGGTCATTCCTCATAAGTAATATCTTTGATCCCATAACCAAATCATTTGGATTGTGTTTGTCTTCAGTAAACGTAAGGAAGTATGGTATTAACAATTCCCCTACTCATCTTATCCAAGCTTAAGTTTAAGTCGTTAAGATATTTCAATGTTAAGTATTCTGTCTGTTATTATGGTCTCATCTCATAGATTGAGTTCATCTCTCTCTATTCCATCATTCAATTGTATTCATTATCTAATCAAGGATAGATCATTTCTTCCCTTATTATTCATTGTATTCATTTGCCATGTTACAATAAAGATTGAAGCTATATTTATATTTTATGGTCTTCTCACTTATTTGACCCAAGTGGAGAGTAGTTAGAGAGAGCGTCTCTTGAGAGAGTACAGACATAGAGGGAGATGGAGAATAGACTGATGGAGAGGGAGGGCTTAATTACAGTATGGTTGAGGGGTCATAGAGAGAAGAAGAAGAAGACTCATTCGAATATAGAAAGAATATAGAGGTTAGATAGATAGAATGGATGGGGGCGATGAGAAGAATAAAGAAGAAGACCATATGATCATTATGGATAGGAATGAGTAAATAATATACAATATCATATTCTCCTTTCATCTTCATATAATGTATACATTCATTGTAATAGATGTATCTTATTTATCTTTATAACGTAACAACATGAATAGAAAGAAGGGAATGAGAGATGATTACATGATACAGAGGGGGTGGAGGTAATGATATGATAAACTATTCAATCATATTTATCTAGATGGACCAAATGTAGTTGACATATATGTCATTAGTGCCTTCTGTTGAGATGCATCGAAATCTCCCTTTTGATTAACAAACTGAAACATTGAATTGATATATTAAACATGCATTGTGTCATCCTTTCATCTCTCTAGAGACTATATGTAGAACACTCATTTCTCATATATTGTATCCCTCCTCTCCCTCTCCCTCTCCTTTCTCAGTGAGGCATCATATGATTAATGAACAATATGTAGAAGAGAGAGAAGATACAACAAGATATAGAAAGAGATCAAGGATATCTTAATTTCATCATTTATACTTCATCTATTTCATATTGGAACAAGTATCTTTATCCTGTCCATTCTTTCTACAGTAACCTTATACATCTATTAATATAATTGAACATAATTGTGATACCTGTGTGAGTACTTTGGAGAAAGCGACTCGATGTTCAACAGACAAATTAGAGATTATAGCTATTCTATTATCATATATTGATTGAAAGAGTGGAGGAAGTGATGGAGGCTGTAATTACAATATACACTATATACATATTATAATGATCTTCTATCTCTCTCATTTGTCCAGATGTTCATTCATTCATTCACGGATTTCATCAAATGAAAGAAGATAAAGAGAATAGACCGATCAGATATACTCATTAACTCATTATAACTATTATGACATTTACATCATAAGCAATCTCTCTCATATTATATAGGAACAAATCTATCCATTCATTCATTCATTCATTCAATAGTCTTCATCTATAGTTCAATATGGATATATTACTATAGATGAGACTATAAATTGAAATGAATTCATCTATAGAGACATCTATTGATCTAACTACCGGAAGGAACATATATGATAAGAGATGAGATGAGACGATAGAATGGAATGGGAAGTGATTAACCTAGTCATAATACAATTCAATAACATTGTCTCATCTCTTATCTCATTCTATTTATTCATTCATTCGCGTAATCATCAATCATTCATAATCATCTATCTATAATCTCTCACTAATCATCTCATCAACCATTTCATATATCTTTAAAGGACACATGTAATCTCAGTTATGCCTCAATCAATAACTTATATTGAATCAGGTTACCGCCAAAAGGAAAAAGTGAAATATTTGTGGCAAATTATGTAAAACGTCACTTGGTTCCGATTTTCATCATTTTCACGTTACTTTCTTCTATTCCTAAATGATATATTATCTAAGTAGTGTGGATGTGTTTGCCCAATGCTCCTATGATAAAAGTAAAAAGACTCGGGAGCGATGAGAAGTAAAATTAATATACTGTAGTATACAGTAGAAAGTCATTACAAAATGCGCTGCCATCGTGATTTCGTCGTCTAATCATGGATGTATCTATTATTACATGACTCATTACAGCGAATTTACAGTTTGGATCATGGCATGAATTAGTCTGCAAAACTGGTATACGGTAGAAAGTTTACCGTATACCAGTTTCACAAAACATCGTTCACAGCAATTTTTACAATTTTTCCTTGTTCATAGGTTAATTAGGCAAGCACAGTAATGCTCAAATACACCATTATCTAATAAAAAAACTAACAAATGCGTTTAGATAACATAATACAGTTTTCAAAATCTGGTGAATTTTGCTAAATTTTGTGACAAAAGCTTAAATTGAACTTCGTTTTAACAGTATATGATATTACCTTAGTTCTTTCATTCTTTCTTCTAAATCTTCTCCTTCTTCTTGAATCTTTTCCTTCATCATCAGAATCTGTTGATGATGATGAAGATGATGATGATGATGATTCCTTCTTATCTTCTTCATCTTCACTTTCTTCCATTTCTCCTTCTTCTAACTATAATAATAACATTATCATCATGAAAATATATCAATTAATATATGCCATTTCTGAATATTAAAAAATAAGTTAAGTGAAGTCGGCAAAAGGAAGTAGTTCTGATCATACATTTTCATACCATCATAATCCGATAAACGACCTACTATATACGGCTTATTATCAGGTAACTTGATGTGTTAACAAATTACAATTTAAGTGAAAAAAAACCTGCGAGGACGTCGAAAATGTACAGTGGTGACCAGAAGGAAAACATATTTTGTTTTTTTTTAGGATAACTTTTCTTATAGTTAACCGATCACCTTGAAATTTTAATATAGTGTGGTCAAACATGTTTCACAATTTATACCGAGGTATGGGACCGGTTTTTCAATTTAGACGGCTTCCAGGCTACAGTATCCCAAAATGACCATATGCCTCATTTTGAGGAAGTTACTTCTCCTCGTATTTTCAAACGCATTCATGCAGTTTTTTCGGTTTTTTTTTCACGAATATATTTTTAAAAATCAATTAAACAAATTTATTAGCAATATTCAACACGTTAGCAGTCAAAATAATTGATTAAATCTTTGACAAAGTGGATAACTCACGGGGGTGATGTTTGAGCAAAAATTGGGGTGCAAATCAATTATTAAACAGTTTAAATTAACAAATATTAATTTAGTGCTTAGTTTCCGTGCTTCTGACTGATACAACGACGTGCGGCGAGCAGGAGCGTACGATAGCCGCTGAGAGTATGATTCCATAGATTCGCAGCAGAGGACATAGTCCGAGTTCCTGTGCACTGGGACGCTTCTACCTCCGTAATACACAGTTGGGACAAGCTTCTGAACATCATCTCAAGTCCCGACTGCTCTACGAACGCCATCCCGGACGTCCGAGACCAAGAGATTGAACGTGAACTCGTTCGACCACAACATTTTCCGCTAGTCTGCGATTGTCAATATGAGATGAGCCTTCATTTGACATAACTAATAAAGACAAACGCCCAGAAAACGAAAATTTTCTCTTTTTTAAAAAAATTATACACACCATCCTATAATACTAAGCATCAACAGCAAAAATATTCGACCCGCGATGTATCAAAAGATGAAATATGGATAAAGATATAATGAATATATAAAGTATACATACTTCTTTAGGTGCTTTATCATAATTCTTCTTATTCTTATCATGTTCTTCCTTCTTCTTCTTCTTATCTTCTTCCATCTTTGCTCTCTTAGCCTTTCGATTCTCTTTCTTTTCCTCTTCGCCAATATTTCTACAAGAATTAATCAATTTTCGCTATCAATCTATCAAATCAAACAACAATTTTATTGATACAAATTCTAACATAAGGGTAAGTGATACGAAAAAAAAACAATAATTATATTATAATATGGTAAAATGATCATATTATCAGATATAGTATCAACACTTTAAATACAATAATAATAAAGCAATAAAATAAGAGTATCATACGTTTTGTCCTCATAAGTAACATTTCTCTTAATGGGAGTTTTATTGAATCGTGCCCATGATTCAAATGATAGAGGAACATCTTAAAGAAGAACATATCATTTCATTATATTGAGAAGATGATAATCAACCGAATATATTGAACATAGTATGGATATATCCATAGGTCGAATAGCTAGGTTATCGGTTTTCAAAATCCGGTCAACTTTTTCGATTTTTGGTAAATTTGGCTCTAAATCCGGTCAGTTTTTTCGATTTTTGTGAAATTTTGGCTCAAAATCCGGTCAGGCTTGGTACTTTATAACCTACTTTTCGACCTATGGATATATCTATCCATGAATCATATAATATACCTCCAATCTTAATAATTCCATTCTCATCCTCATCTATATCTAATTCTCCTTCTTCAGTTGCAAATTTGGCTCGAGCTGATGCCAGAATTGATCCAATTCCATATTGAGCACTTAATCCATATAATTAACCATATCATTCATACAATCAATCAATTTCCAATCCAATCATAGTCATTTTATATCATAAAGGTATACAACAACTAATAAAAAGAATATAATATAGAGTATATATACCGTAATGCAGCTCCTCCTCCTCTTTTTCTCTTTCTTTCTTGTGGAAGAGGTTCTATAATACGAGATTGAAGAGGAACACGAGTTGATCGTTCAAATAGAACATCTGATAACATTTCCTTCTTCCAATTTCTATAATTAGTATATCAATATAGTATAATATCTATCAAGTGAGTAGAAATAAAAGAAGAATATATAGTAAATATTATATAATGAATATAATACTTGATAAGATCATCAATATGTCTTCTCATCCATGATGATTCCATAGATGATGCTCTTGATTGTTCTAATACATTTAATAGAGCTGATCGAAGAAGTTCATCACGAACTCCACCAAATGTATAAGATACCTTGAATAGATCAATTGATTCAATAAAGAAATAGATGAAATACCCGATCAATAAGTCTATATAATTCTTCTCTTTCAGTTAATTCAGCCCAATTGATTCTTTCTTCATTTACAATCTTCATTAATGCATCAACTAATTCATTCATCTCTGGTTCATTTGATGGTATTTCTGGTAGAGTAAATGATTCATTCTATAATATTATATAATTAAGGATATTGATTAGTAAACAAATAAATTCAATCAATATATTGTAAGATTAGTTAACCTTTGGTTTAGATTGAACATGGTGTTCATTTCTATTTTTATGTCTATGAGGAGATTTGGGATGATTATGATTATGATGAGATGATGAAGTTGATGATACAGAGTTAGTTCGTGATAATGATAGAGGAAGAATAAGTGGAGTAGATGATTGAGTTGGTGATATAAGTAATGGAAGAGGACGATATGATTTAGATGTATACTCTTCATATTCATATGGAGTTAATACTCTTAAATCAATATATATTAATGTCAAGTAGTCAATGTATTTATATATCCTTCGTCTAAACTAACTTAAGATAGAACAGTGAACACAAAGGCATAATTGTAAGACGTTTCAAATTGACTTTTTTTTAAACTGCCAGATTAATCAATTCTATATACTTTCCTAATCTGTTGTTGAACTGAGGTATATAGGATTTGATATACAATAACGTAAAGATAAATACTAAATAAAGATAAATGAATGTACCGTATAAGACTAGATTGTTCTCCATCATTCAATTCAAATCCATCTGAATCTGTTTTGGCTGATTTCGCTGCTTCTTCCGTTTTCATTATAACCTTCAATATTAATGGTATTAATAATAAACAACCATCTGATTATCGATTAATGTCAAATTACTTTTGAATGGACGATTTGTGTAAAAGAGAAGAAAGAAGAATATTAACCTCAGCTTGATTTCTCCTTTCTGAAAGTGGAAGAATCTCGAATGTTTCCATATCTTCAAACAATTGTTCCAATATTGGTTTCTTCGTCGATTCCAATAAATGTAATGCATATAATGTTCTATTTCTTAATTCTTCATTATCAGAAAGAGTAAATTGACGAATTGGACGAGGAGTTACAGGTTCATCTCAAATGTATTCATATCATCTAATATTCAATCATATTTCTTATCACGGGTCTCCTGTAAAAGTGTATCAAAATCGCCCCCTTTTGCTACTAGGAAAAATTTTTTCTCTCGGATTTGGATGAAAGTCGATTGGTGGATGTGGTTGGGGGTCATGAGAAGTCGTATGGACTTGACTTGGCCAAAATCGCAGATTATCGATTTTTTTTTGTGATCTACCACGGAAATTGCCGTAACTCGGTTCATTTTCATCGTACAGAGACCGGAGAGGAGTCATTCGAATTGTATTAGTATGATCTCCAAAAAGTTTTCTGGAACACAATGGCGGAAAACCCGTCTTCAATGTGTTTCACCCGATAAACTGATTTTTTGACTACAAAAGTGAGTGTTTCTCGAAAATTTCTCAGAAACACAATGAATTTTATTGATCCAATCGACTCGCCGCACCCGATATATGGTACGTATGTAGTTCATTTGACTCTTCTCTGGCCCCCGGACATCGAAATACTAAGTACTCACAGACTTTTTTTCATTTTTTTTCAGAAAAAATGGTTTTTCGACCATAAATCGCTTCAAAATGGTCCTAGAAAATATTTCAAAAAAGGGGAAATGAAGCTCTCAACGAGTACAACAAAATATATTTTTATGATTATCACGCTAGAGATGGTCATTCTCGAGTTATAATACGATTTCCTCAATTTGAAGGAAGAATCATTCCGAATTTCAGTTATCTTTGTTTACATTCGAGATTTTAGTAGCATAATTTTATCAAAAATAGCATGAGTTAGATTACTTTCGCACAACATAAAAAGTTTACATAGAATATAAATTGAGAATACAACGGCTGATTCATTTACTGATCGAATATGAGTTCACTAGATAGGTCAGGGGCATCATCCGTGAACAGATTGTTCTTCTCGTTGTTCATCCAATCGTAGATCTCGTCAGAGGTGATAATCCGATCATCCTCGTGCACTGCCACTTCATCCTCGATGAATGCTCCTTCTCCATCTGTCTCCTTTACCCACTCATTGATGAAGTCCTTGACAAGCGCCACATCTCTTTTGGTTCTACCCCACCCCCCCCCCCCCCACCGTCACTGCCTTCTTCTCCTCCTCTTGCTTCTTCTTTGCCAGAAGAGTTCGAATGAGGTTCTTAATCTGACCGTTGTCCATTCTCTGAGCAGGCTTGATGTCTGGTCTGGCTCTCAATTCCTCGAAGAGATCGACCACCAGTTGTCTCGCAACGGGATCGTAGGGGGCGCTCTTCTTCCGAGTGCGAAGTGCCCATCCCATGGGTCTCGGGTTCTTCGGTGCCTTCTCGTACTCCTTGAACGAATCCGATAGAAGTCCGATTCCGACTCCTTGCTGGACCTCCTTGAGCATTCTCTTGTAGAGTCCAAGAGCGAAGTCCATCATCGACACTCTTTCCGGTCGGATCCTGTGCTGTCCTCTATCCCAGTGACGCTCATTTTTAATATTTACGAAGAAACATCTCTAATAGAGAATACCTTCGCCCTCCCGCAACTCCCGTATGAAGATGTCTCTCTCGTTGGAAGTAAATACCGTCCGAACAATGTGTGCATTGTAGTCCATCACCTTGTCGAATGCCGATCTCAAGTCTTCCTCCATTTCCAGCCGAGAGGGCGTGAATCATACAATGATCGCTGATCCTGTTCTCCTCCTTCACGTGCAACTTGAAGTCGGTCCGCAGGTCTGAAATCGCAGGTCTGGCAGGACTGAAATTCGGAATGATTCTTCCTTCAAATTGAGGAAATCGTATTATAACTCGAGAATGACCATCTCTAGCGTGATAATCATAAAAATATATTTTGTTGTACTCGTTGAGAGCTTCATTTCCCCTTTTTTGAAATGTTTTCTAGGACCATTTTGAAGCGATTTATGGTCGAAAAACCATTTTTTCTGAGAAAAATGACTAAGTCCGGCAGTACTTAGTATTTCGATATCGGGAAGCCAGAGAAAAGTGAAATGAACTACATACGTACCCTATATCGGGTGCGGCGAGTCGATTGGATCAATAAAATTCATTGTGTTTCTGAGAAATTTTCGAGAAACACTCACTTTTGTAGTCAAAAAATCAGTTTATCGGGTGAAACACATTGAAGACGGGTTTTCCGCCATTGTGTTCCAGAAAACTTTTTGGAGATCATACTAATACAATTCGAATGACTCCTCTCCGGTCTCTGTACGATGAAAATGAACCGAGTTACGGCAATTTCCGTGGTAGATCATAAAAATCGATAATCTGCGATTTTGGCCAAATCAAGTCCATAGGGCTTCTCATGACCCCCAACCACATCCACCAATCGATTTTCATCCAAATCCGAGAGAAAAATTTTTCCTAGTAGCAGGCGTTCATACACTTTTACAGGAGACCCGTGTTATATGAGACCAGTAAGGAATGAAGAGTTAGTAAATGGTTTAATCACTCAAGTTTGAGAAAATTAAAGAGCATAGATGACATAACGAAGCGTGTCTTAGATAAAATAACATCTACTAACTCTTCATTCCATATTGGTCTGACATAAAAGTTAACATTCAATCATCTACTTATAAGCACCCACTTCGATCAATTCATCCATTATTGATAAATGAACTGCTAAAGATATGAACTTACAGAATGCTCTTGAAGCTTGCAACTTAACATTAACTCCATCGATTATAAAAGTTCTTGCTTCTGCAAATGCAGCACGAGCCTGAATGTGAATGGAAATGAATGTATAATAAAATATATTAAGGAAATGACTAACCAAATCAAGAGTTTCAAAAGTAAGAGATGCTCCTCCACTTTTAACTCCATTATCTAGATTTTCAAACCATACATGACAATGTTCAGCACGAGATAATAAATCGAGAAGCTACAATAATATTAAGGTATCAATCAATAATATAATAGTATATGAATATATATACCTTATCATGTGTATTCCATTCTCCAGGATGTTTTAATCCAGTAATACGAAACTTTCTCTTTGAATCACTTGATGCATCATGTGCACGAAAAGAAGAATGAACAGGAGATAGAATAGTCTTCATTGATTCATTAACACTTCCTCCATCAGATATCTTTGAACGAACTTCTTCCATTCCTTCATCGTCTGTCTGCAAATTATATTATCAATAATATATTCAATATAGATAAGAGACAATCGAATAATCAAATTCCCCGTCCTCTGCAGTTGTTACCTCTGTCCCTCAAGATTTCAGTATGAGCCCACTTTTGATCTGTTCATCAGCTTATTGTGTCTAAATCCGTCCCCTACTTGAATCGTCACCTATCATTTTCAAACCGACCACCAAATTGTTGACCAATACCATTGGTCCATTGAATTTTTCTCGTAGACCCATTTTTCGATGCAAATTGCCGGCATCTAATCATATCGATAGACATTCCTTTTTTATCTATCCACCCTTGAATATAGACGTGTATTCCCCTTATTTCATAACATTTCCTACCATGTATATTATGATTTAATTAAGAATAAATATAAGAACGTTTTGAAGGTCATGGACTACCACTACTAACCGTTTGTTCAGTCTGTTCTCCATGGCTGGCCACATTAGCTTCCTGTTGATCGGGAGCTGAACTACTGGACATACTAACATCAGTTATATCTGGTTGCTCTTCCATAATTAACCCTATAGCTGCAAAAAATAGCTACAACAATGAGGAGAGTTGTAATGGGTAATTGAACAAATAGACAGTCTCGGTACTCAAGCACTTCAATAATAAAAGGACATATTATTATATTATAAGCAGAAAATGCATTAAAAACAATATACGAATATATACGATTTTGAATTAAATGTCCACGACCGGGAAAAAGTATGAATATATCTCTTACAGTAGTGAAATCCGGCAAATAGCGACAACGCAGTTTGCGATATCAAACGCTAGTGTTAAAATACCGTCAAAACGAAAAAAAGTGAAACTGTGGAATCTTACTGTAAATATGCTGAAATCGTGATTTCTTCGTCTATTCATGGGTAGATCTATCATTACATGATCCCATGCTGGCAAGGAACGGCAATTGGTGAGATTTCACATTTTTGAAGGAATATATAGAAAGAACGAGTACAGTATACAGATTTAAAATCTCCATTGTTTGGTCTCCCGAATACCGTAACCATCGATAAAATTGATTTTTTTCGACAAATAAAGGAAAATTTTAATAAGTCGGAAAATTTTCCGACTTTTTCGCGATAAATCGAAAAATTGGGAAAACGGAAAATGCACTGCCCTGATGGACTATGGTAAACTGAAAAACTGGTATACGGTAGACAATCCTACCGTAAACAAATTTTACAAAACAGCGTTCACAGGAAATTATTTAATTTCCTTCTTCCTATTAGGCAAGCCCAGTAATGCTCAAATATCCCCACTATCTAATGAAAAACTAACAGCTGTCTTAGATAACATGATTCAAAGTTTTCAAAATCTTGCGTTTTGGCAAATTTTCCACTTTTTTGTTTTGATTGTAATAACCGCTTATAGCCTTCCGTCTGTTCCAGAAGTTTCATACAATCTTCGGTTTTATTCCGATTTTTTAAAAATCATTACAACTGAAAATTGACTGTCCCAGTTTATAGGTAATTCATGAAATGCCTATGGTCTTGATACCTTTATTTCTTCGCATTTACACAGGCGTCTTCTATGAAATTGTTTGACGTTGTCAGCCATCAAAAATATTCATGAACAACTCTGCCACAACGATGCTGCCCAGAAATAAATTTTTTTATCCGCGTATCGTTTAGAATGTAGTTTGTTTCCATCATATTGTTCAATTAAATTGTATTGAGATGCTCAATATTAAAGAATGTAAAATGATTTATCCGCCAGTAAAGTTAATCTAGCAAGTGGGAAGACCTGAGTCATAGAATATGCAATGTAGTACAAAGGTAATGAAAGAAAAGAGAGAATGAATTATATAAATGGTAGTACAATGCCCGTTATAAAAGTAGAAGCACGTATGAAAGGGGAAGTAGTTACAGATAGATAAGAAGTAAATGTATTGCAAATATATAACAGATAACAACGGGATGATTGAATGAATTGGATGAATACTCGTAGAGAGATTAGACACGTGAGATAAGTGAAGTAGAAACCATCTAGAGAAGGTTATAATAACAATGATGATAATGATGATGATGATGATACTATCGAAGAAGAATTAAAAGAAGGGGAAGAAGATATGAAAAAGATATTCCAATCGATAAATTGACTGAAATATATACATATTAATTTATTTTAGATGAATTGAAACCGAGATAAAGAATATAGGGTTGATTATACAATGAATATATGACTTACATTCAGATATGATATAATCCTTTCCAACTAAATAGTTATCCTTTAATTCAGATACCATTTCATCAGCATTCATTCTAACACTATCCCATCCAGATAATGCACTTGCTCCACTTTCTCCTTCTTTCTATAATTAACTTATTCATTCATCCACATATCAGATAATATGGTATCATCGATTAAATAGGTACCCTGAAAACCTCCCCAGTCAAAAGGCCATCCTGTTCAATCCGACACTAAATATTTTCCGGATCGCTGCGGTTTTCCAATAATTTCAGAAGTGGCTAATAACAAATTTTCCTTCAGGTACCTATTTAGTCACTGTATTGAATTGTATTATTTATTATAATAATATAACAATATAAATATATGACCCCATTTGGTAGTGTGATAGTATATAATCCTTCAACTTCACTTTCCATATATGAATCTCTACTATTCTTATCAATAGAATTTTTAGTATGTCTTCTTTGTTCATGTTGTATTCCTTTCTTTTTTCCTCTTCCAATTGGAATTGAATATGATGGAATTAATGGTGAAGTTGTTGTTGATATTAATCGATTTATATTACGAGGATGACTTTCATCTTAAATCATTCACAGTTCAATAAATCAATCAATCAATCAATAATTGAATGAAGATACCATTTTGTATTCTAGATTGATCAACTTCATGTACATTAATTCTCATTTTCATATTATGAGTCATACATAATCCATTCATTTCATTTCTCAATCCTTCTTTTGATCCTTTTGAAGTTGCTAAATATATCATATATATATATATATATATATATATATATATATATATATATATATATATATATATATATATATATATATATATAAAACACTATCTGAGAGAATTCAACAACTGGAATATTTCTTGGTATCGATGAAAAATGATTTTTTCTGTCTTATGTGTGATAATTACAGGCTCCATGAGTGTAGTTCACTGGTACTTGAAAATTGCTTCCAATTGAAAATTCGCTTCAGGGGGTGACCACACAACGATTTGGCGCCTTTTCCTAAAAAGTTTATTTCGAATCCAATCGATTCGGGAGTGGATGCAATCGACTCCTTGCCTAATTCTAAGAAACTATTGTCGAGGAGAGTTTTTTGATCAACGGTCAACGAAGGCTGGAATCAAGAAATTTCGAAAAAAAATTCACATTAAATTAATTCTCACTATTTTCCCATGGAGAAAGTAAATTTTTTATTTGCTCAATCGCTTCTACATATCATAACACATCTTCAGTTTAAAAAGTGTAATTTATAAAAAATGGGAAATTTATGCGCGAATCAATTTTGTTCGTTGAACTTAATTGTGGTGAGGATTGGCGACTTTTCATAAAAAGTTTATTTCGAATCTAATCGATTCGGGAGTGGGCGCATTCGAATCCTTGACTAATTCTAAAAAAACTATTGCTGAGGAGAGTTTTTCGATCAACGTTCAACGAACGCTGGAATTGGTAATTTTCGAAAAAAATGTTTACATTAAATTAATTCTCACTATTTTCCCATGGCGAATGTAAACTTTTTATTTGCTCAATCGCTGCTACATATCATAAGCGCGTATACGAATAAGTAAATAGAATAAAAATTACATCACAATGATGATTAGAATAGTGAACAACACTGCCCAACTACAGCTACACTCCGAACCACCGGATGAACAGTCAAATACTCGTGTCATTGCGTTGAAATACGCACGAAACAAGCAGAAAAGCGACAAAAAATCGATTAGGAAATCTCGCCTTCTTGCCCTTACCGTAATTCCTCACCATAATTCATACAACAACGACAAAATTGATTCGAACACAAATTTATATTTTTTTATAAATTACACTTTTTTAACTGAAGATGTGTTATGATATGTAGCAGCGATTGAGCAGATAAAAAGTTTACATTCGCCATGGGAAAACTGTGAGAATTAATTTAATGTAAACATTTTTTTCGAAAATTACCAATTCCAGCGTTCGTTGACCGTTGATCAAAAAACTCTCCTCAGCAATAGTTTCTTAGAATTAGTCAAGGATTCGAATGCGCCCACTCCCGAATCGATTAGATTCGAAATAAACTTTTTATGAAAAGTCGCCAATCCTCACCACAATTAAGTTCAACGAACATAATTGATTCGCGCATAAATTTCCCATTTTTTATAAATTACACTTTTTAAACTGAAGATGTGTTATGATATGTAGAAGCGATTGAGCAAATAAAAAAATTACTTTCTCCATGTGAAAATAGTGAGAATTAATTTAATGTGAATTTTTTTTTCGAAATTTCCTGATTCCAGCCTTCGTTGACCGTTGATCAAAAAACTCTCCTCGACAATAGTTTCTTAGAATTAGACAAGGAGTCGATTGCATCCACTCCCGAATCGATTGGATTCGAAATAAACTTTTTAGGAAAAGGCGCCAAATCGTTGTGTGGTCACCCCCTGAAGCGAATTTTCAATTGGAAGCAATTTCCAAGTACCAGTGAACTACACTCATTGAGCTTGTAATTATCATACATAAAACAGAAAAATTCATTTTTCATCGATACCGCACCTATGTCGATTTTATCAGATAGCGTTTTATATATATATGGTCATTGTCATACTATCTCTGGAGGGGGGCATATTAAATAGAGTACTTTTAGTCTGAAGAGGAAGACAACATTTTAACCATAATCTTCATTACATTACACTAATGGAGATAGCTTCTTTTGCCCCCTCTCCCTCTCCCTCTCCCTCTCCTTCCCCCTCCCTCTTCTTCCTCCTCCCTCTCCCTCTCCCTCCCTCTCCTCCCTCTCCCTCTCCTTCCCTCTCCCTCTCCCTCTCTCCTTACTCTTATTCTAATGGCATGTGTATGCCCTTTCAACCCTATCAATATAGATAGATGGATATATTAAACATACAAATGAAGTATACAGTACTCCCAGGATGGAATTCAAGCATTGATACATGAGATCGATATCTGCAATGAACAACACTTTTTTAAAGATTTTTTCAAAAAAAAAAACAAATATTGAATATTCAAATATTCATATTTTACCTTCTGACTATAATTGATTGATCTTGTCTCTCATATGGTTTATCACAAATAGTAAATACTGTGGGTGTTTCAAGTAAACAATTCATATATGATAGATCTGATACCTGAGAATACAATAGGATTACATAGAATATTATAACTATTCAGTGGTTAATGTCACTAATCATCATAGGTCGAAAAGTATGTTACAAAGTACCAAGCCTGACCGGATTTTGAGGCAAAATATCACAAAAATCGAAAAACCAGACCGGATTTTGAGGCAAAATTTCACAAAAATCGAAAAACCAGACCGGATTTTGAGCCAAAATTTCACAAAAATCGAAAAACCAGGCCGGATTTTGGAAACCGATAACCTAGCTATTCGACCTATGCTTTTCATTCATTCATAACAATCTTATCAACCATCTACTCTATTCATCTATCTATTCATCTATTGATATGAAGTATACCTTGTTAATGATAAGATATCCTCCATTACTATCTTCTTCTGGTCTTGAATAGAATGGACAGATAATGGTTATTGTATCTCCTATTCTTACATCCAATTCATATCCTTCTGATGTGAAACTAAAACTATCAATCATCATTCAAAGATCAAAGATCAAAGAATACAGTAGTATATAACAAGTATCTATCATTGTATTGTTTGTCTTTCTTAGTGTACATATATATAGCTTCATCAATCTTCTTCTTTGATCTATCTATATGATCTATTTCTCCTTCTTCGTACTATTCTAATGACTACTCTCATCATCATCTTATTTACCCCATGGAGAGTCTATCTCTTCTTCTCTCTCATTACGTAATCATCTCTTCCGGTCATTCACTCAATTAGTATCCATAGTCACTACATAGATATAGATATAATACATGAGATATCAACTCATTCTCCTCTTCTATTCCATCATTCAAATCATCCTTCATACCATATATGAAGAACAGTCCGAACAATCTTTATATAAGTGCAGCTAACTAAGCGATTCATATGAGGAGACGGAGAGAAGGAGAGGTAGAGGGAGAGAGGGAGAGGGAGAGGGAGAGGGAGAGGGAGAGAGGAAGAGGGAGAGAGGGAGAGGGAGAGAGGCTTCCTTATATGGCAGGTGTTCATATTCGGTATGGAGTGAGTGGATGGATACTAATTGAATGATTACTCATTTCATTCAATCATTCAATATAAATGATATACACATTCAATAATATACAGAGTCATATAATATATTAGGAAGATTAAAGATCAAAGAATTACTATCTTGAATACAAAACAAGATTAATTATACACCATATCTATATTCCATCTACTATTTCTATTTATCATGTTGTTATCAAATAACAAGAGATCTTTCCTTTCTTCTTCATTATTATTATAATATATATAATAGAGTATCGATATTGAATATCTAATCTATATGATCAAATGCGGGTAGATAGTCCCTTTAATAATAGACGAGTCTCTTAATATATTACCATCCCCCATCTCTCTCCCTCTCCTTCTATCAATACACGATTTATGACTTTTTCCTTCTTCTATCGTCTACCCATTCCATTCTATTCCTATCTATCTATCGGTCAAGTTTGCCAATGTCCTCCCTCTCCCTCTCCCTCTTCATCTCCCTCTCCCTCTTAGCACTCTATGAATAGAATAGATGAACGGTAGAATGGAAGAGGGGAAGGCCAATACCGTTTGTATCCCCTCTCTTTTCCATTTATTCTATTCTATCTGTAGTAGAAGACTGTGGGATGACAACCATCTCAGAGGACTACAATACCCATATATCCCCCCCCCCCCCCCTATATAGGGGAGCCATGGAGGGGGGGGGGGGGAGAAGAGATACCGCCAACAGATAAATAGCCTCTATTTAGTAGTACAAAAGAAGAAGAGAAGAACATCTGCTAAATGAGAAGATGAAGAAGAGGAAGAGCTAGTGTTTATAGATTGAATAGAAAGATGAATAAACCATTGATTAGTAATAGAGAAGAAAGAGATGAAATATATCCCCTATATATACAGTACATGATGAAGACAACTAATAGAGTAAAGATAGTAATATAGACATAGAATGTACTTCCATTCATCCCTTTTATATCTCATTCTATTCCATATAAGATGATCTCCTTACATTCTCTTCTTCTTCCTTTTATTTTGATCTCTTATATGTGTGATGTATTCATTGTGACAGCATATTAACTCCCCTTCTTTACTCTCTCCCTCTCTCTCTCTCCTCCTATCATCATTAGAATACGAAAGAGAAACGGATGGAGAGAGGGAGAGGGAGAGGGGGAAAGGGCAGAGGGTGGAGAGATGGAGAGGGAGGAAAGGGCAGAGGGTGGAGAGGGAGGAGAGGGAGAGAGGATAGGTAAGGGGAGAGATATGGACAATAAATCGTGCATATGGACTCATTCTCTCACTTTGATCAAAACACGAAAAGACATAAATTAATATCTGAGGGTCACTTATGAAAGACTTAGAATGAAGAGGGAGGAGGAGGGAGAGAGAGAGGGAGAGGGAGAGAGAGAGGGGGGGAGAGGGAGGAGGAGAGAGAGGGAGGAGGACCTGTAGAAGTCCTTGCCTTCCTTCCTCATCTCTTGAGTACTCATTGAATATAAGAGAAGAGAGGGACACAACATATTCAGAGATAGAAAGAGATGAAGATCATATGGATATAGAGAGATATAAATGGACTACTGAGGTTAGAGGAGATGGAGAGGGAGATGGAGAGGGAGAGGGAGAGGGAGATGGAAGAGGGAGAGGGAGAGAGAGAGAGGGAGAGGGAGAGATCAGATGTCCTCCTCCTTCCCTCAAGCTCATCTACTGGCACCATACTGATCCCCTCTCTCACTTATCCATAGGCTTATTCCAACCACCCTCTCCCTCTCCCTCTCCCTATCCTCCTCTACCTCTCCCTCTCCCTCTCTCCCTCTACCACTCCTCTCCAAATCAGTAGCACTTAATGGAATGAAGAGTGAAGAGTGGATAGAATAGATAGATTAATACTACTGGCTAGTAATTCCTTTATTCTTTTCTCTCATTCCAATCATATTCTTTACTCCATATAATAGTTAATCTCCTCTCCCATAAACAACTCCATTCATCTCTTCATATGATTATCATGACAATCAACAACATTCATTCCATATATCATATTCGTTCTTCTTCTATTTCTTCATCTTCTTCTATATCACATTCTCTCCCTCTTAGTCTTTCCATTCACAAGAAGGAAGAAGAGGCACCATAGGTCGAATAGCTAGGTTATCGGTTTTCAAAATCCGGTCAGGTTTTTCAATTTTTGTGCAATTTTGGCTCAAAATCCGGTCAGGTTTTTCAATTTTTGTGCAATTTTGGCTCAAAATCCGGTCAGTTTTTTCAATTTTTGTGCAATTTTGGCTCAAAATCCGGTCAGGTTTTTCAATTTTTGTGCAATTTTGGCTCAAAATCCGGTCAGGTTTGGTACTTTATAACCTACTTTTCGACCTATGAGAGGCACAAACGAAATGAGAAGACGAAAGAGATGAAGATGATAATGGAAGATGAGATAATGAATGAATGAATGGAACATTTAAAACAACAAGTAAATAAGAGCATGTGGTTTGAGTAAAGATGGGTAAATATACTCAAATGTGTATCAAAGAATAAGCGATGATCAAACTTCCAATTGGTTATTAATGGAGAAGAATATTGTATTGAACTAAATATAATCATAAGACAAATGATTCACTTCTTCATACTTCTTCATAACATAAACAGTTCATTTCATTCCTCTTCTCTCTCTCTCCCCCTCCCTCTCTGCTATTCCCTCTCTCTCTATCCTTTAGTCTCTTACTTATTCCATTCTAATCTCAGTCTAAACTATAATATAAGAATGAAGTTACGTAAATGATGAGAACACCCATTACATGAGTGTGAATATGAATGAATGAATACTAAATGGATATAGATAGATTGACCTATTCTCTCTTCATATACTTCATCTGTCCTCTAGAACTATCACACCAAACATTACGTAATCACCACATCTCCTCAACCGTATCACATAGGCAGAGGTAGAGGTAGAGGGAGAGGGAGAGGGAGAGGTAGAGGGAGAGGTAGAGGGAGAGGGAGAGAAGGATATAGAGTATAGTCAAACAGTGAGGGTCTCTTCATTTCCTTCCGTTGACCGTTCTCTTCATCCATACAATCTATTAGACGAAACTAATGAGATGAGACTATTTAGATTGAATAGTTGAGATATGTAATAGAGTGAATAACAATCACCCCCCCCCCCCCCCTTCATCCGTACAAACACTCAAATGAAGAATCAATAGAAGAAGATGAGCATAAAGGGAGAAGTAGAGGTACAGAGGGGGAGAAGTAGATCTAATCAAGTGGTATAGATTAGACAGTGTACAAACATGAATGAAGTAGTGCTTGAGGGTTCATCTCTTCTCAGATAACATCATTCAATCATTCAATAGTACTTAATAGATAGATAGATAGAGTATTGATCTATCTATCTATCTATCAATCTAGTGAATCATTAGTCGACTGCACCTTAATCATCTCAATATGTCAATCATGATCATTCGATTCAATCATATCATCTAATCTCTTCCCCTATGTGTTAATCCTCATGTCAATAGTATAGACTATAGATGATATCTATCCCATCATCCTCATTACATTCAATCTTCTATCTATTCTATTGAGTAACTCGATAGTCTTCTTCTTCTTCCAAAAAGGGACAGTGAGTCCTTCTCTCTAAGAGATAGAAGAGATACTGACAACCGGAAAAGACACGGGAATACGAGAAGAAATGAGAGTGTCTAAGCTAATTGCAAGACCCATGTAGAGAAGGAGAGGGAGAGGGAGAGAGAAGGAGAGAGAGAGAGAGAGAGAGAGAGAGAGAGAGAGAGAGAGAGAGAGAGAGAGAGAGAGAGAGAGGGAGAGGGAGAGGAGAGGGAGAGAGGGAGAGAGAGAGAGAGGAGGGAGAGAGAGGGAGAGGAGAGGGAGAGGGAGAGGGAGAGGGAGAGGGAGAGGGAGAGGGAGAGAGGGAGAGAGGGAGAGAGGGAGAGAGGGAGAGAGGGAGAGAGAGAGGGAGAGAGGGAGAGGGAGGGAGAGAGGGAGAGGGAGAGAATGAGAGAGAGACCCTTGAGGGATATATCTCATGATGGAGATGTATTCATATACTCCAGGTGAAAGGTATCTTCACTCTATAATCAATCTATATCTCATACTAATGAAGCACCTTTATCCATATAGAAGGATCTAACAAGGCTACTCAATAGATGAGAGGATGAGGAATGAAGGGTTGAGAAGGGGTTGAGAAGGGGTTGAGATGGATGAGGAGATGGAAAGAACGTCCTCCTTTTACTCCTTCCGTTACATATAACAAATGAACGCTTCATTGAACATAATAGTAGATAGAAGATGACTGGAAGAAGGAATAGATATATGAGGATATCACTATTAGTTTATCTCCTCTCTATCTATTCCATCTCCTTCCTAGTCAATTGAAGAGTCTTCCACCATATGGTTCATCTACTTAATCACTTCATCAGACTAACCACTTCAGACTACTAATCAGTCCTCCTTCTCTTTTTTATCCTCTCCCTCTCCCTCCTCGACCCCTTCATTCATCTACTATCAATTCATAATAAGGATAATGAAAGGTGTGAACGACCAATAAATATTCGGTCTCTTTCTATACAAAAGAGATACGAAAGTAATCTCATGAGTGGAATAGATCCATTGTATATCTATCTATCTGTCTCTATCCCCCCCCCCCCCCATCCCTTCCTCTTCTATATCTCAGATTCATTTCTCTCACTTACAACTATCTATGTCTATACTTCTTCAATCGTTTCATCGACCTTCAGACATACAAAAAGTATAAAGAAAGAGTAGAAGAAGTAAACGGGGAGAAATGGAATGGTCTTAAACGAAGAAGAAGGAAAAGAAAGAGATTCCCTTCATTTTCACACCCAAAACTATTAATAATTAAAGAGGAAGTTATTCATTGAAATGAAAGACAGAGAAGGAGAGATAAAGAGAAGAGAGGAGAATAAAAGGATGAAAGTGTCAAAAGTTGCCCTCATCCCATAGTACCATCACTATTATTACTACTAGTCATCTCTTCACTATTGAAGGGACTTCTTCTCATTGAATTCTTAGTTCTTTACAATTGTTTATGAGTCCTTTACAGTTAAGAATGAACAGATGGAGTAGAAGGAAGAAGTATATAGAGAGAGATATAGATACGATAGTCATTTAGATGAATAATGTGAGCGTGCGGTAGAAGAGAAAGAGGCACAAAATGGATAATGAAAGATATGAGAATAATGTGTATGAGAGTCGGAATAGAAGAAGAAGAATAAATAACTCACAGATGATTTGTTTTATTCCAATAGATTGTATGAATAGTTGCATCGGCTGGTAATAAGAAGATAAAGGAAGAGAATAACAGTAGTACAGGACTTAGTTGTCTCATCTAAAATAGAATGAATGAATGGGAAAGACTGTACGATAGAATGAATATCAAAATAGGTGCTAGAGTAGTTGATCATATGTCACGATAAGGAGGGTCATATACGGGAGTAGAAGATAAGCGTAGAGAGGACAGAAGAGGATGAGAGACAAGAGACCTCCACTCTTGGCACCCTTGAGCCCGCCTTCTTTCCTCTCACTCACTAGAGAAAGAGGCGGAGACATGCGGGAGAAATGAGATGAGATAATTGGCATCATTTAACCATTCCCATCATAGAATAATTATAAAGATAACTAAATTATCTGCGAAAATCGATCATGAAAAACGGAACTTCCGTTATGAGAAACTACCGTAATCATTGAATTTTAACGATCAATAACAATTCCGGTTAGGAAAATATTTTGGAATGAATAATTCATTTTAAAAGTATGAAATAATATTATTAACAGTATTTAGACATTTTTTCGTTCATTTTTTTAACACGAGAATACAATAGTAGTCATAAAGAGTAATAACTAGTCAGTGATTACTAGTTTGATGGTGGATAGGAGTTGATTTCATGGTTGTGTGATTCGTGGCACAAGTTCCTTTCACTTCTCACAAGGAACACGAAATAGTAATCGTCTAGTTCGGATCTTTGGAGGAAGAAGAGAAATGAGATAAGAATATAAGAGAATTGAGGACATTGAAAGAGAGAATAGAAGAGAAATAGAGATGCTTACTTCCATTCTTTCTTTTCACTTCTCAACTATTTCATCTACTTTCCTTTCTTTCGTTTCTTTTATTCATTACCATATTATTGATTGACTATATAGGGTATGTGGCATTTGTTGCTACTTCTATCCATATCACAAATTGGTTTATCTCTCAATAAAGAACGATTCAATAAGCTAAGAATTCATTCTGATATCCATCCAAAAGGCATGATTTCATTCTATTTCATCTAATCAACTCTATTCATATCCTTTCCAGTACTTTTAGCAAACAACTTTCATGGCAAAAATACGACAAGAACTATTATAGATGATAAGGTTTGTATAATTAAATGGATATTTAGATTGAATGATAGATTATAGATTACTATATTACGAGATGATCCTATTATGGATGAATTCACTCCACATTTCGCTGAATCTTCTTATGATTTCATGATTCCAGAGGGAATTCAAAAGGTAAGGTATCTAGAGTATCATCTCATATCTACCGTATCCCAATCAATACAGTAATCTCTTTTAGACTTCATCAGTAGCTGCAATTCTTTCATTCTATTCTCAAAGTCCACCTTCATTTAGTATAGATAGAGATGAATTGAATTGGTTCCAGATTGGAGAATCAAAGAGTCGAACGGTTTGTATACAACAATGAATCAATTAATCAATTAGATTATAGGATGCAATGGAAATTATCGAAACTGAAGTATCGATTAATACTAGAGAAGGAGTTTATATTGATCCTAGTAAAGTACAAAACTCATATGCTTTCTATGTAAAGGTTTGTATCCACATTATGTACTTGTTGTCTATATGGTATATCTTTGTGTTTAGGGATCAAGCGACAATGAAACTATTGATGTAGTTGTTCATGTTGATATTCTACCTCAAATTGGAGTTATCAGTGAGTGATTAGATAATGATAAGGAAACAGAGTAGATATTATTGATTGTAGAAGTTATGTCCGATGATATTAGAGGAAAAAAGGAAGAGGAAGATGAGAAAAGAGAAGAAGAATCAGGGGAAAGGGAAGAATCTGAAGAAGAAGTGAAGAAAGTTATGGAAAAAGTGATAAAGAATGATAATAAAAGTGAAGTAGTAGATAAGATTGTAAGAGTAAATGAAGATGAAGAAGAAGATAGAGAGATAGCTATAGATTCAAAAGAGGAAATTGAAGGAGATCGAGTTAATATTTCTTTCGTTACTACGACTACGGAAAATATAATTGAGAAGAATGAAGAAGAAGATGAAATAATAGATCTATCTACTACTATTAATATATCATCTATACCTTCTACTACTATAAGTAATCAAGAGAATCAATATGATGATATTGAATCTGTTACTGAACAAGTTAATCATGATCTCCTTTCATCTACAGTACTATCATCTACTGAATCTCCATCTACCGTATCCCAAACTAGTGTGTCCCCTACCCTATCTCAATCTATGATCTTAACTACCGTATCCCATTCTGACGAATCCCCCACCGAAATCCAATCGACCATAGCTTCAACTACAGTATCTACATCTACTGCTCCTTCATCTCCTTCTACATCTTCTTCAACAATATCATCCACTACAATAGAATCAATTGAACTTTCAACTATTGAGTCGATGATATCATCTCCTTCGACTTCAACAACAGAGGTTTCTTCAACTACTACTACTCCATCTCCATCTACTACTCTATCAACTAGTTTATCAACTGAATCATCTACACAATCAACAACTATTCCATCTACAACAACAACTCATAATCGTGAGTCTTATATCATAATCAATAGAATGAATCTACAGTAATCATTTGAGAGATCAGACTAATCGCGGAAGGACTCTCATCGGATGGATCAATTCAATTTAAACGAAGAATTGCAAAAGGAGAATTGATACCTGATCTATCTATTCTATTAAGTAAAGATGGAAGAGTGAGAAATATTAAACTATTTGATATAACTAATAGATATAATTAAGCCAAATGGATCCTTATTCAATCTAACAATTGATAGATCTGATCTATTTGATATTCAACCAAAAAGAGTTGAACAAGGAGGGAAAGCATTCTTATTTGTAAGAGATCCTCAATTGGTTAGAGAAACAGTTAGAGAAAAAGGATTAATGATTACTGTAAGTAATATATTCAATAAATTCAATGAATAATGAATTCACTTTAGATCAGTAGTGCTAATGATATATCAAATACATCAATAACTCTACCAATATCTCTTATATCATCTCCTCCTACATCAAATATAATTGAATTCTCTATTGATGAATCAGCAACAAATGGAGAATTAGTAGGAGAACTACCATTCTCTTCTATTCTTAAGATATTCGCTCTTGATTCATTACCGTTAGTTATTCATAACCTATTAATATCTTAATCTATTCATATATAGATTTATTCTAAATGGAACATCTCTCCATGTATCATGTCCTTCTTCATCTCCTTCATGTATTGATCGTGAATCAATTGATCATTATGAATTCTTTGTACTTTTCTCTAATCGTAAGTCAATCATATATTATATCATATCATAATCATAATAATTAGATTCATCTCCAACTCCAATTGTTATTCATATTAATGATATCAATGATAATCCTCCTCAACTTATCATAACTGATCAAATCATTCGAATTGCCGCCAATCGAATGTTATCTCCCATTGCTATTACGGTATATATTATTTTATATACTCTTAATCAATTAATAGTATCTAAGGTGAAAGATGCTGATATATCGAAAGAACAAATGAATGCAGTTCTTCTAAGAGGAGATGCAGCTAGATTCTTTAGTGTCAAATCAATCGATAATGATTCATATGAATTACAAGTAATGAATATGAAATTAAAATTAATGTATTCAATTAATCTCTTTATAGTTAATATCATTTCCATCAAATGGAAATTATTCCCTTGAAGTATCAGTAGTCGATACAACTCGATCTCAATTCCCTCCTTCATCTAATAATATATCTATCATTGTACAGAAAGGAAAAGCTCATTTCAGAAGAAATAATTATGAAAGAGTTATTGGAGCTGATAAGATCACTAAAGGTTAGACTTATACTATTATATATTGATAAGAAGATATTTGAATATCAGGTGATTCACTTCTTCAACTTGAATTAGAAGGAGTACCTGTAGATGAAGTAAGAATAATTAGTCTAAGTGGTAATCCAGGATGGATTAGTGTTGAAGAATATGGTGGAAGAATGAGTGTTTCAACTTTACCAAGGTATGCAATCAATAATATCTATTGAACTAATCAATAATATGTATTGAACAAATGAATAATATTGAAGGAAAGGAGTAGAGGATGGAGAATTCTTTGTATTGATTGGTGCAGTTGATAAAGAAACATCTGAAGTATTAGCTGAGACTAAAGTTAGAATTGAAGTAATAGGAGGAATAAAGAAGGAATTAAAGATATTATCACCATTCCATAAGAGTTTATATACATTCAAAACATTGAGAGGTATCAATCTATTCTATTTCTATATATAATATTCATTCTTTTATTATTTCAGAACATTCAGATCCTCTTGTGAAATTTGAATTAGAATTAAGAAGTGGAGAAGTATCACCATCTATAATCAATTCATCAATATCTGCTCTTGATTCAAATGGAATATCTATACCATTCTCATCTGAATTAATTCAAACAAATGGAACATCTATTAATCTCAATAGATCAATTATTTCCGATCTACGACTTCTTCAGATGGATATTGAAGCTGAAGATCATATTGGTAATTTCTTACTAATTAAATTTTTATTTATTTTAATATTTAATATTCTAGCTACGATAGTAATATTCTTCTCATCATCTCAATCTGTAATGGAAGCTCTGCGTAGAGAACTATCTCAACCACTTTTCCCGTTCCCTATAACAAAAGAAAACAATATCATAACGGTAAATCAACCAATAAACATTAAATCATATGATATAATCAATAATGATAGGTTAATATCGAAGAAGAATGTGAATTAGGTCGAGTAATTGTAGTTCTTCCTGCTATTGATCCATCTAAAGGAGAAAATGTTCTAACTAGATTAGAAGGAGATAATGCTCATTTATTCCAAATTCAACAATCAACTGGTAGATCATAGACTAATCAATAACCAATCAATAATCATTATGATTCAGGTGCAATTGTTGTATCTGATAGAATAGATCTTGAATCACTTCATAATAATTCATTCGTTCTTCATGTTATAGCTGGAGAAGAACCATTTGAGTCTATTGTTATACTCAATATTATAATCAATGATATTGATGATAATCCCCCAACAGTACATCCAGATAGTAAACAAATCAATGTAATGAATCAATCGATATTGTATACCGTAATCCATGTCCGTTCAGACTTCTTTGTGGGAGAATGCAATTGTGTCATCAAGAGTAGCGATAGTATCAGTTACTGATGAAGATAGTTCATCTATATCCGATGGATTAAGATATCTTTTATTGGGTGAAAAGGCATACAAATTTGAAGTGAAGAATGTACCTAAAGAAGGAGGAGCAGTTATAATATTGAAAGAAGAAATAGATAGAGAAAAAGATGGAGATATTATTAATCTTATTCTTATTATTATGGATCAATCATCACATACAACACAAGCTAATGTTAGATAATATTGAATATGATAGATTGATTGATTGATATATTGATTGATTGATTGATTGATTGATTGATTGATTGATTGATTGATTGATTGATTGATTGATTGATTGATTGATTGATTGATTGATTGATTGATTGATTGATTGATTGATTGATTGATTGATTGATTGATTGATTGATAGATTGATATATTGATAGATTGATATATTGATTGATTGATTGATTGATTGATATATTGATAGATTGATATATTGATTGATTGATTGATTGATTGATTGATTGATTGATTGATTGATTGATTGATTGATTGATTGATTGATTGATTGATTGATTGATTGATTGATTGATAGATTGATATATTGATAGATTGATATATTGATTGATTGATTGATTGATTGATATATTGATTGATTGATTGATTGATTGATTGATTGATTGATTGATTGATTGATTGATTGATTGATTGATTGATTGATTGATTGATAGATTGATATATTGATAGATTGATATATTGATTGATTGATTGATTGATTGATTGATTGATTGATTGATTGATTGATTGATTGATTGATTGATTGATTGATTGATTGATTGATTGATTGATTGATTGATTGATTGATTGATTGATTGATTGATTGATTGATTGATTGATTGATTGATAGATTGATATATTGATAGATTGATATATTGATTGATTGATTGATTGATTGATTGATTGATTGATTGATTGATTGATTGATTGATTGATTGATTGATTGATTGATTGATTGATTGATTGATTGATTGATTGATTGATTGATTGATTGATTGATTGATTGATTGATTGATTGATTGATAGATTGATATATTGATAGATTGATATATTGATTGATTGATTGATTGATTGATTGATTGATTGATTGATTGATTGATTGATTGATTGATTGATTGATTGATTGATTGATTGATTGATTGATTGATTGATTGATTGATTGATTGATTGATTGATTGATTGATTGATTGATTGATTGATTGATTGATTGATTGATTGATTGATTGATTGATTGATTGATTGATTGATTGATTGATTGATTGATTGATTGATTGATTGATTGATTGATTGATTGATTGATTGATTGATTGATTGATTGATTGATTGATTGATTGATTGATTGATTGATTGATTGATTGATTGATTGATTGATTGATTGATTGATTGATTGATTGATTGATTGATTGATTGATTGATTGATTGATTGATTGATTGATTGATTGATTGATTGATTGATTGATTGATTGATTGATTGATTGATTGATTGATTGATTGAGTGATTATAGGTGAATATCAAAGTATTGGATGTAAATGATAATCATCCAATATTTGTGAATGATACGTCTATTGAATTGAATTTGATTGAGAATTGGCCAGAGGGAATAATTCTAACTAGAATATCAGCTATTGATAAAGACATTGGAGATAATTCAAGAATTGAATATAAATTAATGAAGGAAAATGAATGTTTGTTCATTTGATCCATTTATTATTATTGCGTACTTAATTCTAGATCTATCGATTGATGAAAAAACAGGAGAATTAAAGACGTCTCGTGATTTAGTTGGATTAGCTAATCAACGTATTCAATGTACAGTTATAGCTGAAGATCAAGGTATTTATATATTCTAATAATATTGATATCTATTATACATTATTATTTATAGGAAATCCCAAATTCTCATCAAGATTGAATGTGACAATGAATATTAATGAGTCAATGGCTAAAGACTCCACAATTCCTCAATTCACAAATATTCCTCAAGGTTTTATTCTAAATCTCGAGTTAGTTATTACTTTATTTCGATCTATATTTTCACCTTAAAAATAAAAGATGTAAAAATGAAGTAAGAGACAGCGTCAAAAAAGGACTCTTACCTGATTGATCCATTAAATTTAAATATACAAAAAATATACTTCCAACCAAAAAAAACATTTAAAAAGCATCAAAAAATTTTTTTTTAAATTACATTTCTCTTCTCCGATTCACTCATTCAATCTCAGAGTTTGAATACATTCATGATAATAAAAACATGTTCACAATTATATGTATGATCGTGCGTGTTTAACCACCTGAAAACGTTATGAAAAAATATTTTCACGTTATGTTGCCTTATTTGATTATTGTTTTATTTTTCTTTACTGAAATATACTCAAAATCCACCGAAAATAGTTTGCCTCTGAAATATACAAAAAATGGACTAAAACCGCATGAAAAATAAACGAACCTTTTATAGTGAGAATACTAAGAGTCAATATCGTATCTTCACAGTGACTGCATTATCTCCTACAGGAACAAATGGACTAACTTATGATCTATTGGTTAGTATCTATATGATCTATTCATGTTCATATGAATCATTATAGCCATCAACCCCATCTGAAGCTGGATGGTTAGATATCAATCGTGATAATGGACAAATATTCCTATTGAAAGACTTGAATGGAAAAGAGAAAAGAGATATTTCTGTGAGTTGAATTAACATCTTTGGAACTACAAATATGATGTTATGTTTATATTATATGAGAGATAGAGTATTTGTATATGATTCATCATTTGAATGAAGTGTGAACAGTGAGAAGATAGATACATCCTTTATACTCTTCCCTCTCTTCCCTCTCTTCCCTCTCTTCCCTCTCTCCCCTCTCTCCCCTCTCTCCCCTCTCTCCCCTCTCTCCCCTCTCTCCCCTCTCTCCCCTCTCTCCCCTCTCTCCCCTCTCTCCCCTCTCTCCCCTCTCCCCCCTCTCTCCCCTCTCTCCCCTCTCTCCCCTCTCTCCCCTCTCTCCCCTCTCTCCCCTCTCCCCCCTCTCTCCCCTCTCTCCCCTCTCTCCCCTCTCTCCCCTCTCCCCCCTCTCTCCCCTCTCTCCCCTCTCTCCCCTCTCTCCCCTCTCTTCCCTTTCACTCCTCTCTCTTCTCTTCTAACTTTCACTTTCACTTGGGATACATATAAAAAGTACATGGAACACTCATAAACAATATTATCCTCTATTCATTTTAAAGACCTCTATAATTTCAAACTTTTTCTACTTCATAATTCGTTTTGTACGAAAGAGAGGTTGAATTAGAGTAATAGTATGTTCCAAAAGAGAATGGAATGGAGTTACCATTTAATAGTTTTCAATCGTTCTTTCTTAACGACTTGTTATCTAGTTGTAGAAGATGAAAATATAAACGTATCTGTCCCTTCTATGACGATAAGAAGAATAATCTCTTATTCATATTGAAGTATGACTTCATTTTTGAAATGTTTCAATCTTCTTTGTATTCATTCTATTCATTTCTTCACTATTGTATACTATTTATGTATTGATTGACCTCTAGGTTTGTATTCATAATGGATGAACTACTCTTCTCTTCTCTTCTTCTTCACAGATTAGACTCAACTCACTTCATTCACTATCTATCACACTGACGTTCCTTCTATCATCATCTTCATTCATTCAGAATGTTTATCAAACGAGGTTCGTATTTACATAAGTATTCCTTATCTCTTCTATCAATCTAGTTTTATCCATTCATTCATTCAATATCCATTCATCTCTTCTCTATATTTATTTATACATTCTTTCATCCTCTAACAAAACAAAAAAAAGAAGATTCTTCCACTTGAATGATTGAAAGGTCCAATCTCTACCTCACCATAACTATCCCTCTCCCTCTTCCTATCTCTCTATCCGTTCTCTACCTCTCCTTCATCTATTGAAGCTTGATAAGGGTATCTATTTCCTTTGAATAGTTCTACATTCATCATTTAACTCTTCTTTCTATTCATCACTTCAATACAAATATTCATAGAAAGACTACAACATCTTCTTCATGACTATCATCTCCCCTCTTGAAATATCAACCCCCTCATGTTTTCTTTCTACCTCTCTCTCTTCCTCACTCTCACCTCTCACCTGTACCATCTCTCCCTCTCCCTCTCCCTCTCCCTCTCCCTCTCCCTCTCCCTCTCCCTCTCCCTCTCCCTCTCCCTCTCCCTCTCCCTCTCCCTCTCCCTCTCCCTCTCCCTCTCCCTCTCCCTCTCCCTCTCCCTCTCCCTCTCCCTCTCCCTCTCCCTCTCCCTCTCCCTCTCCCTCTCCCTCTCCCTCTCCCTCTCCCTCTCCCTCTCCCTCTCCCTCTCCCTCTCCCTCTCCCTCTCCCTCTCCCTCTCCCTCTCCCTCTCCCTCTCCCTCTCCCTCTCCCTCTCCCTCTCCCTCTCCCTCTCCCTCTCCCTCTCCCTCTCCCTCCCTCTCCCTCACCCTCTCCCTCTCCCTCTCCCTCTCCCTCTCTCTCCACTTCATCTACTCTAAATGGTCCTTCACTCTTCTTCTTTCTCCATCTGAGGCTGTTTTGTCATAGTTTTGGAGTGATAGCCTTTCTTCTTCATCTAGCTCTTCCATCTTCCCTCACCCTCTCCCTCGTCCTTCCTCTCCTTCTCTCTCCCTCCTCTCCCTCTCCGTCCCCTCCCTCTCCCTCCCCTCCCTCTCCCTCTCCTTCTCCATTCCTCTGAGTATGGCCATTTCTCACTTGATTCCTTTTTCTTTGTCCCACTATATTCTCCACTATTTACTTCATTCATGTTATGAAGTACAGTTCATTTCATTCATTCTCTTCGTATATATTATAGGTTCGTTGATAAATCTGACGATTGTAATGGATAGGATAGAAAAGAGATTGGGAAAGATGTGGAGACATGTAAAAAGAGGAAAGAAGAAAGATAAAGAGGAGAAGATAGAAGAAATCAAAGTAATAGATGATAATAAGAAGATTCGAGGAGTTAAAGAGAATGTTGAATTATTATTAAAAGAGAAGACAAGACTAGAAAAGAAGAGAATGATAGCAGAAGAAGAAGACATTGATGAAGATGAAGGGATAACTAATATATCTCCTCGTAGATCTTTATCTTCTAGACATATAGACAAGGTATCATCTATCTATCTCTTTGTTTAACTTATCTCTTATCTTGAAGGATCGTGAATATTGTGAATCAATAGGTGAATCAGGATATCTATCTACTCTTGAACTTCATTCACCATATGATTTATCTGATACATCAACTCATGTCTCACCACGAGAAAGACAATATCGATTTTCTCCACGAGGTATTGGATTTAGTCAGAAGAGTATGGATGAATTAAGATCAAATCGATTAAATGATAGAGTAAGTACTATTATATATAGTATTGATATAATGTATTCATTGATTAGACTCCATCTCATATTCTATCACGTGCTGACACACTAGCTGTTCTCAATCCTAATTCATGGAATACTCAACACGATTTCCTTATATCAAATGTTATTCAGACTAAGATTATCACTTGTGTATTTGAGGTATTCTATTCTATTCATTCAATAGATATACAATATATTGATTATAGATAACAAATAGTGGTATAGATAAGTTATTAGATGATATATCTCATGAATTATCAAGATGGTTTGGAGGTAAAACTCCATTATTAGCAGTAGCAACCGAAGTTCAATGGAGTGTACCTGTTAAGTATAGATCGAGAATAGCTGAGACTAAGTAAGTTAATACTATTAATATATACCATCTATATTGCTCTATTTCTATCATTCATCGATGTGCTACTATATGAATATGTATGTATGTATTCAATTTAAGATTGAAAGAATTGATTTTACTTCGTCTTCGTGAAAATAATCGTAGATTATTATATATGAGAGGAGGTGGAAGAGATCTTTCTATTCAATTAGCTGATGCAACTACTCATGAAAAGATTGCTAAAGAATCTAATATTGATGCTTATCAAGGTAATCAATACTATCTACAGTATTCCATTCGTTCTATTCAGGAGTATATCGTCGATGTTATCGTAATCTCCTACCGTATGTTCATTCGGAAACTCCAGAATGGCATGCAGAATATTGGAAGGTAGATCAAGGGACAACGGAACAAACTTTACCCAATCCTGAACAATTTTTATTTGGAAGAACAAGATCAGTTCTTATTAATAAATCATTAGTTGCATTGAATATGGCTGGATTAGAGATAAGAGGATGTACAATATCATCATAGATCATCTATTCATTCCATTATATCTTTATTACGGACAAAGTCTGCCATTTCATTCATTCATTCATAATTGTGTACCACTTATATATTTAATATGATGTATTATGTTGAATTCATTCATTTGTTTGTATAGAAGAGTATGGTCAAATTGATCAAATTGAATGAAAGAATAAAGTGATTGACTCATCCATCTTTATATAGTCTCTACTACAATAACAAGGCTAGTTGAAAAGTGAAGAGAAGAGGAACTAAGTATATGATTACTAGGGATAAATAGACGATGGAATGGATAAATGACTATTTCATTCTATTTTCATTACAGGTTATTGTATCCGTTTCATCCTCTATCAATCATTCATTCAATATAATACTATTAAGAATTCATGTTGATTCATCAATCAATTCATTCACTCCAATAGTCAAAGAGGTACAATAATAACACTTTACATTAGAATAAAGAAGATACTTGTGATTCATTCTAATCCTATTCTATTATCTATTGAACTATTTCTCCTTTAGAATCTTAACCTAGTCTATTCTATAACGAACAAAGAAGAAGATTGGCCTAAGGTGAGCTATTTAGTAACGAAGAATTAGATTGAATAGATCAATATTATAGAACACTTTATACTATGTCAAATTGGATTCATCCATTTGATTGTGTCCGTTTTTTATTCATTTTATATAATTATAGGTTATTGGACGACTTCCAGGACAAAGTTCAATTTATGAAAGAATAGAAAATGATGAATGTTCAAATTCGACAGTAATTGGAATAAATAAAGATAATGGGGATATATCATTGATTGATCATCCTTCTTATATTCATAACAATTTCATATTCTGTGTACTTACAAGGTTTCTATTTTGAGATTTCTTCTCTATTCTATTCAATTTGTTTGTAGAAGGAGTATCGAAGATCCAAATGGAACGATTCTTCATTTTAGTATACAAAAACCATTTGAGATTAAAGAAACTCAATTCATTCCTCCTTATGCTCCTACCATTGTTATTGGTCAGATATATCTTTCAATATAGATCAAAAATACTACATCTCATATGTTGAGAATTTCATAAAGAAGAATTTTACAAATGATAAAGAGCATGTAGATATTTGCAGACCATAACACTAATGAGAATCTTCATGTGCTTAGTCAAGATGGATCAAATATCAAATATTATTTGAAATCTGTGAAATTCAATGAGTAATCATCAATCATATCCATATATCTATATAATCTGTTCACTTTAGAATGTCAATGAGATCATCATCATCATCATCTAATTCATCATCAATAGATTCTGATCTATCTAATCTATTTATTGTTGATTCATCAACTGCACAAATCATAATCAATCCGCAAATAGTTCATGAGAAGAATGGTTATTATACATTGACCATTACAGCTAATAATAATAATACAAAGATTGGACAATTTGATAGGGAGGTAATCATTCTTATATCTTCATATTCTATAACGTTTATTTATTCAAAAATAAACAAGGAATATGCTTGATTGGTCTCTAGAATAATGATAATATAGACGATATTAAGGTTCATGTGGTCCCTTTTCAATCTCAACTTCGTCTTGTATTTGATATGAAATCTGATGAATTAGGAAGAAATATGGAATCATTCGAAAGGAAATTGAACAAAGTATTAGAAGGACGGGGAAAAGTATATTTGACCACACCATCTATGAAAATGCATTCAAATAAGTATGATATTTTCTATTCAGTTATCCATTCGTCTATTTATCTATTGATTTATTTCAGATCATCATTATGTCTTCATATAATAAAAGAGAATATATTACTGGATGAATCATCTGTAAAATCTCTTCTTTCTCTTCCAATTGGAGAATCTCCACTGGCTAAACTATATCATGCATATAAAGTAATAGATCTAGGGGTATGATCTATATATATTCATTCAATATAATACAATTATAATGATTATAGGAGTGTCATTCATCATCAATCTCTGTATCTTCATTCCTCTCTTCTTCATTCTCATCATCATTCATTATATCTCTTTTTGTTATATCTCTTCTTTCATTCATTCTTATCACATCTATTCTATATGTGTGTTGTGTTATAAGAGTCAAGGATTCACTTATAAAGAAACAGATAGAAGTCAAGAGTAAGTTATCTCATCTTCTGTCAACACCGCTTAACTTATTTATTTATCATTCACATAATGTTTTTGTCTTATGTTTTGCATTTTTTATGATTAAAATGCGGACAATAAAATTACAAAATAAATGCAAATTGTAGGACAAATGGATATTTCTCATAGGGAATCACCTTCTCAATTTCTTACTCTTCAGTTAGTTCATATCATTCTTATTCTTCTTTATTCTCTATTGACTATATATTCTTTCAGAGTTCCACCACCTATGGCTCCATATCAACTATACTGAATCTTCGCACCATTTCATTTATGATTTAATTTACAATAAATATATCATATCCTTGTTTTTATTGTTATTAAAACATCAATTTCATTTTTTGAGACTACAACAAATTGAAAGAGTGCAAGGATCCACGATATTGTACTACAGTATAGTTTTGTATAAGACATAAGTCACATTAAATTATGCACTTATTAGCGCTCATCATTTATCTCCGTTCTTTACGAATATTTTCCGATACTCAAAATCTTAGTCATGAGTTCTTTTTATGACTACTCAACATGCAACAAAAACTGCGGAAAAGTAATTTAAATCCAAATCACACTGGTCCGAAAATGGATGGATGAAAATTTATCGATTTTTCAATTATCTTCCTGCGCAATACGTGCATGCTCTTCTTTCCTTTCCAGCAATGGATTTTATTTCATGATGGGTAGTCACAAAAAGTAATCGATATAACTGACACTCACGATTAAGATTAAATATTCAATTTGAACGGAAGTAAATGATGATCTGAAACGTTCGTCTCTGGGATCTGCAGAGAGACGATTGTGTACCAGAATGTACTTCATCTAAATATGAATGTAGTTCATTATTCTTCTCATTCATCTTTCGTCTTAATACTATAGAATTATTTCTTATCAGTATAGATTCTAATCACTTCAATGATTACTAAGCTCATATTCTCATTTCATTTTCTCTCTCAATTATATATTATTTCAATCTAAAATAATCACTATTTACACCTTCTTTATTATCGTCTTTCAATATTCTTTCTACCATATCTATATTCATATGTTCAGAATGAAATGGAAATACTATATCTTAATTCTTCTTCATCTTCTTCATTTATCATTTTGTCAATTAGAACTATGTCCAACTCGAGGAATGGATGCATATGCACTATTCACTATAACAGATGATGTTGACTTTGAAGGATTCTCTCAATTACTTAAATTCTATCGAGATGTAAGTATAATCCTGTCTTATTATCTTCAATCTCTCACATACATTCAAATAATAAATTTTCATTTTCTAACATTGTTTCTTTATTCCACTCTTTTTAATAAATTGATAACAATGATTCTTTTTGATCCGCTTATCAATCTTTAATCACGAAATATTAATTGATAAATGACGTTATAGGTAACTCCATATGGAAATTTTAATTATGCAATATATTTTGGAGATCAAATGATATCAAAGAATGATGATAGTTTAGTTGATGCAATTGATTCATGGCTTGATAATGATCAAAAGAGAATGTCATATTATAATTCATCTATTGTTCCAATCACAGTGGCTAATAAATCTGATGATGTTATTAGACAGAATGATTGTAGTCATTCATGTGTTCAACAAAGATTAAAGAATCTTCTTGATCAGGTATAATATCTTATATCTATTCAAGAAATGGAATATATTCATACTAGATAGATGCAGCTAATCAAGATGGAGATAAAGTAACAAAGAAGAAACAAATGATTCTAATAACTGATTATGTACATGAAGATGTTGTTGATATACTCAACAATGCAACTAATGTAGGTAACTATCATATCCATATTAATTATTATATTCATTCAATCAGGCCAATATTGATATATATGGTATATATTATGAATATAATAATTTACTCAATCAATACCTTCATTATCCAACTTATACAATGAAAGATACAGCTGCAATAGTTCGTCCATTAATAACAGGAACTATTGACTTTGGTATGAACTCATTCTATATGCTAAATGTATTAGTGAGTCATTAATGTTGAAGTCATCATTCCATTTGAGTTTATAATATGAATGAATTAGTTCATATAAACTCATATCTAACATCATTCATTCATTTTAGTAATGACATCTACAGTTGATCCAATCATTGCATTTACATCAGTATGGATGTTAGGTCCATTCAATCAATCAATGATTAATACAGTTATTGATTCATTCACATATGGTTCATTATGTAGTCTAACTGATAATGAATTAGCTGCTCATTTTATAAGAGTTGTATATAGAAATGCAGTGAATAATACACAATATAGAGGTGAGATACAATTGATCTACTGAAAAGATTATTGATTAATTGATTGATTTATAGAGAGATGGATTCCATGGATTGGTTCTAATACATATTCATATGCTGATTATTGTTTATCATTTGTTCAAGAATATTCTTCAGGTATTGATTGATAACGAGAATAGAGATATCTCAATAATGATACCTTTAAAGATAAGAATGATATAGCAGATGCAGTAGTATATCAAGACTTTATAAATTCATCATATTATCCATCTACTCTTCCTATATTCAATGCTCTAGTATCAACATTACCTCAAGATGTTCTATCACTATATCTATACAATTCCCCTCCAACATATCAAGTAATTAACCAAATACATAGATAGATTCATTATCATTCATTTGAGGACCATTTAACAATTATATCTGATATTCAATCTGATACTTTATATGAAGATATAACATATTATCTAGAAAGTGGAACAGATCCACTCATTTCTCAATTTAAAGATGTACAAATAATATCATTCAATGCATCATATATGGTAGAGAATAATCTAACTCTATGTAGAGACCATTACACTAAAGGTGAATAGATTTAAAGTAGATGAAGACATCGGAAGTGTTAATATGTCACGTTTTCAGTCTCTCTCATTGATCCTAAAGTGTTTCATAAACCGAAAGAATTCAAAATTGCTATGTTTGACTTAGTATGGATAACAGCACTGGCTGGTATGGACATTTTAATATGAAAGAATAAATGAGATGAATGAGTAATATAATATAGTATGGGTCCATACTATGGATAATAAAGAATGAATAATGTAGTATACTTCATTTAGCTTTTTTTGCTATTCTGACTGGTGTAATAATATATTGGAGGGCTCGTAGATTGGCAATGCAACAAGATAAAGAAGATGAAATTACTCTATTCAATTATCCAGTATCAAAGTATATTATGTACTATCTGTACTTGATGAATTGATTGATTGATTGAAGGGTTAATACGAATACTCCATCAGCTGATAGAATGCCATGGGAAGTTAAAGAATATAAAGTGAAGATTGATTTAGAACGATTATTAGGAGGTGGAGTACGATCTAATGTATATCTTGGTATGAATCATTCATATATTCATTATCTATAATGAATATATCATTACAGGTCATTTATTGGGTAAAGCTCCTCTTATGCAATGGTCACCACGTTCTAATTTTGAGAATTGTGATATTGCAATTAGAGTATGCACTATTTTCAAATTCTCGCATATCACTTTGGTGTTGTAAAAAGTTAGTTGGGTCCACAAAGTAGTAAAGACAGAAAATGAATCTAAAAAAAATTGATAGAGGTTCTCCAAAGAGTAAATGAGGCACATGAAGCACTTTTTAATTAAATTTTTCATAACTGTTAAGTAAGATGTTGCTTGTGGACGTAAGTGACATTACCGCAAAGACTTAAAGTGAACTAAACTAAATAATCACAATTGAGAGATAACTCAACGAGACCCCTTAGTGGTTAGATATAGGCATTTTAGAGGCGTTCAAAGTGATATCCGTAAACTACCAGAGTACCATACCTCTTTCTCATGAACGATCTAGATAAATATTTGAAGGTAACACGAGAGTATGGTACAGAAGAAGAAGATGAATTATCTCGAGAGATATCATCCATGCAAAGATTAAGAGGTCATGATAATCTTTCAATGTTTCTTGGATGGGCCATATTGAATGGAGCAGTTTGTTCATTACTTGAATTGACTCCATCTACACTATCAAGATATCTTATGCAACAGAAGAATACGTTAGTCCCTTTATCATTTGATAGAATGGAAGTAGTAGATATTTGTATGAATGAACCATTCATTGAAGACTATTAAATGATATTGTTGAATCAACAAAAGAGAATGCAGTGGAGAAGTTAAAGGATATAGCGAGTGGAGTTGCATCTGGATTGGTTTGTATTTATTCAATAATATTCATTAGTATTCTTAAACTAGTTTCAACCTACAAAATTATGAATAGGTCAACAATTTTGAATAGAATACATACTGTATTACAATTATTTATTCATTTATTTGATACACCCGTGATAGATGCAACGGCAAATACAGAAGCAATAGGAGAATTACTATAGATATATTCGCTAATGCAATTCATTTGCCATATTTCCGATTAGAGTACATACAAATTAAATCTACGTAGCAAATGCATATTTTATGAAGGAAATATGAAAGATTTGTTAGATATAGTGTAAAATGTATATTTAGATACACAATTGACTTTATAATGTTGAGAATAGAATGTAATCAGAATAAGAGAGAATGGTTAAATGAATAGAGTGGATTAAATGAAATGATTGGACTAATGATGACACATCCATACTATCTTTCAATCATGAAATATATCTTCTTTCAAGGACATATCAAATGAAAAGATCAAAGTATCATTGAATTGTAATGTAGAATATCTATCAATTATAGGAATATATTCATTCTCGTCATTTAATTCATCGTGATATTTGTGCTAGGAACATTCTTCTCTCAGCTGATTTGAAACCAAAGGTTCATATAATCAATCCATCTTATCATTTAATCATATCATCAATTGCAGATAGCTGCATTTCAATTCTGTAGTAATCCAAAAGATCCTAAATTCAGAGAAGGTCAAAGTACTCTTCTTCGATTATCATTGAAATGGCAATCACCAGAGGCATTACATGGTGAATTCTCATATAAGAGTGATATGTAAGTTCATTCAATATTATGATATACACCATTAACGTCACTGATATTTCTATCACTTAAACCATTGCCATTCAACATATTTACACTAAAAAGTGCAAATAATTATAAGATGGTATGTATAGGTCATTAAGCCATCTCTTATATGAGAAGGCTTAATGTCCTCTGCTCTAATAGTAATTATATTTACGTAACACATTTAATTGAGAATAGAACGATATCCTTTATATAATACACTTCAATGTTTCCATTTACGTCATTCATTCAGATGGTCACTTGGAATGTTATTATTTGAATTATTCTCTCTTGGTGATCATCCTCTATCACATATAAATGATAATGATCTAATCAGGAAATCAATAGAGAAAGGTTTTCGATGTGAAGCTCCGCCTCTATTTCCTTCATCCTTGTATGTATTTCTCTATAATCTTTCTATTAACTCCTCCCCCTTTTAGATGGCAACGTACAACAAAAACATGGCTTGCAACACCATCTAATCGTCCAACTATTCATAGACTTAAAGCTCATATTATTCATTCTAAAACTAATGAAGCTTTTGAATTAGAAGAAGAATAGATTATATCATTCAATATAATAGTTAATCTATTATTCATTCATTGATTAATATATTAATATCTCTTCCCGTTTATTCTTATTCTTTCTTAATTCCATTCTATTCATTCTATTTATATCCAATATATTCCTTTTAATCGATCTCATTCATTCGAGTATTCATACGATCTCTTCTATATTTACCATCTTAATTCTATATAAAGTTCATTCATCCCACTCTCACCTTTTATCTATTTACAGCATAACATATACTTCTTTTCTTTATTCTAACCTTCTATCAAAGTGGACAACTTCTTAAAAACATATTAATACATCGTAACTCCTCCCCTTGTATTCATATATTCATACCATTCTATTTATCAGTTATGACTCCAACTACTCTATTTCTTCTTCTTCTATTCACATCAATATCTGCCTTACCTTCATTATCGTAAGTTTCATCATAATCCACATAGTTTATACATCGTTTCGAACAAGATCCTCTATTAAATCATTTCATGCAACAGTTCAACATAATTATAGTAATAATATTTATCATGATATTGAAATTTTATAATAATGAATAATTATTCGAGTTCATCAAAGAGAGAAGATAAACGATTCTCACCTGAATTACTGGAGACATTATATAATAATCCTCATTCGCCATATTCTCCATTCAATGAAGGAGTTAGACCAAGGTAATCATATATATATATATATATATATATATATATATATATATATATATATATATATATATATATATATATATATATATATATATATCTGACGTACTTCCTATGAATAATCTTATATTCCATCTGTCAATCTATTTCATTCTCTTCTACTATTCATCATTAAATACAATTCATTTATATCACTATAGTACAGTGTATTTTTGTATATGAAAAATAAATAAATTTTTTAAAATTACGACGAAAAAGGAGAAATATAATTTCAGAAGGATAATTCAACGAGATGAATCCCGTAATTGTTTCTTCACTCCAATTCAATGTTTATTCATATCTGAACAACCTCGATTGACTGATTGATCTACCATATATTGATTGATCTATTCATTCATCTACCATATATTGATTGATCTCTCTATCTATATATAAACTGGTCTCATTTCATCTCATTCCTTCATTGCTCTCAGACATGATAAACCAATCTGTTATCACTCTTTATTCTTATATCCAATACATTATTATCCAGTATCTCTTTCCAATTATATATGACATGATATGATATAGCTATATACCATATATTAGATTTACGAATGACGTATATCATGACTCAAAGATGATAAATCAATCAAGTTCATATATCCAATATTTCAATGATTGAAGGAATGGTTACTTCTGTAATGAACATTTCACTTTCTGTTATGACTAGAATACATTGAAAAGGTGTTTATGTTAGATTATATTGATTTGAAATAATAAAATGAAATTATGTATGTGGATAATTATATGGATTTGATCTAAATGAGCTCATTTTAATACCCCTATCATATAGATAACTTAAAATTAGAAGAAGAAGGAGAGATATTGTTATATCTATCTTATCAGAATTAATAGAGGAATATACTACTATCAGAGAAACCACTTTGTAAAAGAAGGAGGGGAGAGAGGGGAGAGGGAGGGGGAGGGGGAGAGAGGGGAGAGAGGGAGGGGAAAAGGGGAGAATAGTTCGTACAGATAGATCCTTCTTCTCTTCCTTCTTTGTACGAAATCGTTGGTCGTTTCTGGAGAAGAAGAACGTCCTTTTGAAGAAGAAAAAAGGAAGAGAAGAGAAGGTATTTATATTTTTTTTATATATATATCATTCATATATTATTCAATCTAATACTATATCAAAGTGATAGAATATCCATAATGGAAATGAATATGAATTGTATAATGAATTGATGTAGCGACTGAAAAAAATCCATAGGGCACGCCTATATATTTTTACATATTGCGAACCAATACTTGTGCATTTATTAATTTAATTAATTTAATAATACTATTTGTATGTGGATATATGATAAATTCTTTTTTTTTTAATATTATAACTGTCCATCCGAACACGAAAATGAGATTAGTCTGATATATCATTCTATTATTATCCGACGATCCGTTAGATTTCATCTATTTCCTATTTTCAAAATGCGCATCTTCTCCTTCGATAACAAATATGATTGATTCATGATTTTAGCGATCAATAAGCTGAATTAGCACAAAATGAAAACTGTGCGTTATGCAGAATAACTTTTGCCGACTTTCTGTTTTCACAGTTTGTTCACGAAAAGATTCGCGCCCCCTCTTTAATCGACAAAATAAATAAAAAATATGGATTGACATGTGAGATATAGTTGATTTACTTTACTGTTATCTCATTTTTTATAAGTTTAAGAAGTATGTAATTGTTGCATGCTAACTTTTTTTCTTGGAACATCTAAATTTACATAAAAGGCTTTTTTGAATCAGCTAATTATGGTATCGTACATGTAAAAATCATTGTATCATGAACGGTGTGAATGGATCTGAACGGATCAAGATTTTGAGCGAGCGATTATGAGCGAACCGAACATTTTCGTAATTTCTCTTTGTTTTCATTGTTTTTCTCTCAATCGAATCTACTATATTGAAATAAATTAGGCCACAATATTGCCATTTAACAAAAATCATTGCTCTCACTTTGAAGAAATTGCCCCAATGAACCAAAATTGACCTAATTATTCAGCGCATAATCGGAACAGTTTATTCAACGTACAATCAATGATTTTGGTTAAATGGCAATATTTTGGCCTAATTTATTTTAATATAGTAGATTCGAATAAGAGAAAAACAATGAAAACAAAGAGACATTACGAAAATGTTCGGTTCGCTCATAATCGCTCGCTCAAAATCTTGATCGGCCTGATCCGTTCAGACCCATTCACACCGTTCATGATACAATGATTTTTACATGTACGATATCTCTGGGGTATCCAAATATGATAGAATCAAGAATGAAAGTGGAATGAAATCAAAGGTGAAGCTAGGAGAAGTCGAGAAAGAATTACAATTGTCTACTAGATAGTGTGGTTGTATGGTCACAGCGAACACACTATATTTTGTAGGTATTAACCGAGTCTCCACTATCCATCCGATGTTTTTGCTAATATTTTCGAGAATTGCTCAATTTGGATGAGGAATTCAAGAAAACTGATAATTTTTTACATAAATTGATAATAGATTTAAATTTCCATGACCAGTGAAATATGTGCGTATTCCACTCCATTTAAGAGTCAATTGATCTTACTACGGTATTGAATTGTCTAATTGATTACAGTGGCTTCTTGTGATGAAGCTATTTCGCAATCTGTACTATTTCAGTTTATATTATTTTGTTGGTAGGTTTCCATGGCTAAAATATTCCAGTTTTAAGTTTTTGTTATCACCTGTAGATGTTACTATTGAAGAAAAAGAGAGAAAAGATATGAAAATGCTCTTTCCTATCATTATGTTCCTATCTTTTTATCATTTTCTCGATTTTTTTATTTCTCGGAAAAATCAAGTAATTCTCGATTTTCAATTTTCTTCGAAATTCTTTCTACCAAATCTTTCTCGGATTGTCGTAGCTTCAACGTTCATTTCGTGCAGACTTTCATTCTTGATTCTATGATATTTGACACTCCAAATATATCATGATTACCCGATTCCCCATAAGTATCTCCCTCATTCCTTTCTTAGATTATTCATTTTTCATCTTTTTTCATATATCGTAATATCAGTCATGGATATCTTTATTATACTAACCTCCTATGTCTCATATATTCTTTCTCCATAATAATTGGTATTCCATCCGGGATTTATTATTGTTCATTCTCATCTTCATCTCAACCATATTCTTCTTCTTCTTCTTCATCTTCATGACATATACTTCATCTCCTCATCTACTCCCTTCACTCAATTGTCGTCTATCACTCTAACACTTTCATTGACATATACCATAAGAAGGACCGACCATTCTCATGGGATCACTCCTATCGTATACCCTCTCTCTCTCTGCTATCTCTTTCCATCCCTCATCAGTCTTATATCTACCGTATACCCTTCCATTTATGTTCTCTACCGTATGCCTTTATCTACCGTATACCCTTCCATTTATGTTCTCTACCGTATGCCTTTATCTACCGTATACCCTTCCATTTATGTTCTCTACCGTATGCCTTTATCTACCGTATACCCTTCCATTTATGTTCTCTACCGTATGCCTTTATCTACCGTATACCCTTCCATTTATGTTCTCTACCGTATACCTTTATCTACCGTATACCTTCCATTTATGTTCTCTACCGTATGCCTTTATCTACCGTATACCCTTCCATTTATGTTCTCTACCGTATACCTTTATCTACCGTATACCCTTCCATTTATGTTCTCTACCGTATACCTTTATCTACCGTATACCCTTCCATTTATGTTCTCTACCGTATGCCTTTATCTACCGTATACCCTTCCATTTATGTTCTCTACCGTATACCTTTATCTACCGTATACCCTTCCATTTATGTTCTCTACCGTATACCTTTATCTACCGTATACCCTTCCATTTATGTTCTCTACCGTATGCCTTTATCTACCGTATACCCTGCCATTTATGTTCTCTACCGTATACCTTTATCTACCGTATACCCTTCCATTTATGTTCTCTACCGTATACCTTTATCTACCGTATACCCTTCCATTTATGTTCTCTACCGTATGCCTTTATCTACCGTATACCCTTCCATTTATGTTTTCTACCGTATACCTTTATCTACCGTATACCCTTCCATTTATGTTCTCTACCGTATGCCTTTATCTACCGTATACCCTTCCATTTATGTTCTCTACCGTATACCTTTATCTACCGTATACCCTTCCATTTATGTTCTCTACCGTATGCCTTTATCTACCGTATACCCTGCCATTTATGTTCTCTACCGTATACCTTTATCTACCGTATACCCTTCCATTTATGTTCTCTACCGTATACCTTTATCTACCGTATACCCTTCCATTTATGTTCTCTACCGTATGCCTTTATCTACCGTATACCCTTCCATTTATGTTTTCTACCGTATACCTTTATCTACCGTATACCCTTCCATTTATGTTCTCTACCGTATGCCTTTATCTACCGTATACCCTTCCATTTATGTTCTCTACCGTATACCTTTATCTACCGTATACCCTTCCATTTATGTTCTCTACCGTATGCCTTTATCTACCGTATACCCTTCCATTTATGTTCTCTACCGTATGCCTTTATCTACAGTATACCCTTCCATTTATGTTCTCTACCGTATGCCTTTATCTACCGTATACCCTTCCATTTATGTTCTCTACCGTATGCCTTTATCTACAAGATAACCTCATATTGCAATTGTTTCTTATACAAAATACAGTACTCATGATGTAATCTATTCTTCTATTCATTCATTCTTTTGCCCTCTACTCTCAATTCAATTCTTCTGTCTCTCTAATGTCCATTATCCACGCTTATCTTCCTTCTACCAGACACAATCCTATTCCCTCCCTCTCCCTCTCCCTCTCCCTCTCCCTCTCCCTCTCCCTCTCCCTCTCCCTCTCCCTCTCCCTCTCCCTCTCCTTCTCTTCTTTTTGTCCTCCTTCATCAACCACCTATCCATACATTGCCAGTGGCATTCTTCCCCTATGATCATCTCCTCTCTATTGAAACTATCTCCATTTGTTCCATCTCGCCTCTCCCTCTCCCTTTTATTCTCCTCCCCTCCCTCTCCTTCTCCCTCTCCTTTCCCTTCTTTTCCTCTTCCTCCATTTCCATTCTTCTATCGTTTCCAACAACGACGACATGGTCTACATAGAAGAGAGAGAATAAAGGTGGCCAATACTTCCAAACTTTTCAATCTTCAAACATTCAATATTAGTCGTCCTTTTACATGTAGACATCATCTCTCCTTCTCTTTTATCACTTATCATTTCACTCTCACATCTATATTTCCCACTATCACAGCCCTGAAGGCAAAGTGACCAACGCCTCCAAAAACTATACGATGGAGAGAGAGGGGGAGGGAGAGGGAGAGAGAGGGAGGGAGAGGGAGAGAGAGGGAGGGAGAGGGAGAGAGAGGGAGAGAGAGGGAGAAGGAGAGAATGTCTCAGCTGCTTTACTGCACTTGGCTTCATTCTTCATCCTTCTGACCCTCTCTTCTTCCATGAGACAACTGACGATCAGAAGAAGATGAAGAAGTAGAAGGTAGATGAAGGAGAGGGAGAGGGAGAGGGAGAGGGAGAGGGAGAGGGAGAGGGAGGATTGACCATTACTCATTTACTTGCTTACTCTATCTACATAGTATAGTAGAAGTAGATCGCTGATCATCCTCTTTTCCATCTGATCAGTCCCTCTCTCCCTCTCTCCCTCTCCCTCTCCCTCCCTCTCCCTCCCTCTCCCTCCCTCTCCCTCCCTTTCCCTTCTCTCCTTCTTCTTCTCTTCTCATGACTGACCACATAGACTGCCCTCTAGTGTACACCAGATCTTCTTCTTCTTCATCTTTATATTGAATCTCTTGTTGTAATTCATTGTTAGTGACCTCTACTCTATCTATATCTCATATATTCTTCAATCATCTCTACTTTATCCATCCTTCTATTCATCATCTATTTTATAGTATATTCATGATTACTCATCTATTCTCATTGCATACTCTTTCTATTCTCCTTCTACATCTTATGAATTCCCTCTGCACTGTACAACTCATTCCTTCACCTCCATTCGTCCCCCCTCCCCCTCCTCTTCTGTCGCCCCCTCTTCTCCCTCCTCTCTCCTCTCTCCTCTCTCCTCTCCCCCTCCTCCTCCCCCTCCTCTTCTGTCTCCCCCTCTTCTCCCTCCTCTCTCCTCTCTCCTCTCCCCCTCCTCCTCCCCCTCCTCTTCTGTCTCCCCCTCTTCTCCCTCCTCTCTCCTCTCTCCTCTCCCCCTCCTCTTCTGTCTCCCCCTCTCCCCCTCCTCCTCCCCTCTCTCCCTCCTCTCTCCTCTCTCTTCTACTCTTCTCTTCCTCTGCCCTACCTGACAGATGCATATCCTAATAAGCAGTAGTCAACGTGGTCATTCTCAATCTCTTTTGATTTAGGAACGACTATTACTCCATCTCTCCCCTCTCTCCCTCTCCCTCTCATTCTCCCTCTCTCCCTCTCCCTCTCCTTCTCCCTCTCCCTCTCCCTCTCCTTCTCCCTCTCTCCCTCTCCCTCTCCTTCTCCCTCTCTCCCTCTCTATCTCTTTCCTTATTCCTTCATCTTCTTCGTCTCCTTCAGAATCGCTCTATAATTCCTTTACATATACCGTATTCCTTCAGAAAACTATCGTATACCATCATTTTGATCATTCTCATTAAGATGATATCAATTATTTATATATTTTTCGTTGTCAATCCCATCCACTTTGTTTGAAGTTCCTTCAAGTGGAAAAAACTGAGAAAAATATTGAATAATATTAATTTTTTCGAAAAAAATTGTAAAAAAACGAAATAATATTTTAAGAATATAGAATGGAAAAAAAGATGAAACTTTTGCCAATGATATTGATTTGATGAGAGAATGACCAGGTATCCATTGATTTGATCAAAGATCCTTCCATAAAGAGTCATTTGCTTCTCGATCCCCTTCCACTCATTCTTTATCCAATATTTCAACTCGTACTGTTTCTTCTTCTTTTATACACTACGAACTATGAGATCTCAGAAGTTTTCCATGGGGTTTAAATATAGAATTTATGGAAGAACAGAGATGTTCTTGGTCATACCTTTATGAATTGGATGGATTCGTTGTCTTACTGATAGATCATTTGGTAGGCTCCTGATACTCGCTATCAGGGTTGGGCGGAAAAGGTTGACCGGTAAAAAAGTAATTTACCGTTCTTAAAGATCCACCGCCGAAGTTCCTCCTACTGAAGTAACGATATTCCTTTTGGAAATTATGCCACTAGACAGTCCTTCCGGACTATCGAGGTTGAACGAGAAAGTAATCTGAATTCAAGAATTCAAAAATTGCTGGAGTGTGCTGGGGCGCGTTCCCCTTGTTCGGTAAGTTTCTCATCCCCTTTCATTCATCAAAGATGGACTCAGTATCAGATGATACTCCACATCACGAACCATCTTATATACCAGCATATGATGTTGCTGAGTTGAAGGTAGTGATGGGATTTTCATTTTTTTAAACTTTGACAAATAAAAAAATTAAATGCAAAAAAGTACATATCATGAGTTTTTTGTGGGCCGTTCAGATGGTTAAATGATAGAAGTATATGAAGAATGTGAATGAGACCAAGACTTAGTGTGATCATCCATTGAAGGATAACATGAACTCATCTCTTCCATACTTGATATACAACTGAGAATGGATAAGAAGAATAGCTTTGATGTATTAGTCTTGGAACTTTCCTTCATCGGAACATTATATTCTGCAGATTCTGAATATTTTTGACGTTTCAGAACTCAGTTGATTGCGTTGTTGACTGTTGCTATCACTGTCATAAAAAATAGCTAATTATCCATTTAAAAACAGAACGTTTCAAAAAAATTAAATTCGAAACTTTTTTGAGCACTTTTAAAAAACATTTTATGATTAAAAATCCCAGCAATAATTGAATGGTAAATATATTTAAATGGTAATAGGGTAGATTGTGAGAATTCTTAAATTTTAGATATCATTTCCTCGT
>CALSFV010000168.1:0-61969 GCA_943737045.1 Parapristionchus giblindavisi
TGTAAGTATATTATCATTCAATTATTATAAACAAATCAATCATATAATCTGTATAAATGTTCCAAATTATTCTGCAATATACCCCGCAATTGTAGTGGGGCCAATAATTTGGTCGAACCTGAGCCTAAAATTGGGCTACAAGACAAGCCCCACTTTTTAAGTTGGGCCAATAATTTGGACTAAAATATCAGCCCTACTTCGAACCAAATTTAGGGCCAACCACCAAATTATTGGCCAAACTTTAAAGTGGGGCTTGTATTGTAGCCAAATTTTTGGCACTCAAAAATGTTCGACCAAATTATTGGCCTCACTAAAATTGCGGAGTGTATCTTCGATTACTTTTTTTAAACAAAAATTGTTTTCCATATTTTGGAAATGTTATATCACGCGTGTCGCGTAAGGATCGAGACAAACTGTGGGGTGTCCGGACAAAATTTAACCCCTATTATATTTACTATTTTTTGATAGCCCTGACAGTGCCGGAAAAGATAGCGTTTCGATTTTTTGTCTAAGATCAATTTCGACGAAGATAGCCGCCATTGACTGTCGGAATCTGTGGAAAAGTCGTGACTTTCACCCGCTATAACTCGCTTTGGAATGGTAATAGCTACAATATGACAGAGACATAAATTGTAGAAAATTATCAGGAGAATCGAAATAACACAAGCAGAAATTACAAAATTGATTTTTCATCAACTTCTGTGGCGGGAAGCTGACGTTTGCACCACATATCGATTTAACACTTTTTTATTGGTTCAGATGATAGATAGTTTGAAGATACATCGAATGATGTATGGTTATGGGGGTCGAATCACTGCCGCAATATGAGTTTTTCTCAGAAAACGAGTCTGAATTCTCGGACAGCCGATTTCTCGCCTGAGAGATGGAAGGGTTACTTTGATCTACCCACTGGTCTCTCGCTGATCAATGATATTTCTTGGTATTTCTGTGCATGGAACTTGAAAAAAAAGCGTAGAAATAAATGAAAATCAGAACTAAAACATAATTCAAAGAATAAATTACTATATAAACAATATAACTTCGAACAAGAAAGAATTTATTTATCAAAGATGAAGTCAATTCCGGCCTCGATAGTCTCCCGAAGAATTCTCATCCTGTTTATCAGTAATTATCTCATTAAATTCGTCTTCATCCTCTTCCTCATTCTCCTCCTCGAAGACATCATCTTCCATCTCTGATTCCTCCTCCGACTCGTTTCTTCTCCGCTTACGAATGTTCTATCATCTGAACCAATAAAAAAAGTGTTAAATCGATATGTGGTGCAAACGTCAGCTTCCCGTTACAGAAGTTGAAGAAAAATCAATTTTGCAATTTCTGCTTGTGTTATTTCGATTCTCCTGAAAATTTTCTACAATTTATGTCTCTGTCATATTGTAGCTATTACCATTCCAAAGAGAGTTATAGCGGGTGAAAGTCACGACTTTTCCACAGATTCCGACAGTCAACGGCGTCTATCTTCGTCGAAATTGATCTTAGACAAAAAATCGAAACGCTATCTTCTCCGGCACTTTCAGGGCTACCCAAAAATGATTCATATCAAATTTTCATTTTTTCATTGTCCGGTAGTTGTATCGATTCTTGCGTGACACGCGTGATATGGTGTTAAAATTTTGGAAAAGTAGAGTGAAAAGTAGTGTTAATTTTGTGATTGTATAAGTAGTTGGAAAAGTAGCATTGAGAAACGTTTACAATAAGAACCCTTTACGCGACTGTTGGATTACTTTCACTTTTTCACTTCTTTTCACTTTTCCATCTACTTTTCCAAGATTTTAACACCACATCAAGTACATACATTATAATTTAATGTGAATGACTATAGGAGTCACCAGTTTCATCATTTTCTCTATCTGATCTTCGTCGTAATCCCTTTGATATCCAATCAACAAATGGTGAATTATGTATTGGTCTACGTAGAAATGCAGTCTTTTTCTTCTCTGAAATGTTTCTTCCTGCTCTCATCTCATCATTATTCACTATATCTGCTGTATTCTTCAAGGTATATTCCTTTATCCCTTCAATAATCAATCAATAATCATCTACAGTTATCTCATACTCAATCACTTCTTCTGGCATTTTCTATAATGTGTCAACTTCTATCTCTTCTTCTCATATCTCAACGACTTCCTTCATTCACAGCTCATACTCCACATATTCGTATGACTATCTTATTAAACTTTAAAAAGTCTAATTATCTTGAAAGAACAGAATAGAATTGAAAGAATAAGAAGAGGATATAGATATATCTATATTGAGACTACCGTATGAACTAACATGAAAGAATGATATACGAGACTTTGATAGAGGAAAAGAAGAAGAAGAAGGAGGAGGAGGAAGGGCACTTTAGAAGTTAGATATTTAGAGAAGGAAAGGACTAAGGAAGGATGCCTTAGTAATGGCAGAATGTAGTGGTATTCGATAGAGAGATGGAGAGAGGGAGAGGGAGAGGGAGAGGGAGAGGGAGAGGGAGAGGGAGAGGGAGAGGGAGAGGGAGAGGGAGAGGGAGAGGGAGAGGGAGAGGAGAGGGAGAGGGAGAGGGAGAGGGAGAGGGAGAGGGAGAGGGAGAGGGAGAGGGAGAGGGAGAGGGAGAGGGAGAGGGAGAGGGAGAGGGAGAGGGAGAGGGAGAGGGAGAGGGAGAGGGAGAGGGAGAGGGAGAGGGAGAGGGAGAGGGAGAGGGAGAGGGAGAGGGAGAGGGAGAGGGGAGAGGGAGAGGGAGAGGGAGAGGGAGAGAGGGAGAGGGAGAGAGGGAGAGGGAGAGGGATAGGAGGTGGTAGGTGAAAGGTAGGAGAGGAGGATAAATCATAAAACTGCTTTATCTCATGAATTAGAATAGTGTATCTGAATGTGTAAGAGATAAAATAAAGTTTATGATGATATCATCAATCAATATCTCATCTTTATTCATTCTCTCACTTTTTACTCATATTCAATGATTTCTCATTCAACTATTCAATGAAAATGAATTATTCTACATCTAATTATTCCTTTCTCGAATCGAAGTAAAGACGATTGAAGAAAAGGAAAAAGGTGTACATACAAAAACAAATAAATTAGACTTTTATCCTTTTCTCAATAGAGAAAAGTTGATTGAAGTTTTATTGAACATATATGAAAAAGTGAAAAGGGAAGTTGATATGAAGAAATTTTTTTTTTTGGAGTTACACTATACCGCTGAGTCGCAGTGTTAGCGCCTCCAATCTATTGGCTGAGAGGGCCTATCCTGGTCTGAAGGACCAGTGGCCATGGCCTATGATCAAACTGTGCTTGGAGCTCACAGTGGAGGATTTAGATCGTGGCTTTGACACCACTTCCGACATTTCTTAACCCCCTCGGTATTGGGTGGATCTTGCAGGGCGGGGGATCGGGGATCGGGAAGAAATGAATGAATATATTGTTATAATACTCCTTATACTATATCAGTATTTCTTTCATGTTCTTTTTATAGTTAACCCCTCTCATGAATTTTACTAAATACTCCCCAGAATCTAGATAAGTCTACATATATTTTATTTACAAAAGGAACTGCACATCTTTTAAATAATTCATGAAAACTTCATTATATTTATTTGATTTTCAGTTCGATTTGCTGGTTTTAATATGGTGATGACTGGTATACTATTCATAATATCATTGATACTCCATCGTCTATCATCAACTCAATCTCAACTCCCTCCACCACATTATATATCATCAATTATTGGAAAGATTAATACCGTACTACCTCTACCTAAGGTTAATACCGTAATCTTCGTTGTAAGATCATTGATTATTTCAGTCTAATGATGATAATCTACCACTTCCATGGTCTCCTTTTTCTCATGCTCTCAATCATTTAATATTCCTTATTTCTTCGTTGTTTTATCTTTTTGCATTCTTCTTCTGTTTTGTTATTTGATTCATTTGTAATTAGTACAATTATAAAGATATCTTGTCTATCATCTAGTCCAATACAAAACGGAGATAATATACATGGAAAAAGAAGAAATTGAATGACATTCAATGGATTTGACTCCGCCCACTTTGAAGAAGAGGAGAATATTTGTAGTGAACTGAATAGATTCGACCTCTTTTATTCTATTTCAATAACTAATCACTATTATATATTTAGATACTTTGTTGTGATATTCATCAAAACAACATAATTTCAAAAAAAGAACATTATTAAATGATAGTATCCTATCTTGTAGATTAGTTCATCGAATCGTGGTTCTTCTCATAAAAGTTATTTCTTCAATATGTCTTCACTTCATCATTCAAATAGAATCCATATATCTATAATATCCGGTCTTCTTTATCCATATCTCAACCTTTATTTATATCTCATCTATTGCACTTTCTTCATTCATTTATCATCTACTTAATATTCACTTTATTCATCAATAATCTTTTTACTTCTAACATTTCTTCCTCTCTCATATATATATATTCTGTATATCATATCCATTCATCCTTTAATCCTTCCTATCTTTATCAATATTTCTCTTCAACTTCTTCTACTTTTTCCATATTCGTTTCTTAAAATCTTTTCTTGTCTCGACTTTTCCTTCAGTTACCTACTATTCGGGGGTGAAATGACTATTGAAGTGAGAGACGAAGGAGAGTAATGGAAGGAAGTATTCATTCCTTCCATACTTTATATTATATCTAAATATTCAATATTTTATTAATATAAACATTTATAACTTCTTCATCTTAATGTAAATGTCAATCTTCTTCATCATCATCTTCATCATTTTTATTCATTCCTTTATTGAACCATTCAATCACTTCTTCTTTATATTATTCTCAGATGTTCTATTTCTTCTATCGATAATGTTCATATCACATAATCGTTTCTTTCTTCTTCTTCTTCTTTTCATTCATTCCTCCTTCAGTCAAATCAAACAAGTGAGTCAGTTCGATATAGATGTAGTCAAATCCTTATAATCATAAATACATTCTTATAATAGACTTCACTACTTATAATCAATAACTAGGGAATAAAAAGTTAGATATATCGATTGATTCGTAGAGATCGGAAGTTCTTTTACCCGGAGAGATCATATTAGGAGGATTATTTCCTATTCATGCGGCAGGAAAAAATGGAAGTGCATGTGGGGCACTTAAAGCAGACCAAGGAGTACAAAGGTGAAGATGAATAAAGATCGAAGATCAAAGATCAAAGATCAAAGATGAATTTCAGAATGGTAGCGATGATGTTCACATTGGAAGAAGTGAATAAAGAACGAGAAAAGAAGAATGAAACAAAATTAGGAGCACAGATATTGGATACTTGGTTAGATTATATTATGAATATATGTAATATACAAAATACTATTAGAATGTAATACATATACTTTCCACTATCCTCCTTTACCTTTACTACTACTTCCTTTATTATTATGAGTCTTATGAATTATTGATTGAATAGAAGATCGATAATCCATTTACATTCACTTAAGTACATTATATATTCCTTCTCCTACTCTTCTCTTTCTATCTCCCATCTCTTTCTTTATCGATTAATCAAACTTCACAACCAGATGCGACAATCAATCAAATATCTTATGATTTACTTTTATTATTCTTTCCATGGAAAGTTCCAACTCATCTATTCAAAACACAATCACTACTTATGAATGTCTTTGTCTATCTATCTATCTCCCCCTCCACCTCCCCCCTCTCTCTCTCCACCCCCTCCCCCTCCCATCTCTCTCTCTTCTCTCTCCCCCTCAACCCCCCCCCCCCCTCCTCCCCTCTCCCCTCCCCCTCCCCCCTCCCATCTCTCCCCCTCCCTCTCCAATCTCTCTCTCTTTTCTCTCTCTCCCTCTACCTCTTTATTCATTCTATTCATAATCATGATTCCACTTCATTGGTTAAACCCACTACAATGTTTCTCTTCTTTTTGATTATTGACCTTTTGTCTTCATCAGTCTACCTTCTCCTACTCCCCTCCAATTTTATATCCTCTCCCCACCTTCCTCTCCCTCTCTCCCTATTATCTCCCTCTCACCCTATTCCCTCCCTCTCCCCCTTCCTCTCCCTCTCCCTTCTCTCCCTCTTCCCTCCCTCTCCCCCTCCTTCTCCCTCTCCATCCTACCTCTTCATCCTTCTAGATTCTTCATCCTATCGTACTCTTCATTCCCTTTCAATCTCCATTTTTACTAATGTCGTGGTCATAGCTTGCTAATCGACTTAGAGTACCAATGTGAGAGAAAGGCAGATCCAAGAGGGAGAGAGAGATCTAAGAGAGGGAGAGGGAGAGGGAGAAGGAGAGGGAGAGGGGAAGGAAGAGTAGTGTCTTCTTCTTCTTCCCCTTTTCTATCCATAGTCCTCTTATTTTCTATCAATCTTTTTCATTGACCAGACCCCTTTCTTTTCCCTTCAATACCACTAATTGTACCACACTCTTTCATTCTCTCCCTCTCCCTTCTTAACTTCTCTCTCCCTCTCCCTTCTTAACTTCTCCCTCCCTCTCCCGTCTTAACTTCTCTCTCCCTCTCCCTTCTTAACTTCTCTCTTCCCTCTCCCTCTCGTTCTTTTGGATCTCTATCTCTCTATCTATGATAGATCTCTATATCTGGAGTTGAATGATAATATCAAAGTGAAAGATGGAACAGATTATGATATAGTAGAAGAAGAATAATACATACAAATATCTACAGTATATTTCAATAGAATGACAAATGTGAAATGAAAAATGATGATTAATTGAAGGATATAAAATGAATATTTTCAGTTCTGTAGATGGATATGCATTGGAGCAAACATTGGAATTTGTTAAGGTACAATCCTTCATTTCTATCGATTCCTCACATACAAAATGATCCACTTGCGTACAATTTTTGTTGAGAAATTAAAAATATTTTGGTGTTTAACATAATATTTGTATGATAGATCTTGTACTGTATTGATATAATTGATTAGTCATATATTGATTGATAACATTATCAGACCGCATTGGGTGATGCCAATTGTGGTTCAATATCAAATAAACAACCGGTAGCAGCAGTAATAGGAGCTGCATCATCACAAGTATCTGTTATGGTTGCGAGTATGCTACAATTATTCAAGGTAATCATATTCATCTTTCATTCATTTCAATGGTCGTCTATAACACTAATCGTATAAACACTCAATTATCTATTATAATATTCATTTCTCTCATATTCGGAAAATTACGTGAAATAAGTAAAATTAAATAAGTAAATATCAATATTTGGATGTATTCATAAATTAAATTATGATGAAAGTAGGAAAAGAGAAAAAAATTGAAAAGGGGAGAATCTTTAGTTAAAAGAGAAGTTAATCGCTTACTAACTATCTCTTCTCTTTCTTTCATTTTATTGTCATTGAGAGAATTCATGTACATTGAGGAAATCGATTAATCAGAACTTAAAATACTATGGTAAAAGGAAATGAAACTGATATAATTTAAACGTTTTATGTTAATATGAATGAGTTCAATAAAATAGCGATGCATTTGGTTGCACCGATTCAAATTACTTCTTTTTTTTTGCAAGAAGCAAAAAAGGAACAATGTTTATTCAATGTATCATTTCTGTTTCTTCTTCTATTTTTATCAGTTCTTATAATGAAATGTAATATCTGGAATCTCTTTACATCAATCAATGAATGATTTAACAGACGATAGAGTAGAGATCTGCAAACGTGCGGTCGTTCAGAAATGATTTCTCACTAATTAATGAATGAGAAATCGCGCGAAAAAAATTACTCGTGCCAAGTCGCGCAGTCGACTCATTCTCATTTATTTCCATTGAATTAACGGTTAAAAACAACCGATATATAAAGTCTGAAAATGGCTTGAAAATTATGCCCCAATGCACGACATTGCACTGTACTATTTATCAAAATCGCGCTGAATGACTTTTCATCATTTTAATATCGAAGAATACCGAACCGGTCGTTCAAATAGAGTATTCCTTCGAAAGTATGAAACATAACTGAACCAAATCTTTCATAAACATTATTTATCTCAAGACATTCATGTGTATTCTTTCTGTTACTTCATTTCTTCTCATTATAATCGTTCTTCTCTCATTTTAATATTTATCTTGTATTTATAACACTTGTTGATCATTTGAGTTGGCAGTTCTTCAATTCGAGTCATTTACAAGACCACTTTTATTTAATGCTTTCCCTTTTCCCCTTTCTCTTATTCTACCTATCTCTCTCCATTCCCCCTCTCTATTCCTCCCCTCTTCCTATCCATCCTCATAGTCTAAAATGGGGTCTCATCTGGTCTTCTTCATCATCTTCACACTTTTTCCTCCTTTCATTTCATATTCATCAATCATTTGAATGATTCGAAAGATCGAATATATATCATTTCAATGAATGAACACAATACACAATACAACATAATAGTTATTATTTTCCTTTCTTCTAATTCTATATATTTATGTTATAACTGATAATCAATCATTTAGCGTCAACAAATTCATTCCATAATATCACTTATGCAGAGTACATTATAAGAGCATCGTTAACATTATAAATATATAAATAAATTCTTCAATTTATGAAAATGGCATCATGAAGGAAATAACTTTAAAGGGGGAGTCCCGCGAATATTTTGTGAACAAACTGTGAAGAGAGAACGATTATTCTGCATATACTACTTCATGATACTTCGGATTATTGATCGAAAAAAATAAAGTACGCGTTTGATAGTACAGTCAAACACGATATTTTTGAAAGTTGGAATAAATTTGAAACCAACGTTTACTAGTTCCCAGTTGTATCACTGCATAAAGAGATCGATGAGAAGTCACTCTCACATATGAATTGTCCCTTGAATATGATTATCTTTAGAAGATTCATAGATCTCAATCATCAATAATTGTATGATTTATCAGGTATCATTGATAAGTTATTCATCAACTGGATCTGAATTAAGTGATCGAAGTAGATTTCCACTTTTCTCTCGCGTAGTTCCACCTGATAATCTACAAGCTAAAGTTATGGCTAAAGTTGTGAGTTAATAATTGATATTGATATGAAGTAATATAACACACTATCTGAGAGAATTCAACAACCGATTTTTTTCTTGGTATTGACGAAAAATGAATTTTCCGGTTTTATGTATGATAATTACAGGCTCCATGAGTGAAGTACATTGGTACTTGGAAATATCTTCCAATTGAAAATTCGCATCAAGGGGTGCGTTTGGTGTTGTTTGGCGCTGTTTCCTAATAAGTTTATTTCGAATCCAATCGATTCGGGAGTGGGCGTAATCGACTCCTTGGCCAATTCTAAGAAACTATTGCCGAGGAGAGTTTTTCGAGCAAAGGTCAACGAACGTTGGAATTGGAAAAAAAATTACATTAAATTAATTCTCACTATTTTCCCATGGCGAACTACAATTTTTTATTTGCTTAATAGCTTCTACATGTCATTACACATCTTCAATTTAAAAAGTATAATTTTTAAAAAATTACAAGTTTGTGAACGAATCAATTTTGTTCGCTGTATTCAATTGTGGTGAGGATTGGCGAGGTTTCCTAAAAAGTTTATTTCGAAACCAATCGATTCGGGAGTAGGCGCATTCGAATCGTTGTCTAATTCTAAGAAACTATTGCTAAGGAGAGTTTTTCGATCAACGGTCAACGAACGCTGATATTGGCAATTTTCGAAAAAATATTTACATTAAATTAATTCTCACCATTTTCCATGGCGAATGTAAACTTTTTATTTGCTCAATCGCTTCAACATAGAGAGAATTATGGAAAATAGTGAGAATTAATTTAATGTAAACATTATTTTCGAAAATTCCCAATATCAGCGTTCGTTGACCGTTGATCGAAAAACTCTCCTTAGTAATAGTTTCTTAGAATAAGACAAGGATTCGAATGCGCCTACTCCCGAATCGATTGGTTTCGAAATAAACTTTTTAGGAAACCTCGCCAATCCTCACCACAATTGAATACAGCGAACAAAATTGATTCGTTCACAAACTTGTAATTTTTTTAAAATTATACTTTTTAAATTGAAGATGTGTAATGACATGTAGAAGCTATTAAGCAAATAAAAAATTGTAGTTCGCCATGGGAAAATAGTGAGAATTAATTTAATGTAATTTTTTTTTCCAATTCCAACGTTCGTTGACCTTTGCTCGAAAAACTCTCCTCGGAAATAGTTTCTTAGAATTGGCCAAGGAGTCGATTATGCCCACTCCCGAATCGATTGGATTCGAAATAAACTTATTAGGAAACAGCGCCAAACTACACCAAACGCACCCGCTGATGCGAATTTTCAATTGGAAGATATTTCCAAGTACCAATGTACTTCACTCATGTAGCCTGTAATTATCATACATAAAACCGGAAAATTCATTTTTCGTCAATACCACACATATGTCGATTTTCTCAGATAGCGTGTTATATTATATATTACAGATAAAGGCAATGCAATGGACATATGTTCATGCTGTTGCTGATTCAGGAAGTTATGGAGAAAAGGTTTGTAATGTATTTCTTGAAAAGACGAGAGAGTATGTAAAACGAAGAACTCTCTGCTTTCTACTTTTTTTTTCGAAAAGTTTCGAATAGATGAAAAAAGTGATAAGAGATATAATATGATAAGAGGTAAATTATAGGGAATGGAAGCATTTAAAGCTGCTGCTTTAGAAGAGAAAATATGCATTGATGGAGAAGTTCATAAGATTTCTAGAAGACCCCATCCAGATGAGCTTAAGTATTATCAACTATATTTTTACTAATCAATAATATTAATTTGATTAAGACAGATGATAAATGATATGTATAACACTCATAAAGCTCGTGGAGTCGTTATGTTTGTAGATGAAGATAATCTGAAACAACTATTGAATGCATTACAAGGATTGATTGAAAATGGAAATACATATCTGAAAGATTACTTTTGGTATAATGAATTAATTGAAATTAATATTAGTTAATGGTATTGATAGGTTCGTAGCATCAGATTCATGGGGAAAGAAGATGTCTATTGTTAGTGGAAGAATTGATCTAATAAGAGGATCAATAACTATTGCTCCTAAACAAAGAACTATTCAAGGTTTATTATTTATCTGTTACAAATCTCGTGACCGAATGACATGTTTTGGAGTCCATATTGAACACTCCACGAATACGCCACGATTTCATCCTTTCCCATTGAGAACGGCCTTTATATACTCCAAATTACCAGTTGTTATACGAACACCCCCAATATTCGAGTAATTAAACGTCGATTGGACACCAAATATCGTCGAAATACAGTACAACAGAATCTCCTAGTGAAAATGGGCGCCCGGGCCACCAATTTTTGTTCGCTTAATGGCTGTCTCGATTCGGGGAAACATAAAATATTATTATAATTAATCAATTATTGATCGATAAAAGTATTGATTTGTTCAGGTTTCGATGAATATTTTCTGCAACTTCGTGGTGGCGGGGAATTGCAAAATGGAAATCCTTTTCTGAAAGAATATTGGGAATCACTAAATTGTCATCTTTATGGAGTATGTTTTTTTTGTATTTATAAATATTTAAAAAAATATTATCAACTTATCTTAAGCTTCTCTTCTATAAATCTCACTTTCTCTTCATCAAATATTTGCATCTTAATCTTGTGATTATAGTTTGATAAAAGGAAATTTCAGGAAAAAGTTTCAACATTTGGTGAATGTTTTGAAGCGATTAAACATTCATTTAAACAAGAAAGTTATGTTCCTTATGTATTTGATGCCGTGAGTGCCGTGGCTCATGCTATCACTCAATACATTCATGTATCACTACATCTATCGTTTATTCTTATCTATTCAATCAATATTCAGGATCAATGTCACCCTTATCCATACAACAAATGTCCTCGATTCACTTTTGATGGTGATAAACTTCAGAAATACTTTCGAAACAAAACCATTGGAGGTTATCGATTGAATGATAGGATTACAGTAATCAAAGAATCGTTGTAGAAGCCAAAATGGATCAATTCGGAGATGGAATTGGACGATATGATATTTATCAGATCAATAGAGATGGAGATTATAGAAAAGTAAATATCTAAGCATATTTATCAAAATTGAATTTAAAAATTTCCGATAACTGTCATTATTTCATTAAATATAATTAATGATTCTTTAAGGTCGGAACATATGAAAGAGAAGAACTTTCATTAGAATTGAATTTAACAAGAAAAGGATTGGTTAATACAAGAGAATTTCCATTTTCTGTTTGTTCTCATGATTGTCAAAGAGGATATTGGAGATCCTATCAGGTTTTTATCACAACTACTTTATAATAATAACAACTATGATTTGAATATACATGTCTAATTTCAAAATGATCTAGGAAGTACTATTAATGGTTAGTTGAAGAAAGAGTTAAATTTTCAGTCAACATCGGAGCAATGTTGTTGGACATGCATTCTATGTGACAACACTACAAGTATAGTAGTGAATAAAACACAGTTTGTTATGATTATTCTCATATCCATAATGATAATCTTTATTACAGATGTATTGTATGTGATGAGGGATTCATTCCTGATATAACTCTATCAAAATGTGTAAAGATAATCCCTGAATACATTCAATTCAATTCACTTTGGTCACTACTTCCATCTGCATTTGCTCTTCTTGGACTATTCTCTACTGCTTTTGTTCTCGCTGTCTTCTTGAAATTCTCCTCTACTCCTGTGGTATCCAATCCTTTGTGTGTCCAAAGATCAAAGATCACTTATTCAGATTATGGCGTCTGGCCGTGAACTTTGCTACTGTATGTTAACTGGCATATCACTTTGTTATGTTCTAACATTCTGTTTACTAACTAAACCTACAATCTATACATGTGCAGCACAACGAATGTTGATTGGTTAGTCCCATTATCGATTCATTTATTGATTAGTTAGTCCCATTATCGATTCACTCATTGATTAGTTAGTCCCATTATCGATTCACTCATTGATTGGTTATTCCCGTTATCGATTCATTCATTGATTAGTTAGTCCCATTATCGATTCAGTCATTGATTAGTTAGTCCCATTATCGATTCATTCATATTTATTATAGGTTTATGTATGAGTGCAATCTATGCAGCTATAATAGTAAAAACAAATCGATTAGCTCGAGTATTCTCACCTTCTAGTGCACAAAGACCTCGATTCATTACTCCTAGAGCACAGGTTTTAATCATTTGAAATAGATTTGAAGTAATGAATAAATGATTGAAGGTAGCAATAACCGGAGTGATAGTATCAGTTCAATTGATTGGTTCACTTCTTTGGTTGATCATTTCACCTCCAGGTACAAGAGAAATCAATCCAACAAGAACTCAAGCTGTTCTTACTTGTAATGTATGTTATCACTTATCATATTATTTAATATAAATGAATAATGTCATATCAGGCCACTGCATCACATCTTCTAGTATCATTATCATATAATATGGTATTGATCATAGCTTGTACTGTATATGCATTCAAGACGAGAAAAATACCCGAGAATTTTAATGAGACTAGACTTATTGGGTAATCAATAATATCAATCAATTAATCGATAATCATAAAATCTTTAGATTCACTATGTATTCAACATCAATTCTCTGGCTTGCGTTTGTTCCTATTTATTTTGCTACAAAGACAAATTTCTTTGTAAGTTATTATAGAATAAATTTAGAATAATCGAGTTTGTAAACTATCTTATCAGATTCAAATGACATCATTAGCAGTCTGTATTTCAATGTCGGGTACTGTAGCTCTTATGTGTTTCTTCGGTCCAAAGGTCAACACTTACAGTAATTCTATCGATCAATATTTTGTGCATTTATTATGAAAATAATAATCTCTTCAGGTGTACATTGTCTTATTTCAACCTGAGAAGAATGTCAGAACAAGACAATCTGCTGTAGGAAGATTAGTAAATCAACAAATGAGATTCATCAGGTATTTGACCCATCGAACAACCCATCCCAATTATCGAAACCCTGAATGAATAATAGTCCGTATGTGATCTACCGTGCATGTATTCATTCCCTATTTCAGTCAAATTACAACACATGCTGATACAAGAACAACAGTCTGTACTTCTCCTCCATCTCTTAATCCATCATATAAACCTGATTGTATGTGGATTCCAATAGAATGAATCATACTGTAGACACTATAGATAGATACTGTACATTACCCTGTACAGTAATATGCAATTATCGATTGATTATAGCCGAGGAGAGCTCAGCAGCGGGACTACAACGTCTGAACAACGACAACAGATTATCATCCAGCAGCATGCCAGAAGGTATTTCAACACTATTTAATGCTATGGTTAACTTATTTATTTATGGTTCGTTTTCAACCGTGAAAGACCTAAATCAATGATTAAAAAAGTTAGATAATAGAAAAAAACGATGGTCATTCCTACGTTTGAGATATAAAAAGATGTTTGAGATCAATGAGAAGATAATGTAATGAATGATTGATATCAGGGAAGAAGTTATCATGGAACGAAATATCAAAGGAACGAGGGGGTTCATTACGAAAATTGAGAAAATCTCTGAAACTTCGTTCGAAGAGTGTGAAGGAACCACGCGTTACGGAGAAAGAAAGACAATCAAAAGTAGAAGAGATTCGAGCTAAAGAACTACAAAAGTATGGTGAATTGAATAGATAAGGTTACTGTAGATAATCATGATTCAGGAAGAAACAATTGGATACGATAGCAAAAGAGACTGATCCATTGACAATTGATAGAGATAATGAAGTAATTAGCGTGAATGAATCAATAGAAGATGGTCAAGAACAATCACAAATCGAATTGATATTAGATGAAATCATATCAACCAATCCTAAAGCTACCTTTCTATGATCACATTTATTCATATTTTATCGTGTCTTATTCAAACAAATTCTCCATAACTCTCCATAATCGGGTTCACATCTCTGATCTCACTCTTTACTTAATGAAATACATGGTTTATTACCTCTTTTAGACAATAGTAGACCAAAATCAGTGAATGATACAAACGGATTATTGATTAATTCGGTGTTCCAATGAATACATGTATGTATATGGATAAAGCATTGATATGACTATAGATATGATGAAAATGATGAATGAAAAGAGAAGAAGAAAGGGCTGACAGATGAACAAATACTATATGATGATGAATGAATCATTCTCATTCCCTTCATATATTCTGTAGTCATTTGTCTATTCTATTCATGATTTGTCATCATCATCTTCTTCTTCTCTTATCTACTCTTATATCTTTTGTTGCTTCACAACAAGCACCATACATTTGTGGAGTTGAAGGTTATCAATTCTATTCTAATGTTTGTAAGTTCGAAAGATAAGGATCAAAGATCAATTCTATCTTTCAGCGTGTAATTACTATCCAATCTGTTCCAATGGAGGATTCAAACTAATTGCAGGATGTCAACATGGTATTGTTTATTCATTTCATTCCTATCACACATATTTTGTATTCTTCATTCGTGTCTTCTTATAAAAAAGAGTATGGAACGAACCAAAACCTCTCAACTAATTAGTCAAACCGTACTGAACTCTACTTCAACTTCGTACACTCAATTGATCTTTGAACTTTTCAGATGTCACATGTAAACTTTATAATCCAATAGCAGTTTGCGTCCAGAATTGTTGTTGTACAATACCAGTATTGATCGATGCATCAACTATTGATCCTAATCTAATTGTTAGAGAAATATCATCTAATGTCTCTGTATTCATATCATCTATAATCATATTCATCTATATCTTATCAGGATGATAATACTATTCCATCGTATTATCATTCCTTTGTTCATGTAATATATTTGTCTCTAGGAAGAATTCGAATCATCTTCATTCAGTTACATTTGTCTGTATAATTGGTAATTGTTTCAATAAGTAATCATTCATAATTACTAATTACTTGAATAAATAAATGAACTCTTAAAGAGTTTCAATGTATCCTTTCTATCAAAGAAGTTACATAAAAGAGATGAGATAATGAAAAAATGTGTTGATGAAGATGAGTTTAGGGAGAGAGATAAAAGGGAAGAGGAGAGACATAGGATAAGAGGTTAGAGAAATTGATAGAGAGGATAGATGGGATAGAGATACATGCATTACATGAATAGATAGAGAAGAATGAAATGAAAGGAAATAGTTTTAAATGTTGTATGATGTAAAGATAGTTAGATAGATTGAGATAGGTTAGTTGTATATTTAAAGATATAGTTATAAAATAGAGAAGAGAGGTTGAACAAATTCTCACGTTAATCATTAAAGTTGACCACTACATAACATCTTCTTCTTCTTCATTCCTCTTATATTGACTATAGAATAGAATATATTATGATCTACTTATTGTCTTTCCGATCTTTCCTTTCAATCTATCAATATATATTCCTCTTCTACCAACAATCATGGAAAAGTACATTCAAACTGATAAGAAAACATTTGCTCTTTCTATCTTATACCCTTTTCCATTCATTTCTTCCTATTCTTTTATATATTTCGTTACATCAATCATTTCTTCACTTTTTCTTCTATCAAATATCTACTGTTCTTCCATTTATGTCATGTATACTTATAATTGATATTCTATTCAATATAGTCTAATCAATATATATGATGAAGACTGTTCTTGTTACTGGAGCAACGGGAGGAATTGGTTTGGGATTAACTATTCATTATATTTCATTATTAATTTATCATCACAGGAAATGGAATCGTGAATGAATTTGTGGAGAAAGGATGGATTGTATATGTCCATGGACGTTCGATGAATAAACTGAAGACGATTGAAGAGAAATGGAATGGAACACAATATGAATCACAAGTTATATCATTTACATATCATTATATATTGATTGATTGTAGATCAAATTGATCTGTTTCGATATTGGTAATCTATCTGAAGTAGCAAAAGGAATGAAGGCAATCAAAGATGTGTTAGTCAATCAATATCTTACTATAAACTGTAATCTACCGTATTTATTCTAGTCTTTTCGATACCGTAATTCTCAATGCAGGAACAATGTTTCCTTCTACAGTGCATGTAGATAGTAGACCACTTTCTCATATTGAAGAGACCATTAAGGTATTCAGTTAATAATATTAATCGATTTGATCTTTGATCTTTATTAGTCAAATGTTCTTGGTCATTACGTCATCACTCGATATCTTATTCTAAACAAACCAACTGATCATCATATTCACTTTGTCTGTGTTTCATCCAAATTGATTGCGTTAGTTTCATATTTATTATGATATCTTATATAAGAGCCCGTAAGAGTCGGACAATCAGCAACAGGATCCCGTACAGCAAAAAAAAAAGTTTTGAGATAATAACATTTTTGGGTACCTCTCGATATGTTAGAATAATAGGCAAACCCTGGTGGTATGCAAATTTTTTTTGAGCTCGGTATGGAGCTCCAAAGATGGCCCTTTTTCAGAGTTTTTCGATTATAGCTGGAGATCCGTTGAAGGAAACAGAAAAGTCACAAGAGCAACCCTTGCTCAATTTGTATGAGGATCATAATGATGATTAGAGTAATATAAAAAAGACGTGTTAGTCGAGAGATACAAATATTATTTTAAATCAACCAAAAATGTAAGAGCGGAGACGAATAGGGCGTGTGGATGCGGTCATGATAGACTTGCAAAAAAATTGATGTGAGAAAAAACCTCCCGCAAAGCAAGTTATGATTTATTTTTTGTGGGGGTCGATTTAAAAATTCGAGAGGTCTCCACACAACAAATCCCAATGGGTTCGTTAACTCATCTATCAGACATCTCATCAGTGACCTATGTAGTGTAGTGGATAAAGTGTCTGCATTCACTTTTGGCTGTCATGGGTTCGATCCCCCTTGCGGCACTTTTCTTTTGCTGATTTTGTTGCCGTAGAAAGATTGACATGTTTTACTGTGATTAGAAAATCGGTAAGTAGAACACACTTTTTTTTATTCGCAAGTGTGAACCTTAACAACAAAAGGAGTGAAACAAAGACGATTATGTTGACGTCATCTCCAGATTCTTCTCCATCCTATGTCGCATCCGAATCCTTGGGGCCTTTTAACGACATAGAAGAGAGCGCCAGCAAGGATCAAAGAGAGAATAAAGTAAGTCGATAGTGATCTACACTGACAAACAAGCTTGAACATTTGATCTTGACAACTACAAAATCAGCAAAAGAAAAGTGCCGCAAGGGGAATCGTTAAAGTTCACACTTGCGGATAAAATAAAGTGTGTTCTATTTACCGATTTCCTAATCACAGTAAAACATGTCAATCTTTCTACGGCAACAAATTCAGCAAAAGAAATGTGCCGCAAGGGGGATCGAACCCATGACAGCCAAAAGTGAATGCGGACACCTTATCCACTACACTACACCGGCTGCTGATAAGATGTTTGATAGATGAGTTAACGAACCCATTGGGATTTGTTGTGTGGAGACCTCGCGAATTTTTAAATCGACCCCCACAAAAAATAAATCATAACTTGCTTTGCGGGAGGTTTTTTCTCACATCAATTTTTTTGCAAGTCTATCATGACCGCATCCACACGCCCTATTCGTCTCCGCTCTTACATTTTTGGTTGAATTAAAATAATATTTGTATCTCTCGACTAACACGTCTTTTTTATATTACCCTAATCATCATTATGATCCTCATACAAATTGAGCAAGGGTTGCTCTTGTGACTTTTCTGTTTCCTTCAACGGATCTCCAGCTATAGTCGAAAAACTCTGAAAAAGGGCCATCTTTGGAGCTCCATACCGAGCTCAAAAAAAATTTGCATACCACGAGGGTTTGCCCATTATTCTAACATATCGAGAGGTACTCAAAAATGTTATTATCTCAAAACTTATTTTTTTTACTGTACCGGAGCCTGTCCGACTCTTACGCAAACGGGCTCATAATCTATTATCATTATAGACATTTCAATCGCAGTATCCGTCGTTTTCCTTCTTCTTCCATTCAAATGAATCAATATTTCGCCAAAAATCAATACTTTGCCGATGGATGGAGATCTTATATCTGTTCAAAAGTGTGTATAATTCTACTATCTGAGGTTAGATTAATCAATCAATAGTTTTGTCTAATTACCGTAATCTATGAAAGTATCTGAATGGGATCAAAGGATGTACATCAGTTGCTATTCATCCTGGAATGGCTAGAACATCTGTATGTTTTATTCATTTTATTATAATCGTAGCCAATAGTAATCTACCGTAGTATTTGAGATGACTTCAAATATCCCTAAATGGCAACAGATTGTCTTCGGAATTCTGTTTAGACTATTTGGATCAAAGATGGATTCTGAGGTATGTATTATCTTATTCTAATCATGATGGTATTTAGTTTGAATGTGCTCAACGAGTTACTACAGTGGCAATGGATAGAAGATCTCTTCCATTTGGTCAATGGTACAATCTTGGTCAGTACATATTGAATAAGAAAACAAACTAATCAATATGAAGATATTATAGGTGTGAAAGATGTTCCATTTGTATTGAATGAAGAACAGAAGAAAGCATTTGTTACATTCTGTCATGAGATAAGCAAACCATATATTTAATGACTATCATAATAAACAAATAATTATGTATCTCTCCCAACTTCAATCAATTCTAGTAGTAAATGTCATATTGTATTACATAATTCCATTACCCACAATATTCTTATTAAACATTGTCTTCATTCATTTAAAATTTGTGAATTTTTTTTTAAAAAATGAAAAAAATGGAAAAAAAGTTAAACATTAAGTTTTCAAAATGATCGATTAAAACATATCTTTTTATTATATCCCCTTCATTGTACTATTCGATGTAATAAACTTTTATCTTTGATGTGTTTAAGAATTGCAGAAAAATTTTTTATCAACAGCACAAAAGATAGATACATCATTAGGTTTTTTGATCTAGCAGAAAACAATTTCATAATCGTTTTGTATCGGAGTTAATCGTATCTGTATTAAAAACATTATGGTGTGCAATCGTTTTCAACCAAAAAAGGGAAATGAGAGGCTTAGAATTCATACATTTTGGATTTTTTTCGAGAACATTGACTTGAGGAATATTCTTTTTCCACACACTTAAACCGATCCATTTGAGAATCAAATAATGTTAATTTCCTTATTTTTTGCTTTGCTAGATATCCTTTGTATGAAGATAAACTAATAGATCCATACAATAGATTCATATTTCTTTCATCAGTTCACAAAATGTCATCTGTATGTTCTTCTACACAGAGATTAAATTTACCCGAATGCCGTTAGTTGGCGAACGATTTGCCCGTATTCAGACAAATGCTAACCTGTATATGGGCAAATCGGTGGTTTTTGGGCTACCATTTGCCCGAATGTGGGCAAATCGTGTACACAAGTATCGTAAGTTGGCAAATCTATTACCCATATTTGGGTAAGTTTGCTCTCAGTGTATTCAGTCTTCTAAAAAAGGTTATAAAATATCATCAGGTTCTGCAAAGTTTTTTTTGTTCATGACTGGTTTACTTTTCCTTTGAATAAAATGATGGCAGACCCACAATAACTGATTCATTCAAATAATAGACTAATATCTTCTCCGATCTGTGTAGTCACTCCAATAATTTCGTGAAGAAACTGTGAAGACAATGGTAACATTACTGAAATCAGAAAAAATTGTCGGAGAAGAACTAGTTTCATTGAATTTCCTAAATACATACATATATAAATATATCTTTTCAAAAACAATGGTATACTCTGACAATATTCCGTACTATTCAATATTCAATCAAATTAATCAATAGTTTATATTCCATTTCAATAAAGCCATCGCATGCCAATACTACTGAAATAAATTGATACCAATTATTTAAAAAAATTTATCTGCACTCTATATAACTTTAATCTACCATGTATGAAACCACAAAATATACATAATACAATCTTTGATAAAAAATCCCAGGAATAGGTCATAAATACAATAATTTTTAAATGGCCTAATGATTAAGAATCTTCGATTTAAGTAAATCAATCTTGTCATTTAATTCCTTCACTGTTTCTTCCAATTCATCTCCTTTCTTCTTCAAAGATAGAATAACCAATCTTTGTCCATCTTCCAATAGATCAAATGTATCCTATAATATTGATTGATTAGTAGCAGTAATCTCAGATTACAGTATAACTTACTCCATCGACAAGGGATTTTGCTGATTGAATCAATTGAGCTGCAAACTTACCAGAAGCATGAATAAAAACACCCTTAAAATTATTACCCATTAAAATTTATACAAAACTCTATACGGATACATTTTTAGCATAAAGAAGAAGAATAAGAGATAGAAGAGATGCAGCCGGAGTTTCTGATTGACATTCTTCCTCCAATACACTTATATATGATTGTTGAAGTGAATCTCTGAATAAAGATCAAAGATCAATTTATTAAAAGATCAAAGATCAGCTAAATATCACTCTAACTTTGCTTCCTTATCGAGGTTGTTCAGTGGGAGATCACATACAGTACGATGACAAACTTGTTGAAGTGCCTCATAAAATAGATCAAGAGTTGGTTCTTTCAATGAATTCATAAGAGAAGTAAATGAAGATCGTGAAGATGATGGAAGTGAAGCAATTGTATCATCTCTTTGCTATCAATCAATAATCAATATTCATCATCTCAATTACAGTATCTATGAAACCTTCGGTGTAAGAGTCGATCCTGATGGAGTTGACGATACATAATGGAGCAGATTATTAGCCAGTTCAGTACAAAGAGTCTTCAATAGATGTGGACGTAGATCGGATTTAAGTGATTCTACAAGAGATCAAAGGATACTTCAATCATATCAATCGATAATCTAACCAGATAACATATCACTATTAGTAGCCTCTTGGAGTAGTCGTATTCTTTGATATTGAAGACTAGCATTGGTTCTCATTTGTGCATGGGCTTTCTTTGTTGATTGCATAGCTTCAGCTTCACGAGAAGATAGAATTTGATGAACCTCCATGGATAGACACGATTCAATCTTAAATTAATATACTTGAATTAAGTAATAAATATAATAATAATAAAAATAACAATAATAAAGTAATACCTCTGGATGAATTTTGTCAGCAACGATTCCTCTTAATTGTTCAGGTACATTCTCTAACCATTCTATTATTTCTTCATGACTAATCTATAATAATCAAATATCGATTATTTCAATGATAATCAATCATCATAATATATAAAATTATACATGTGGTTGACTTGTTCTTTCTTCTTCTTTATCCTTGTTTACATTAGATACAGTACTCTTTCCTCCCTTTCCACCCTTATCTCCTCCACCTTTACCTCCCTATAACCAATCAATCAATAAACGATAATCAATCGATAATGATGTAGTACCTTCTTTCCTTTTCCTTTCTTTCCTTTATCATCCCAATCATCATCATCATTTTCAACTACAACAGTTGCCCCTTTCTTACCCTGCAATCAATCAATCAATCAATCAATAATAAGAGCCATGTTATTGTTATTCACTATTCTTCATGTCCAATCAGAAAACTTGAGAAAATATAGAGCAACCATGGGATAATAGTAATATTCTTTCCACGTCAATTAGTAGTAATCTCATACAGAGGATTACTGTATGTCCAGACTCCCCTAATTGGTGGGAAATCTAATAATGTTTATATACATCTATCTTCATTGGATGGGTGATTACAGTATTGATAAGCCCCGCCTACTACTTCATTCATTTCATTTCATTCCATCATTATCTATTAGGCAAATATGAATAGTCTTCATCTTCTCTATCGTTCACTAGTACGACTCAAATGGATGAATAATAATCCAAATGATATCAATTCATTTATTCATTATATTATACTATATTTACCCAATTCAAGTCAATCAAACTCTCCCACTTCTCTATTACAAGAAATTGAACAATTGATTCATTTATTCAACGAGAATAATCTTCAATCTATTCAAATTAAATATGTTCAAAGAGTTACACTGCATATTGATAATAAAGAATATAAGCTGATCAAGGATAGAATATTCATATCCATAGAATTGTTTGAATCATAATCATATTTAGACATTCCTATACAATAAATGTGATACTTGCACTATCATAAAGAAGCTAAAGAAGAATAATGAAATCTCTTTGATATGTAAGGAAGAGTTAACTAAGAATAAGGACAATATCATCTCATATATAAACCCTTCAACTAAGAATGAAGTTATATATATATATTCAACGTATACCTTCTACATCCTACTTATCATTGTTATTACTATTATTTGTCATTACACTATTAATAATGATTATAATTATAACATTACTAATTACCATTCAATCATGATGTTTGATTAATTCATAAGTTACTCACTTCATCAAACGAAACTATCCAAAAATTGATTGAAACTCATCTCTAAGCATATAATTATCCAAATGGATGATTGATTCGTCTATACCCCATCTATATAATATTGACTAACCTGTGATGGTGCAATACTTTCCTTATCTTCTTTCTTTCCTCCTTTCTTATCTAATCTCTTATCAACCCATTCTTTAGCCTTTTCATTCAATCTATTTGATATCTTCAATTCTTTCAATGCTTTTGTAATCATTTCACTTGAAAAGATTAGATCACCTTCCACTGTTAACTTCTGAAATATATTATACCATACCATCCATATATTGCAACCATTCATCAAATAAACTGTTTAAAAGAACAAATAGTCCTATATGAAATGTATAAGTATTGAGACTAACCTTATCCTTCTTAGCCATTTCCTTCATTATTCCTCTTATATCTTCAATTCCAAATGGAATATCAAATTCAGATTGAACTACACTCACATCTGATACACCCTTTACAACTAGTTCATCTACAATGCATCATATTCATAAGAAAGACATCATCTACAGCTTCTCACCATTTACAATATTTTTCACTCTTTCCATCACAGAGTCTGTACAGACAAGAGATGAAAGAATATGAAGTTCTTTCGTCTGGAATACACAATCAATCAATAATCATTAAATTCTTGATCTACTTCACCTTCTCTGTTCCAATCATATTAATCAAAGCGGTCTTTGGATCACCGAGTGTGAGTTTACGAAACATTGAAGTCCCTAGAAGAGGAATAACATCAATTATAATCAATATTCATCATATATTTTCATATACTCATAATGCGAGAATCAACCCACTACATACGTCTCATTTTCAGGATAGCACAACTATAAAAATGGTGTGAGGGCGCCGAAAATGTATGATATTCATGAGTATTTTCATACCAATATATTCATTCTGTAGTAGATATCCTTTAATGTACCCTTCAACTAATCGATCATGTACTGATGGAATGAATAGAGTAGATGATGAAGAACGTGAACCAGAGAAACGACCATAGATCTAGAGATCAAAGATCAACGAGATATAAAAATGATATATTAATAGAAACAAACAAAATAAATAAATATCAGTCTATATACTCACCTCTTTTTCACTAATTAATTCATCAAGAAGAGCATTGAATCGTGTAACAGGAAGATTTGATCGAGTTATGATTGAAGATAGAAGAGTTGCCTCAATTATCCATTTATTCATTCATTACAGTATGTACCATCATGATACTTTAGTCAGTCCTGCAAATATAGCCCTGATACGATTCTTCTGTGCCTTCATGTAGACATTAGTGTAGATTTGTTCTCCATCAATGACTGCATTCAATTCCTCAATCAATCAAAAGTGAATAGAGTAATAGAGAAGATAATAATGAATAGTACATAAGGAAGAGGAGTGATTAGTTGTAATAGAGTATCAGAAGGAAGATTCCAATGACGAGACAAGAATGATATAGAACGTAGACCACATTCAGATAAAAGATGACGAAGTTGAGAATGAAGTTGAAGAATATATTCTCTACAATATGTATTCAATATATAATATGTTATCATATTACAATAATCAAATAATGAATATTAACTTTGATATAAGTTCTCCATTAGTATAAATATATTGTCCATCTTGATTGATTCTTCCTAAGACTCCTTCTACATTCTCCAGATGAACATTAATATTGGATGCAATATCCACTAAAGGGAGACGACCACCCGATGCTGTTACTTCATTACACACCTGATTACGGTATGAATAGATTACTGTAACAAATAATAATCAATCGATAACTCACCATAGTGCATAGATGTTTCTTAGTAATATAAGCACTTCCATCTCTTGTATACACAACATCAATCACACGAGATTCAATCAATTTAGATACTACTTCGATACAATTCTGTTCAGAAAGTCTGAAAATGGGTAGATACAGTAATCTTTTCAACGTTTTATCAGTCAGTGTGCAATATGATGAACATTTGGTTTTGCAAAATAACACGTTGTTTATACTGCGAATGTTCTCAATTTCAGGAATACATTATATTATTAACTAACTTCTGAGCAGCATTAGCTAATTGAACTCTCTGAAGGTCAGAGGCTAGTCGTTGAATATCAGCCCAAGTTGTCATCTTAAGAACTCATTATATACGACTGATAAAACTGCCAATTTATGGTATAGATATCACAAAAGACATCAACTTTTCATTCAATAACAACATTAAAACAAAAGGAAAGAAAAAATTTATTCATATTCATGAACAATAATCCTTCACAAAACAATAACTTAATAATTAGTAATATGAATAGAATACTATAATACAGTCTGTGTATAATGTCTACGTACATACGTATAAAACGATAAAGATACTTGATTAATCAATAATAGGATGGATACGATCACTCACCCATTATACCCGATTTGCGATCAATAGATATACTATGTGTTGATTAGTCCCTAGATCCCTCATAATACTATATACAACTCTAGTCTATAAATAAATGAATGAATATATTCATACAGATGGTTGCCTATTACTATTGGTAGTTTGTAGTGTATTGATTAGAGATTGAATATTTTCTACTTCATCTCCATTTTCATTAATCTTATTCAATATAGCAGATAGATCTAATATCAATTGCATTCTAATCTTATCTTCATCTTTTATTTCTCCTTCTCCATTCATTCCTATAGCTCCTTCTCTTCTCTTCAGTCGAGATAAAGATACTCCTGTTGCATTTACTGTCTCCAACATCTATAATCAATAATTATAATTTAATCAATCGATAACATGGACATGTTTCATAAAATGCAAGTAATCGTAGATCGATCTAAGATTCTGAAATATTTTCTTAAATCATAGGTCGAAAAGTATGTTACAAAGAACCAAGCCTGACCGCATTTTGAGCCAAAATTTCCAAAAAAATCGTAAAACCTGACCGTATTTTAAGCCAAACTTTCACAAAAATCGAAAAGCCTGACCGCATTTTGAGCCAAATTTGCCAAAAATCGAAAATCCTGACCGCATTTTGAAAACCGATAACATAGCTATTCGACCTATGTCTTAAATATCCTTCAAACATAAGATAAATGTACCAGTTGAGCTTTGTTCAATAGAGTCTTACAACATCTATTCATAACTTCTCTTCCAATATCTTCAATTCCTTCTAATCCTTCTGATTTAGATTCTTCAATAGCTTTATCAAGACGAGATAATGCATTATTCATATATGATGACACATCTTGCGGTAAAGGCTTCTTTGTCCATCTATAATATCATTCATTATCTAATATTATATGACATATTCTAATAGATCATACCTATATTGTTTTGGTAGTTGACTAACTCCATCCATAAGAGTGTCCAGTTCACGTGTGAGCAGTATAATCATTTGTTCCTATAAAGGTCAAAGATCAAAGATCAATTTCATCTTCCTCAAACCTTGACACAATCAGCTTCTCTTTTCAATGAAGCAGTGAATGCATTCATTGTTTGACCAAACTTGGATGTATCAATATTCAATTCTCTACAAGAATCATCAATGACATGATAAAGATCAAAGATCAAAGAACATCCACCGTACCTTAGACGAGGCCAAATATGAAGAAGAGCATGATCAAAGAGTAATTGTCCTAATATATGACAATCAATACAAACAGATGTAAGAGTAGACCATCCAAAATCAAATTGAGATGATTCCAATGAGGAAACATGACTAAATGATACAAATATCAAAGATCAATCAATATCATAGACAACTAACTCAGTGACAACTTTGGGATAATTGATACATAAGGCTAGAATCTTTGTAGTTTGCTCCCAACACTTTCCAGCTAATGGTAGAAGAAATCTGTCATCTGACCTGTAACATTCACACTATATCAACAGAGAACATTGGTTATACAATTCTTAATCTCTATTCAATATATTATTATCTCATACCATAATCCTTTGACAGTATTGATTGCTTGATGGGCAAACATTGATTGTACTTTCATCTCTCCATCTTCATCTTCTTCCCTTTCAGCGAGAGCAAATTTACATGGATCACCCTTAAATCAATAATTCCTTTAAATGAATCAATGGATCTATCAAAACAAGAAGCGATCAATATAAGTGAAGAGAAAGTTGAAATATAATAGGAAAATATATAATAAATAACCATTTCATGTAATTTCTTCCATGGTGCACTAGAGACTTGAAGGAAATAAACTTGTAATTGGAATCGACTACGAATTGAACGAAGATGAGATGATGATACACTATAATAACAACGAATATCATTGATTCATATGATAGATCAACTAACCATTGTGATGGCCATTCATTAATGAATCTAGATATAACACCAAATGCAGAATGAAATAGTGTTGGAGATGTTGTGAGATGGGTGGATAATGACTACAATTTAAAATTTGCTCTATTCAATAGTTTACATTGAACATACCTTATCTATATATGACAATAAGAAAGTGAGAAGTGATTCATCGAGAAAGTTCATTAGAGAACCCTTAGAATGTTCACCTAATTGATTACTCCAAGTTGCCCGAATCTAGAAAAATCAAAGATCAATCGATACAAGAATAAGTGAATTGATACCTTATTGATCTGATCAAGTACATTATTCAATGATTGGAGTGGAGTCTTCGATTGATCTCTTTGAATGGAAGAATCAATAACATCTGAGACTATTCTAGAGACAAGACGATCAGATATACCACATAGTGATACTAATGAGAAGAGTAATGGAAGTAGTGATACATTTCCTTTTAATGAAGATAAGCATTCAGTAGCTGAACAATCAATCAATATATTACTAATTAAGGATAGTAGATCAAGTATAACATACTTAGTTTACTCTCAAGGATATCCATCATGTTATTGTAGCTTTTCTTAGCTGCAGAATCTTCTTCAAGAGATTCCACATTAACGATTAGATCAGTAAGAAGGGATGATAAACGTTCCAACCTTAAATACAATATCTCAGCAAAAAGATTTTTAAAAGTTCTTGATTAAGAGAGATGGTCGTTAAGACTCGATTTCCCCCCGGACACGTGCGCTAGCAATGGGAACTGGGGGTCCATACTTGGATGTTAGGAGTGTCACCGGCCCTTGTTACACAAAACAGCAGAAATTTCCTGTTTGTGCCCTCAGGCTATTAAAAAAAATAATATAAAAAAGGTTAAAAAATCATAATTTTTCAAATTGTTGAGATGAAGTCTAAATATCATTTGCGATATGTCTAGGGTGCACAGAGCTTGCTAATTCACTATTAGCATCGAATGTGCGTTGATTCCTAAACCACTTTTTTGACTAAAAATTTTGGTTTTTCGGACAAATTATCGCTTGTTGTAGATTGCTGCAAAGATTTCCGACCAGGTATTGTAGTCTAAGCAATTCTGCATTGATTTCACTTAAAACCGGGTTCTTCCCGTTAGACCATCTTGCCGAAATTTTCGTTCGAATTTCCGTCATCGATGGTTTTCCCAAACAAATGTATTTTCCAAACGATTGGTGCGGAGTTGTGCTCTACACAAAGTTTCGAGGTAAGACCAGTAAAATGACACAAGAAGCCCATCACTTGGATCAATTTGAAAATTTCGATTTTCATGACCCGGGGGTCATGGTCCGAAAATTTCAAAATTTCTCAAGTTTGAAATGTTTTCATTTATGCGGCCTATTGTGAAGTACTAATGATATGAATAATATTCAGCCAATGCTCAATGGCTGATCTCTCCTTTCAACCATTTTTTCGAACAATTTCGTTCTAAATGCGTGCGAAAAATCAGAATTGTGCTTGAATCAGTTCCCAACTCATTTTCTGTAACATTCTGTCTTAGTACTTTACAATGTACATAATCAATATGAAAATCGTTTATTTTCGAAAAAAAATTTTTTTTTGCCATGACCCCGGGGTCATGGAAATCGATTTTTCAAAAGTGAGCCGAATGCCGGGATTCCAGTTCTACTATGTTTACTCATCATGAAACTTCACATTGTCATTGTCATTTGCTCATTGTCGCAGTATTCGAGTCGAAAAACTGCAATATTTTAGAAATTTGCCGTGAAAGTAGGCACTAAAATTGAATTTTATGAATTTTCGAAAATAAACGATTTTCATATTGATTATGTACATTGTAAAGTACTATGACAGAATGTTACAGAAAGCAAGTTGGAAACTGATTCAAACCCAATTCTGATTTTTCGCACGCATTTAGAACGAAATTGTTCGAAAAAATGGTTGAAAGGAGAGATCAGCCATTGAGCATTGGCTGAATATTATTCATATCATTAGTACTTCACAATAGGCCGCATAAATGAAAACATTTCAAACTTGAGAAATTTTGAAATTTTCATGAAAATCGAAATTTTCAAATTGATCCAAGTGATGCGCTTCTTGTGTCATTTTACTCGTCTCACCTCAAAACTTTGTGTAGAGCACAACTCCGCACCAATCGTTTGGAAAATACATTTGTTCGGGAAAACCATCGATGAAGGAAATTCGAGCGAAAATTTCGGCAAGATGGTCTAACGGGAAGAACCCGGTTTTAAGTGAAATCAATGCAGAATTGCTTACTCCGCTATTTTAGGGGGGCCAATAATTTGGTAGTTGGCTCTAAATTTGTTCGAAGTGGGGCTGTTATTTTAGTTCTAAATTTTAGCCAAACTTTGGCTAAAATTTTAGCTAAAGTTTGGCTAATAATTTGGTAGTTGGCCCTAAATTTGTTCGAAGTGGGGCTGTTATTTTAGTTCTAAAGTTTAGCCAAACTTTGGCTAAAATTTTAGCTAAAGTTTAGCCAAAGTTTGGCTAAAATTTTGGAGCTAAAATAACAGCCCCACTTCAAACCAAATTATTGGCTTTTCTTTTTGTAAGTCGAGTAGTTTCACCGAAAGCCATATAATGGCGTAAGTGTGAGCAGGCAATGTTTGCTTGCAATTTTCGTGTTACGCCATGCCGCCATTAACGCTATCCCTGTTTTTTTCAACTAAAAGATGTTGTTTTCGTTACATTTATTATTTGTATTCTTATTTGTCACTGTGTGGTTCTGCTATTCATTAGATTCAGAGGAAGTACGACATTCTGGAACAGCCGTAATGGAACACGGACGTTCTGGTCTCTCTGTCTCTCTCACTTTGTACATCACTGTCAGGATCTCAACTCTTTCGTGGTGGGAGATACACTTTATGGGGAGAATTCAAAAAAATAATTTTGTTTTCTATCGAATTAGGTTTCAATCGACCGCACTGGATGCAATTACACGTTATAACATGAAATTAATTAGTTTTCTAAATCATTTTTATTATTCCCGCAAAACCTGTATCTCCCGCCATGAAAGTGTTGGGACTCTGATTTTATGTAATATCACCTTAGTATATTGGTTAATGTCGATTGATACTTAATTCGAGCGGTAAATTTCGCATTTTGAATATAGAAATATATATTTATTAAAAGTTAGTTTACGATCAAATCCTGGATTGAAGCCGGTGTTTAGTGGACTTAGAAATCTCGTGTTTTTCGTAGTGTGATTGTTTCAAATTTTTGCTGTATTTACGAGGGTTGTAGTTATCTTTTGAATAGTGATCGTTTAAGCTTTTTCATCATCTAGTTTGTTCATGACAAAGTCACACTAGTGCGTTCGTTCCATATTCGGTTACTGTCTTAGCTCTTTCGACCTTTTTGCACGTGAACTGGCACTATTTCATCTCTCTCTATGCATAATGCACCCTTTCTTTGTTCGCCTTTGTTTCTTCTACATTCTTTGCCCTCTCGCACACTCTGGCCGTTTAAAACTTCTCTGTCTCCTCAATTATTGCGTGGAAAAGACACTTCCTCTTTGCTGAAAACTATTCACTCGGAGTTTTCTGGTCGTATGCTATTTAACATTGTATGAAGTTGTATCACTTTCAGCTCTAGTTGTGGTAGAAACTAGTCGCTCCGTACCTAAGCCCTTTACGAAGTGTCTGCGCAAAGTCACGAGGTCAGTTGCTGTTTGATATATCTCTCATATTATTATTGATTGCTCATCTATCATTGTTTATCGATTAAGTGTGATCATTGCCCCTTGTTCAGGTGTGCGTCTTCGGCTACCACTTAGCCGTCCATCGCGACAACAGCCGACATCAGACGTCGTTCCCCTCATTGCTGATATCGCCTCAAATTCAGGGAACATTTTCCTTTTTTGTAACTTTGATCCAGGAAAGCACTAAAGCTGATCTTTTGAGTTAATTAGGCAACTTATCAAGGAATGCAAGCATGATGTGTTGGTGTAAATAATCAGTTCGCTGTTGCATATTGGTGGCGCAATCGAAATAAACCTTTTAATTGTAAGCACGTAAAGTCCTTTAGTGAAAAGTCAACTTTTTTCGTGTATACTTTCCTTTTATTTTTATTGAAAACATTCTCTGGGAAAACTGTTTCCCGGAAAATAAAACCCCGCTGAATGGTTGAGCTCTCCCTGTAATCCCTAGGAAAACGATGACCGTCATACATTTTCGGTGCCCTAGCCGTTTATTTTTATATAGTGGGTCGATTCTCGAAATAGGGTGGGTAGATTCAGAAAATTCGTTATTTTTCGCTTAAAATCATCATTTTTAGCTTCGTTTCGCATCAAGTGGCCTAATATAGTGTTTCAATCCTCGCATGGCGAGGGTATAATAATGTATGCTTTCGCTCGCCTATAATGTTGGTGAACACGTCGATGCGGTCAGTTTTGAGACTTAATAGTCATCTAGGAATATGCGGGAGATCGAGATTAGTAAGCACCCCCCCCCCCATGAAATTCTACCGTAGATCAGTTCTAAAATATTTAAAAAAATCAGAACGAGTATCGATCCCATAGGCGGCCACGCTGGGGGAAAGGCTGTGCGCAAACCGGGAAATTGTTTTTTGCCGATTTGACTGGAAATTTTCCAATCTTTGCGAGACTATGAAGCTATGCGCAAGGGAAGGCAAGGCTGTGTGCAAAAAGAATTCGTTTTCATGCGCAAACCTATGATCGATCCTACGTGGGCAACATTGTCGCTGAAATTAAAAGCGGGTGGATCGGAAGCAACGATCGTGTGGTACATTCCAAATTGAGGCACTTCCAACTCTTTTTTATTTTGAGTGAATTTTGGCTAAACCGGATGGTATCTATAGGGGTGGAACGATAGCGGAGCACTTTAGGAATGGCGTTATTGAACAAGTCTTCCTTTAAATCTATAAAAAAGTTTGTCACTGAATGACTAACTACGTATACTTGTTTAAAAAAGTGTATTCATCACTATGCAACTGTGAACTAATTTAATTACACCAACATATTATGTTTGTATTCCTTGATGTGTTGCCTACATTGAATCAAAAGATCTGCTTTATTCCTTTCCTGGAGTTACAAAAAGGAAAAAGCGTATCATTACTTTATGCTGTACGTTTAACTGTATATTGTAAACGAAACATTTTGCACCTAGAGTCACCGTTGGTCTCATATCACGCCTGTCTCGAGAAAATCGAGCTAAATTTACGATTCATGGGAATGGAGCGAAAATGGTTTTTGGACTTCTCGAGGCATGCCCTACCAGCCCTCAAAGTCTCATTGTGCAATTTTTTCCATTTAGTTTCGGTAAAGTGAAGTCCCAACTTCGAGCACAAATTCTTCTGGTGCGTTTTAGCGAAAACGTGTCACAAGAGGGACCCCCGCTCTTTTTTCGAGCTCTATCGATCTAAACAAACCAGATGTCATGAAAATGATTCTGAACCGAGCTTCACTTCGAAGCAAATAACTCAAAAATTTAGGAAAAGGGGGTGCTCTTCTTCCAGTATGTTATTACGTTTTTCATGCGCTTTCAAATGAGGGGTTTGCGAAAAAATACGTTAATTTGTTCATATCACGCGTGTCGCGTAAGGATCGGTACAACTAACGGACAATGAAAAAATGAAAATCTGGTATAAAGCATTTTTAGAGAGTGCTGACAGTGCCGGAGAAGATAGCGTTTCGATTTTTTGCCTAAGATCAATTTCGACGAAGATAGACGCCGTTGACTGTCGGAATTTGTGGAAACGTCCTGACTTTCACCCGAAATAGCTCGCTTTGGAATGGGAAAAGCGAAAATATCACAAGGACATAAATTGTAGAGCATTTTCAGGAGAATCGAAATAACATAAGCAGAAATTACAAAATCGATTTTTCGTCAGCTTCTGTGACGGAAAGCTGACGTTTGCACTGCAAATCGAAAGTGCAATTTTTTATTGGCTCAGATGGTAGATATTGTGAAGACGCATCGATTGATATATACTTTATGGGGTCGAATCGTGACCGCAATATAAGTTTTTCCCAAAAAAACGAGTCTGGAATCCCGGACTTAGCCGATTTCTGGCTCGAGAGATGGAAGGATCACTTTGATCTACCCACTCGTCTCTCGCTGATCAATGATATTTCATGGTATTTCTGTACTCTGAACTCGAAAAAAACGTAGAAATAAATGAAAATAATTACCACAACCTAATTCAAAGCAGCAATTACTCTATAAACAATGTAAACACGAACAAGCAACAATCTATCGCAAGAAGAGAAGAAGCGAGTCGGAGGAGGAATCAGAGATGGAAGATGATGTCTTTGATGGAGAGAATGGGGAAGAGGATGAAGACGAATTTGATGAGATAATCACTGATAAGCAGGACGAGGAGGGTTTCCTTCGAGAGACTATCGCGGCCGGAATATACTCCATCTTTGATTGATAAATTGTTGCTTGTTCGTATTTTCATTGTTTATATTGTAATTATTTCTTTGAATTAGGTTGTAATTATGATTTTCATTTATTTATATGCTTTGTTCGAGTTTAATGTACAGAAATACCAGGAAATATCAATGATCAGCGAGAGACGGGTGGGTAGATCAAAGTGATCCTTCCATCTCTCGAGCCAGAAATCGGCTAAGCCTGGGATTTCAGACTCGTTTTTTGGGAAAATCTTATATTGCGGTCACGATTCGACCCCATAAAGTATATATCAATCGACGAGTCTTCACAATATGTGTCATCTGAGCCAATAAAAAATTGCACTTTCGATTTGCAGTGCAAACGTCAGCTTTCCGCCACAGAAGCTGATAAAAATTCGATTTTGTAATTTCTGCTTATGTTATTTCGATTCACCGGAAAATTCTCTACAATTTATGTCTTTGTGATATTTTCGCTATTTCCGTTCCAAAGCGAGCTATTGCGGGTGAAAGTCAAGACTTTTCCACACATTCCGACAGTCAACGACGTCTATCTTCGTCGAAATTGATCTTAGACAAAAAATCGAAACGCTATCTTCTCCGGTACTGTCAGGGCTATCCAAAAAAAGTCAATATGATAGGTGTTATATTTTGTCCGGACATCCCACGATTTTGTCTCGATCCTTACGCGACACGTGTGATATGGTTCGAAAGAAAAAGAGGGAAGAGAAAGGGAGAAAATGATAATATCATTCCGATATATAATATCATATCACAATAATATCACCCCCCTCATTAGATAGCGCATGAAAAATTAATAACATACTGGAAGAAGAGCACCTCATTTTCCTAATTTTTTGAGTTATGTGCTCCGTAGTGTAGCTCTGTTCAGAGGCATTTTCATAACTTATGGTTTGTTAAATCGATAGAGTTCGAAAAAAGAGCGGGGGTCACTGTTGCGACACTTTTTCGCTAAAACGCACCAGAAGCGTAAAATTCGTATTCAAAGTTGGGACTTCACCTGACCGAACCGGTGTATTGAGCCCCAAAATGAAAAAAAAATGCACAATGATACTTTGGGGGCTGGTAGGGTATACCTAGAGATGTTCAAAATGGTACTAACTCATTTCACCATTTTTGCTTCATTCCCATTCTCACAACTTGTCAGCTCGATGTCTCGTGACAGGCGTGACATATTGTCTTGTCAAGGATACATTAAATCTATTCATTGTTTATTGTTTGTTTCATTTTTTTCTTGTCATGTTGTATTAGATATGTAAATTTTTTGTTGTGAGAATAAAGAATTGACGTATAAATCTTTTAAATGTACTGTAGACATGAATGGAACTGGAATAAAAGTAAACAAATTAATGGCCAACCACCAAATTATTGGCCCAACTTTAGAGTAAATTTAGGGCCAACCATCAAATTATCGACTAAACTTTAGAGTAAATTAAGGGCCAACCATCAAATTATCGACTAAACTTTAGAGTAAATTAAGGGCCAACCACCAAATTATTAGCTCAACTTTAGAGTAAATTAAGGGCCAACCACCAAATTATTAGCCCAACTTTCGACTAAATTAACAGCCCACCATCAAATTATCGACTAAACTTTAGAGTAAATTAAGGGCCAACCACCAAATTATTGGCCCCACTTCAAAACAAATTTAGGGCCAACCACCAAATTATTGGCTCAACTAAAAAAGTGGGGCTTGTCTGGTAGCCAAAGTTGAGGCTAAACTTCGACCAAATTATTGGCTCAACTTTCGACCAAATTATTGGCCCCACTAAAATTGCGGAGTAGGCTACAATATCTGGTCGGAAATCTTTGCAGCAATCTACAACAAGCGATAATTTGTCCGAAAAAACCAAAATTTTGAGTCAAAAAAGTGGTTTAGGAATCATGAATTAGCAAGCTCTGTGCACCCTAGACGTATCGCAAATGATATTTAGACTTCATTTCAACAATTTGAAAAATTATGATTTTTTAACGTTTTTTTTAAAATTATTTTTTTTTAATAGCCTGAGGGCACAAACAGGAAATTTCTGCTGTTTTGTGTAATAAGGGCCGGTGACACTCCTAACACCCAAGTATGGACCCCCAGTTCCCATTGCTAGCGCACGTGTCCGGGGGTGGTCGAATATGATCGAGTCTTAGGGAACATGCCTCTTAACATTAACTGAAAATAGCATAGTCCAAAATTTATATGTCAATCATATATGGTGACCGATAAAAAAGAAATAAAGACTATTACCATATGACAGTAAGTGGAGATGGAGCATCTCTTAATGTTGTTTTCAACTTCTTGATAGCAGATACAGCAGTGATCTACATAAGGATCAACTACATACAAGTATTTTAGATTGTAATATCATCATGATAAAAAGCACCTGAGAGAATTCAATAACTGGGATATTTTTTGGTATCGATGAAAAATGAATTTTTCTGTTTTATGTGTGATTATTACAGGCTCTATAAGTGAAGTACACTGGTACTTGGAAATTGCTTCCAATTGAAAATTCGCTTCAGGGGGTGACCACACAACGATTTGGCGCCTTTTCCTAAAAGGTTTATTTCGATGCCAATCGATTCGGGAGTGGGTGCAATGGACTCCTTGGCTAATTCTAAGAAACTATCGTCCAGTGGAGTTTTTTGATCAATGATCAACGAACGCCGGAATCGGGAATTTTCGAAAAAAATTTCACATTTAATTAATTTTCACTAGTTCACCATAACAAGCCTACAACTTTTTATTTGCTCAATCGCCTCTACATATCATAACACAGCTTCAGTTTAAAAATCATAATTTTAAAAAAATACATTTTTTATGAAAACATCGTTTTTATAACGAAAATCGTAATTATGGTGTGCACCTACAGTAATCCCAAATCAGTTAATTTGGTAGTTTTAAACATATTTCACCGCTGTTCTTGACATGACTGAGGTATATAACTACTCCACGTCTTCGGAGTGCACCTGCACGGTTCAGTGCTGATCAACATTTTATGATATTTTGGTTTTTCGGCAATAACTTTCTTCAAAGTCAACCGTTTCTCTTCATTTTTTAGTATGTTTGTATAGATGATACTATGGTATAGCGATCCAATTTTTATCGATAATGAATAACAAACAACGGAATAATGATCAATTTACGAAAAATGTAAATGTTCAGCGAAATTAGCACCTGGGAGTAGGTGCACTACGAAGACGAGGAGTAGTTATATACCTCAGTCATGTCAAGTACATCGGTTAAATATGTTTAAAACTACCAAATTTCCAAATTAACCGATTTGGGATTACTGTAGGTGCACACCATAATTACGGTTTTCGTTATAAAAACGATGTTTTCATAAAAAATGTATTTTTTTTAAAATTATGATTTTTAAACTGAAGCTGTGTTATGATATGTAGAGGCGATTGAGCAAATAAAAAGTTGTAGGCTTGTTATGGTAAAATAGTGAAAATTAATTAAATGTGAAATTTTTTTCGAAAATTCCCGATTCCGGCGTTCGTTGATCATTGATCAAAAAACTCCCCTGGACAATAGTTTCTTAGAATTAGCCAAGGAGTCCATTGCACCCACTCCCGAATCGATTGGCATCGAAATAAACCTTTTAGGAAAAGGCGCCAAATCGTTGTGTGGTCACCCCCTGAAGCGAATTTTCAATTGGAAGCAATTTCCAAGTACCAGTGTACTTCACTTATGGAGCCTGTAATTATCACACATAAAACAGGAAAATTCATTTTTCATCGATACCGCACATATGTCGATTTTCTAAGATAGCGTGATATAATATACTCAATCTAACACCATACCTGTCTTCTTAATCTTTGTTGAACATCTCGTGTAGCTGCCAATTGAGAACATCTTTCTTCAATCTTTTCTGCTTGAGACACGGCATCTTTCGCTGTCTCGTTGAATTCCTTCCATACACTCTATAGAATCATATCCGTATATATCATAACTGCTCCAAATAAAGCACGAGACAGGAAAACAACATAAACTTACATCAATATTGTTGTGTATTCCATCGATGGAAGTCTTGAGACCAGCAAGATTCGATGATAGATTCACAAAATGAGCATAATCCTCATTAATCAGCTCAACCATAGAATGCTGGAAAGATAAAAATGAGAATAGAGTTAAAACGGGGAGAATAAACCTGAATAGACTTGAAATAAAGTCGTAGATCTTCATGAATCCTCTTCAGATCTGATCTTCGTCTACAATATAACATTATAAATACACATTTCATTCAATAGATCACACCTGGCCAGCATCATAAATCGATGAACGTCGAAATCAGAACGAGTAAAATGAGCCTTATTGAAACATAACTGAGATACATCTATAGTAGGGAGTGATGAGGGAGCAAACATCTTAGGAGACGTCATTGTCATGACTCCCCTATTGCTACCTGCGACAAAACTTTATTAAAGTGTTGAAACATGGAGTAATTATTTTATAAAGTTAAAATAAATAATGTTAACAATTATGGTGTAGAAGACCACGTAAAAGTAGAGGTTTCATATACGGCAGAATACTTCACCATTTTAATATCGTAAACTGATTTTTTTCGAAAACTATTTTGTATAAATATATAATATATTATATATTAATATATTTCCATTTTCCGGAAATATATTTAGTTCACCGAATAATTTACAAACACAGAATTCCAAGAACACTTACAGACAATTCTAAATAATAATTATTAAAGTAGTGAAAGGCAACATATTTGTTTATCAAGATGATTCATAAGTGATAACTGATAAGAGAAAAATTTCAGGGGAGTGTGCCCCTCCCTTTAAGGTCCCCTGTATCGAAGATGTGGGATGGTTGTACAAGAAAGAAGAAGATTAAACCAAGATCAGGAACTGTGACATTGGATCATGTAAGTCTAGTCCTTATATATTCATCCTTCTTATCGAATATTATTATAATTTTCAGAAGAAAAATGAGACATTTGAACTTGTAATGAAATGCGTGAAAAAAATGGAAAATGAGGTTTGCATATTGATCTACTCTATATAATCTACAGTATCCATCCAAATATACCGTATTCACATCTTCATTGCAGGAACAACTTTTCAAAACGTATTTATTCGATGATGACGATGGAGGGAATATATATGAATGTATATTGAATCATATGAATGATGTCCTAAAGGATGTAATCCATCTTATATCATATGATTAACATCATCATTATTCTCATTAAGATATTGACATCTCCATTGGAATGTTTGAAAAACAGCGATATTTCATTACTGGCAGTACATGCATTTTACAAGTTAGAACATTCTTTAAACAATTTTCATTATTCGTTCAATGTATATTAAGATCAGATAAGTTAATGGAATTATGGATTGGATCATCTCTTCCTCTATTTTCTGGACTAATGATATGTTTAATCCTCAGGTTGATACAATTTGCATTACGAATATATTTTATTCACTGTTTTATAGAAATATGAAGAGAACTTTCGCAAGTTTGCATGAGTGGGGGCTGATTGAGAACTATAAGCTACAGCAAACGTCAGTTTATTTTATTTAAAAATTTTTTTCTTAGTTTCAGAAATCAATTTATCTTTTTAGTTTATTTGAAGAGAAGGTTATTGAAGTATTGGATTATTCATACAGAAAGAACGAAAGGAAATGCAGGGTTTGAACCATTAAATTAGATTTGTCTATTCGATCGATATTGTAGAAGGCTCTGAAACTAAACTATCATTCATTGATTGAAACTAATCATGATCATGGAGGCGTTAGTGATAAGCTATCACTACTTGATTTAGCTATGATGGCTAAATGTGAAGTTAGTCAATCTCTTCATATTTATCAATATATAACAATATCAGAGATTTCTGAATCATAGTGTATGTCGACGTATATCAAATGAGAGATGGACTCCTACTGTTGCACTTACAAGAGTAGATAACAAAATCTTTAATTTAAACATAACAAAAAATTTTTAGATTGAATATTTCATAGCTTTTATTACAGTTATTCCAATCTTCTTCATTACATTTGATAACAGAAAAATGTGTATGTTTTTAAAAGAATGGATCAAAATGAAAATGACAAGTTTCAGTTCGAACAAAAAGGGATAATTATAATCTTCTAAGTCAAAGAGAATCCCTTAAGAGTACAACAAGATTCGTAAGAATTCAATCATTTAAATTTCTATTATTTTTAATATTTAATTATTAAGCTGACAAGAGCTGATGAACGAGATGATCTAAGAAATAAAGCAAAAAGATTAATTGTAGTAAATTGGAAAAAGTTGAAAGCATTCTATCTATCTCCGTGTATTAGATTTGGTATTCATACAGTATGTTATCATACGTCCATTTTCTATTAATAATCATCAATATAGGCATTTTACTTCATTTATATACTTCTCTTTGCTTCTGTTCTTCTTACACGTGGAAATCATGGAATGGCTTTTGCTAATGACTTATTAAATGATTTCTGGAGAGAATTAGCTCTAGTTGTATGGCAGGTATGTGTTCTTTTGTTGCTTAATATTGATTGATTGATTACCCAGTTAGCCTTCATTGCTGATATGATCTATACTATCTGTATGGATGAAAAAGGTCGAGGATGGTTAGATCGATACAAATCAATACATCCGGCTGATTTCGCCCATAATATACTCAATATGATATGTATGCAACTCTAATACTTTAAATTTATATCTATTTACATATTTATAGGGTTATTCTTTCTAATCGCTGCTTCAGTTCTTCATGAATTCAAGATATTACAAGGTTTATGGGGCTTACTCGTTCTTATCTTCAAGTAAGTAATCTACATACGATCAATGTCACAATTAATAATCAATACTTAAGATTTGTATTTCACATATCTTTCATCTTTTCATCAATTCGTATTATGAGAGTATTTGCTGCTGACTCTTTCTTTGGTTCTGTTGTTGTAATGATGAAGAGAATGGTAAATATTATATATTCTGAATATTTATATCACAGTTTTCTTATATGACTTTTTTGAATAATCTTAGTTTTTTAATCTTACAATGAGAATACCCTTTGATGTGTTCAAAACACCAACTAATTCGTTTCTCCTAGTCATGGTTTGACCGCACCGCTTCTGTCAAACTATTATTGATCTTTGGACCCTTGGAGACACCCCGTCGTCCATCAGCAATAAGCTTCATATTCCCCGCATGACGATCTACCGCACCATCTCCCGTTTCAAGCAGTTAGGTTCTGTGATCGACCATCAATGATCGGGTAGACCCAAAACCGCAGTCAACAAGAAGAACCAGAAAATTGTGGAGAAGACAGTCAATCGCAATGCCAAACGCTCGATCAGGAAGATGGCAAATGATCTCAAGATCTCCAAAGGATCTGTGGCTACCATTGTCCATTCTCTTCTCAAGTCCCTACAAGATGAGAAAGGGTCATAGGCTCACTGATGTCAACAAACAGAAACGATTGGAGAGATGCAAATTGCTCTTACGGCGGGCCGTGAGTGGGTGGGTACTTGACTACCGTATACTCCGACGAGAAGCTGTTCTCTGTTGAGGAGGTCTTCAATAGCCAGAACACGAGGATCAGCGCACAGTCTCCTCAGCAAGCGGATGCCAGAGGAAGAACCGTCTCGCGCCTTCCCCACCCCCAATCAGTGATGGTTTGGGCTGGGGTATCAATAAGGAGTACTACATCAATACGATTCTCGAGAAGGCCCTTCTCCCCTGGTCACGATCCCACTTCAATGGGGTTCACTGGAACTTCTATCAGGATTTAGTATTGGAGAGGGAGCCTATAGGCTATAGCTCTACAAATCATAAGAACCGCGAGTCCCTGAAGAAGGCAAAAATCATGGGAGAAAATGGGCATCCCATACCAGCGGCCCTTCATCGACTTTGTCCCTCATAGTCTCAGAGGTGGCATCGCGGCCAATGGAGGCCCTTCATCGACTTTGTCCCTCATAGTCTCAGAGGTGGCATCGCGGCCAATGGAGGCCAGACCGAGTCATCATTCATTGTTATGTTCCTATGGTAAGTGATAAATACTGCGCCTCGTTTGAATTGTCTATGATTGGTTTTGTGAAAGATACATGGTTTTATCCGTGTAACATTACTTTTTGGACACCCTGTATGTTGAGCGGTCTTTTTGGATTTGAAAATTATGAGAAGACTGTGATGTTCATAAGTAGAATCAATTAATATAATACTTCGTTTGTTGTTATCAATAATCAAATAGTACTATGTAGATATACTAGATCTTACGAGCACATCTTTCACTTAATATATTTAGATGTACACACTTTGGTCTTTCTTCATAGTTTTCATTCTTTTCTGGGTTACTTATGCTATCGCGGTTGTTTCCCTACAAGGTACTCTATTCTATTCAATCGATCAATATTTCCTATCCTGTTCAGGAAACTCTCCAATATTCTCTACTCTACCATGGAGTATATTTTCCAATGGAGCGTTTGAAATATTTGGAGAATTAGAAGATGATGTCAAAAATGGTATGGAATAGATTGATATACAGTGGTGCACGTTAGCTTATTCTAACAAAAAGGCACCATGCTTGAATAGGTTTTCCAAAATTATTAACATTATCACACCATTACAGTCCTGCAGAATCGCCGCCTTAACAGGCGTCACGCCACGTCACGCGACGTGACGCCTTGATCGCCATGCAGTTTTGTGTTCAACTGTAAGTGTTTTAGGTGTCTCAAATACGTTTTTGATAAGCTATTCGGTCGTATGCATATAATGCACATGAGAAAAGAATAGAAAATTATTTTAAAATTAATGAAAATCAATTTTAAAAATATGGCACTGCAATACCGTTTTGTGGTGTACTACTGTATTTCTTCATTTTCCCAATCGATAATTGAGAATTTCGGTATTATCGGTATATACACCACACCACTGAATTGCCGTGCCATATTTTAAAAATTAATTTTCATTAATTTTAGAATATTTTTATATTCTTTGCTTATGTGCATTACATGCATATGACCGAATAGCTTATTAAAAACGTATTTGAGACACCTAAAACACTTACAGTTGAGCACAAAACTGCATGGCGATCAAGGCGTCACGTCGCGTGACGTGGTGTGACGCCTGTTAAGGCCGCGATTCTGCAGGACTGTATAAAAAATTGGAATTCCCACACAATATAACATTACCGCGTGTTGTTTTGCGCGTGAAAAATTAAAATTAAAAATTGAGAAAAAAACTATTCAAACTTAATGAAAATGTTGGGTACAAAGTCGCATTGTAGCTTCCCAAGCGATCGCTACTATAAAAATAATTTTAAACTCTTCATTCCTTGAGAAAATGACCTTGCGCGTACCTTTAGAAAAGGCTAACGTGCACCACTATAAGAAGGAGATATATGTATTTAGGAAAAGTGGAAGGATGCCCTGAAACATTTAATTTCAATGATATTCGAGATACAACTGTCAATTGTCTATTTCGTTCTTGGATGATCCCTGTGAGTGAAAACAATCTTTGAATATGATAATGGTAGAAGGAGTTGGAGAACGATGAAAATGATGAAAGATATTTTTATTCCCAAATTTATTTCTTGACATGGTGCTAAGATTATGTTGTGGTGAATTTAATTTATATGGATTGAAATGATTTTGCAGATGAGTCTATTCGTTTATGTTCTTGTTTCTTCTGTACTTCTAGTCAATCTCGTCAACGCTTTTTTCACGTAAACAAATAATTTATTTTTGGAATTAGTTGATTGGAATAAAAAAAGGAATAATTCATGTGAATAACAAATGAATTGTACTTGAACTTTCAGGAACACGTTCGAACAAGTTAAAAATTCATCTCAACTCCACTATCGATACAAACATTATCAGGTTACATCCTTTTATAACATAAAAATCTGGCACTACTTTAGAATAGGGTACCAGTACACCGGGCAAGTACAAAAGAACATGAAAAATGAAATAAACACAAGGGAGAGGACGTTTATATTAGGCAATTATACTATTATTTTGGACTGGTACCCTATTCTGAAGTAGTGCCAAAAATCTTATGTTTAATATTTCATTAATTCTTATTTTTAATTATATATTAATTCTTATATTTTATTAATTTCAGCGTTTAGTAGAGTATGAAACAAAGATTTTCACTCCCGCCCCACTTTCACTTCTCTACTATGCCTATTGTAGTTTCATCAAATTTCCAATCTATTCCATCAAATCGTAAGCTTTCAAAAATTAATATTTCGAAAAACAATTATATTTAATTTCGTTTAGATTGTACATGTATGATAAAGAAGATGAGGAAACAAATACAATGAAAGAGGGAACTCAATCTCCTGAAGAAGCTGGTCTCATACAAATGCCGTATTTTAATTAAATTATTAATTTATGACAGATTTGTATATATTATTTCAGACGAGGTTTGAGTGAGTCAATAAGTCAAGATAGTAAAACAATAAGAGGAGTTAACTTCACTCTTGATATAGAGTATTCGAATGAAAGAAAAGAAGGAGATAAGGATATTACTGAATGGAGGAATCGATCTGATAGAGATAAGACTGCTGATATCATTGCTTTCATTCAGAAATCGTCAGTTTCATTGTTAGCATGATTAGAATAAAGTGAAGACTGATTCAGAATGAAAGTTGTTCGGAAGAAGATGGAAAAGGAGGAGGAATCAATAGAAGAAGATAGTTCTTCATCAAAGATAATGAAAGTGAGGAAGAAAAAGAGTAAATGGAGTAATGGAGTAGGATCATTCTTCGGATATTGGAAAAAAGCTAAAGGAGGATCAATGAAATTAGTTATTACTAAAAGTAATACACTTCCATTTATTGTTCATAGAAATTCTAAACGATTCTTTGTCATTAAATCATCACAGGAAAAGTATAAGAAACATAAGGGTTTATCTAAGATTCTATTCAAATGATCCATCTTATATTGTATCAATCGAATAATACAGTCTTGTAGTCATTACAATATCCCATTTTCATATTTTATTTGATTATTATGTTATCTTATTGTTAATCATTATAGAAATAACTAATTGCCTATATTAAATTATAGCTATTGTATTCAATTTATCAATGATGATAATATTTATCCTGTCAATAAAAATAGACGATTGTCGTTGACTATGAGAGTGGAGAGAGAGAGAGTACGTCCAATCGAGAAAAGCAGAAAAATGTAGGCAAAAAAGCAAAAATAAAATGCACAATGTATTCAATGTAGTGCAACTATATTAATTTACAACATATTTATCTGATAGTATGAAGAAATGAAGGACTAGATATGAAATGAGATCAAAGTTGGATGATAATATGATTAGAATGAAATTAAATGAAACTGAAAGAGATTCATTACCCATATGAAGTTAAAATGTATCTATTTGATTCTTATCGAATTCTTTCCTATTATCTATTAAACAATCTGAAATATACAAACAAACAATATGGCAAGATATCAGTAAACAAGTCTAATCAATAAAATTAATCGATAATCACTAAATAATCATGAGTTAGTAGAGAAAGTGGAAGCAGCAGTTCTTCTTTGGTAAGTATAATAAGCATCATCAAGATATTCTTCTTTAGTCGTTAATCTAACAAGAGTACTACTTGCATAACCTAAATTATGATTTATTATTAATCTACCGTATTCATTACAATACACAATCTCACCATAATTCGATCCATGATCATTGAGAATTTGTGTAGCTGGAGATAGAATGGTAGGAGTAGGTCTATCAAGTGTAGTCAATCGTGGTGGTATAACATCAGGCATCCATCTAAAATCAATCAATCCATATTCAATGGATAATCAATCAATATATTTACCTTCTACAATCGTCTTCATCATTAGACATCAATGGTGATTGACATCGTTCTTCTTCTTCTTCTTTCTTTTCGTCATGTAACCATAAAGTCTTTCCTCCTCCATAAAATGGAGATCCATTCTCACTCTACAATTAAATCAGAACATGATAACCGATCATTGTGTATCTACAGTAATCACTTACAGATCTCACACTTAGAGTGTATGACCACAGAAGAGTTGATATGGAAATGAGTAGTAGAAGAAGATTGGAAATGATCTCTGAATATTCTCCCAAATGAGAAGAGAGAAATACTCCAACTGTTGTGTAGCATACGGTCATAACTGTCTGAATAAGGGAATACGACATTCACTAATCCTCGTTCAGAGTACGGTAATCTCACCAGAATAGCATGTTGAAGTAACGCCCTCTTTAGTCGATGACCAATTACATACATCTGATATTGTTTATCCCCAGAAAGAAGAAGAGATGTACATGATGCATAGAAGGATATCTGGAAATAAAGTGAGTTCATGATAGATGAATGACTACGGTATCTCACAATGAGGAATATGGTAATCGGGGAAAGAAGAATCCAGAATATCCATGATGTCCAGTGAATAGAACATGAAATTGAAATGAAAAAAGTTGCTGATGAGAAGAGACAAGGGAATACAACTCCGACTAGAAGACAAACGAAGGCACTTAAATATATTATTAATTGATTAGATTATTTATTGATTAATAATAGATCAATATACTCACTTGCAATCATTAATTCCATCAGACATTAATCGATAAATATGAAGAGAATAGAGGAATAGCCATGCAAACGGAGATGATGTACATAATGATAGAATTGCATTACGAACGGGACAAAACATCTGAAAAGATGATATTAATTGATTATAGATTGATCTACAATAATCCTTACATCATTCAGGGTAATCTTGTGAAGACCGAAGATAACGATAGCTTCGAATAAAAGAGATAGAGAGAAACCAATTCTAAAAAAAAGAAAAGAAAAAATTCGTCTTGAATTCTCAAAAATCGATATATACCTTATCAACTTCGTAGCAATTGTTGATCTACACAAAGTGATAAGAATAGATAAAATGATAAGACCAATCGATATTCCATTCATTATTATTGAATGATTTGGAGTTATTTGAGATATACGAATCTGAAAAAAAGTTTCATCATGTTCAAAAATGAGGAAGAAAGGAGATGACTAAAGACTTACTATTTGACTTTGTTCATTGCTACTGACTATGGTAAATATTCCTTCTGATTTAGAGAATTCACATATTGCGAATGTTGAATTCAGTGAAGTTAGTAATCCATTCCCACTCTCCCAGATTCCTAAAGTGAAAAGATAGATACAGGATATAAGATAATAATATTTGCCTTTCTCTAGTGTAACACATTCAGGATATTTCCATCCTGATCTACTGTCAATAGGAAATCCAATACGAATATGAGATGATTTAGATATCACACTAACTATTGCAGAATCACAAGTCATACAACTCATTGATCTCGATATCTGAGATGATTATTAAGGTTACGGTAGGATTACTGTAATATATGATACCATGTAGAAGATCCGATGTCCAATATCAGTAGTGATGATTGCATTAGGGAAGTCAGAAGGTCGAAGATCAAGGAATGAATCAAATTTAGGGAATGAACTATGAGAAGATGGATCATCCAATGAAAACACTGTAAGACCATGTAATTATAATGCATTTAGGAGGACTAAGTGACTAAGTAACTTACTTAGGAGTACTAAGTGACTAAGTAACTTACTTAGGAGGACTAAGTGACTAAGTAACTTACTTAGGAGTACTAAGTGACTAAGTAACTTACTTAGGAGGACTAAGTGACTAAGTAACTTACTTAGGAGTACTAAGTGACTAAGTAACTTACTTAGGAGGACTAAGTGACTAAGTAACTTACTTAGGAGTACTAAGTGACTAAGTAACTTACTTAGGAGGACTAAGTGACTAAGTAACTTACTTAGGAGGACTAAGTGACTAAGTAACTTACTTAGGAGTACTAAGTGACTAAGTAACTTACTTAGGAGTACTAAGTGACTAAGTAACTTACTTAGGAGTACTAAGTGACTAAGTAACTTACTTAGGAGTACTAAGTGATTAAGTAACTTACTTAGGAGTACTAAGTGACTAAGTAACTTACTTAGGAGTACTAAGTGACTAAGTAACTTACTTAGGAGTATAAGTGACTAAGTAACTTACTTAGGAGTACTAAGTGACTAAGTAACTTACTTAGGAGTACTAAGTGACTAAGTAACTTACTTAGGAGTACTAAGTGACTAAGTAACTTACTTAGGAGTACTAAGTGACTAAGTAACTTACTTAGGAGTACTAAGTGACTAAGTAACTTACTTAGGAGTACTAAGTGACTAAGTAACTTACTTAAATTAGGTGATGATATCTGTATTGGAGGAAGGAATAGAAGTGATTCATGTAGAGATAATAAAGATCGACCAAATGAGAATAAACGATGAAGATCTGATAGAAGATGAAGAGGAGGTGAATGAGTTAAGATTGAAGAGGATGATGAGATTATACTAGAACAAAGAGAATTAAAGAAAGATCAAAGATCAAAGATCAAACCTCTCGATTATCTCTTCATCTCCAACTATTTCCCTCATAACTGTTTTATTTTTCGTATCAAATATTCTTATTAGTGCATCCCTTGCTATTTGAAGATTCCTTCAAATCAATCGATATTATTACCGTAATATCAATAGTTACCGTACCTTCCCTCCAATACCGTCTCATCTGACGTTGCATTCGCTAATTGAGAGATGATATCTTGGACTGGAGCAGAAGAAATCTGGATGTATCGATTGATAGATCAATCAATATTTGGATACACCATACCTTTCCTAATATCTCATTGAATTGAGGGAATGTACAATTGAATTTAATAACATCTTTCCATAGAGAATCACTACCACATCTACGTGTTGCTACTCCTGTTTGAGGAGATGGACATCCGACTCTCAAGAAAACCAATCAATAATCCGAATATTATCGATTTATGTGTACCTCGATTCCATTCCATTTGTTGTAGTAGGCCAATGAATTCCTTCTTCAGTCTGGGCTGGACATGATCCTTTCACTGGAGAACACTTGTGGTTTGATGTATTGAGGACTTGGAAGTGAGAAAGACATCGATCACATCTATAATATGATATAATGCTATAGAATAGATGAGATATAGATATACTTGAGTCCTTTAGCATCTCCAATACATTGACATTGTCCAGTTGATGAACATAGAGAGGATAAAGACGATGATCCACATCCACAATGAATACAACGACCATCGGTGAAATAATGATCTTTCTCAAAAATCAAAGATCAAAAATGAAAAGATAGAAGATGAATAGATCCTGAACGTACAGGACAAATACATTGTCCATTTTGTGTATGACATTGTGATATGAATCCTTTAGTTGAATCACAATTACATTGTTTACAATGAGGAAATACTCCAAACCATCCATGAGGGCATTGACGAAGTGGATGAATCCATTCACAATTATGACCCCATCGATCTATAATCATATTAGGTTGAGTCATAAGTCTTGTCGCATTTGGGAGGGGTATGTTTGTGTTATCACTGCTCAGTCGTACGTTATCAATAACCCCGTCCGTTCAGGCAGTAAATAAGTCACTACTACTACTCTTTGATCGCAGTAGTGAATTGTACCGACATCGAGTCTAGTAGCTGAAATGCATCTTCAATTCGTTCCCAGTTTTGTGCACATGTGACGCGTCACGTTGTTTTCTTCCTATTCGAGTTCAAACCACCCGATGTCCACATTCGTATGGCTGAGCATACAACACTAAGGCCCCTAGTACGCGCATTGTGCAACATTGGTTCAAACGCTTCGAAGAAGGGAGTACGGCGTCAAAGGTCCGGACGGCCCCCGAGCTGGACTTGGACGTGCTGGAGCATTACGTCCCAGCGGACCCCTATGCTACCACCCGTGATATGGCGACGAGTCTTGGGGTAAGCCAACCCACCATCATTGGTTGCATACAGGATCTTGGCAAGGTCCAGAATTTTGGTCGATGGTTACCCCACCAACTGTCAAGCAGAAGGAAAATCGTGCGGACCAGTGTCTGAATCTGATTTCGTACGCTCGTACAACGGCTTGGATCGACCGGATCATGACTGGAGATGAAAAGTGGATCCCTTACGACAAAGTGATCCCCCGGGCTTAGTGGGTCGATCGAGTTGAGCAGCCAAATTCCATCGCCAAATTCGAACTTCACCAGAAGAAGAGCATACTGTCTGTGTGGTGGGTCAGAGGCGGTGTGGTTTATTGGGAGCTGTTCCCACAGGGGTCGACTATTACGGCCGCGGTATACTCTCACCAACGACAGATCCTGAGGCCCAAGGTCCCTTCCGTTCCCTGGCTGCGCGACCGGATTCACTTCCAGCACGACAACGCCCTACCTCATCTGGCAAAGACGACCAAAAAGGTCTTGTTAAACTTTGACTGGCACGTTGTCCCCCACCCGCCCTATTCGCCCGACTTGGCTCCTAGCGATTGCAGCTTGTTTTCCGATATGCAGCGCACTCTCGGAGGAGTACACTTCAATAATCAGTGGGAGGTCGAAATCTGGCTGACCAACTACTTTGCCTCCTAGCAGCCGTCCTTCTTGGATCACAGTATCCACAAGCTACGCGAACTTTGGAGGAAGTATGTCGACGCAGATGACGCATACTTTGATTGATTTACTTTTGCCGAGATAAAGTTATTTAAATTTGTTTAAAGGGCCAAAAATGCGACAAGACTTATGACTCAACCTAATAAATAATAAAAGATTAGAAAGGAGAAAAGGACAATGTTACCAGATGGGCATTGACATTGATATCCTCTTGATGTATTTGTAGGTTGACATAATCCTCCTTCACCACAGATTCCTTTTAGTGAACAAGCAGATCGACAAGAATCACCGAAGAATCCTTTAATTATTGAATGAATACATTAAATTGAATAATCAATAAGACGATTAATAATCATCTCTTTTATTTTTGTTTGCACTATTTAAATTTGTATATTTATATTGTGATAAAATAGTGAGTGAAGATACCATTAATACATTGACATGAATGCTTATCCCATTCTCTATGACATATTCCATTTGGGGGACAAACTCCTTCCATCCCACAACGATTATGACTAATACAACCATGACGAATCTATAATATTAATAATATACAATGAAATATGAATGATAAAGTACCTTTCCTTGTTGATTTGGAGTAATCTCTTCATCATTTAATATCATTCCTCGTATACAACCTTCAAATTGAGATGGATGATTTGTTGATGGAGCAAGTCCAGAATATATTGAACGAAGGAAGACTTCATTAGGAAGACTAATCATCTACAACAAGAAAGTAATCAATAATGAAGATCAATCGATATCCTACTGTAGTATAGAGATCATCTACAGTAATGGCGATAACATCTTCACGGAAATCAATCGATAATTTAGTCCAATGAATAGATGATAGTTCAGGAGAAAGAAGATGTGTTGAATTTGTTCCGAATGATAGACGGAGAAGACCATCTTCGATCTATAATTTATTTATTTTAATTTCATTTTAAAATTAAATAAAACTAACATGGACAGCGAAGAATAGAGATCGAACATCAAATTCTATGACAATTAATTGAGTAAATGTCTTAGATGTTCTAAATGAGAATGATAAATGAAATGGAGATGAAATAGAATCAAATTGATTCCATAAAATGAATGATTCTTCATCGAATAATGTATATGAACGACTATGATCTTCACCTTAATCAACAATATTTTTATTTTAAACAAGAAAAAGTAATTACCATGACATTTCTTTCCATGACATTCCATACATTGGATACCTTTCCATCTTTTTCTACACTTTTCTCCATTACACGAATGAGATAAACATTTCTCTGATAGATATGAACAACCATCATGAACTATTCCCATTCTAAATTATTTAATATTATATATAAACAATAATGAAGACATGAAGATACCGTTCAATCTGATCTCTATTTCCAAAATCGATAATGTTTTCATCAATTGATAAATTGGATATACAGCCATGGAATGGCTTGTCTATATCTTTTCTATCAGAGGGATGACCTCCAATGAAAATACCAGAATCTACATCGAGGAATCGGAAACAAGGAACAGAGGCATCCGAGCATCTTAAATCATTATTTATTTATTTATTTATTTTGTAGTTATATTTACAATTTGATAAGTCCCTAGAGGAATGGAACATCCATTGCACTCGTATTGGTCTTTAAGAGAATGATGAATGAGAATAGAAAGAATAGTAGAAGAGAAAAGAGACAAAATGAGGCCATTTCCTTTCGTAGTAATGGTAGTATACTATGAGAGAATTGAAAATGAGAAGAAGACAAATGAAGTTTACAAGAAATAAAGAATTCATTGATCAACAAAAGATATTTCATTTATATTTTTAAAGATCTAATAATATATTGATTTTATATTCTGAACTATGTCTCATGAAAACCGTTCGATAAGAATCTCTTTGATGAGAACTATGTGCATATTTTATCTATTCATTAGTGATAATCTCTCATATAAAAATGGTTCTCATTGAACGGTTCTCATCCGACCTAGTGCATTTTATTCATTCCGTTCTAAGTTTATAAATTTTATAATATACGTGTGATCAAATATGTTTTGATAATAAATGAATAATTTGTTGATACTTTGATGGTAGATCAATAGATCCTCTAACAGAACAAGATGGATCATTTTCACGACCAGATATAGATGGATCACAATCATCCATATACAACAACAAAGTCTGAAATATATAATATTAATGAATTATTATTATTATTATTATTATTATTATTATTATTATTATTATTATTATTATTATTATTATTATTATTATTATTATTATTATTATTATTATTATTATTATTATTATTATTATTATTATTATTATTAAAAATATGTGATGATTTACTTACTCTTTCATAATATTCAACAGTTACAGTATGCCATTCTCCATCGTTTAATCGATTTTTCCTCTCATCTTTCATTTTCATCGATCGAATTGTTTCACCACCAACACAATATTCAGCTCTAAATCTTTAATTAGTCTTAGAATACAAGAATGAACTTACTTGATTAATCTTCCTTCCAATGATATTTCAACGAAATCAGATGATCTATCTCCAGCAAATAAAAGAATTCCATCATGAGATATTGTAGCCATTCTAGAACAATTTCATATCTATCAAAGATCAAAGGTCAATCTAACCTAAATTTAACTTTCCACTGAATTCTTCCCAATCTTTCTTCAACTCTAACTAATCCTTTACCATCAAATGATATTGATCTCAGTGAACATCTTAATATCGATCAATATTATATCCAATCAATCAATAATCTATACCTTTCATCTGTATCATTTTCATCATATTTGCAATGTATACAATTCATAATTCCATCTCTTAATATACATTTGGAATGACTTCTACAGTAATCCTTACTGCATGTATGAGATCGTTGTGGGATCTCGCATTCATCTCCTTCAAAAGATATTATTGATTCATTGAATTCTATCCCTTATTCATCATATGATCTCTCAATATATCATTGCTTCTCTCTATCTTTCATCTTCTTCATTCATCTATAGACCCCCTACCATCTATCTATATTATATTCATTGAATATATTCATTCTACCTATCCCTATCCCTAATCCCTCTCCACTTCTTCCTTATCCCCTTCTAAGATTGAACCTTCATTTCCATTCTGCCACCCTTCCTTCCCTTCAAACGATCCTCATTAGAAAGAATAATTAACTCTTTTGAAAGGAGAGAGACGTAATTATAGGGAGATGAGAGACAAGAGGAGATAGAAGAGACCATTGTAGTAGTAGAGAAAGAGAGAACAAAATGATGAAAGATAAAGATGAAGAGGTGCGTGTATAGACTATGAATTGTATGAATAGAATAAGGGAATAAGTGGTCTATGTACATACTACTAGAACTATATATCATATTTGATTACTGTATCCCTTGATCAATCTTAGAATAGACATCTTCATTGAATTACTACTGAAGTAATTCTGAATATGAAGTAAATGAGTTAATGTGAAGTATCTCGTTGTGATCACTATTCATTCATTCATTCATTCATTCATTGTATTCATATATACTACTCAATTGAACTAATCTTATTAGATAGTCTACTATGGTGTGGAAGAAGATGACCACTCCCCTCCCTCCCTCTCCCTCTTGGATCTCTCCCTCTCCCTCTTGGATCCCTCCCTCTCCCTCTTGGATCTCTCCCTCTCCCTCTTGGATCTCTCCCTCTCCATCTTGGATCTCTCCCTCTCCCTTTCTCTATCCATTTCGAAAGCATGAGTAATGCTTATTATGTCATCTATCGATGAATGAATATTATATTAGAGGGCCTACTACTATATATCTTTTATTACTCTTCTATACAGTAAACAACAATAACATCCGCCCATTTCAATACATTATATCCATTCTTGCGTATTCCAACAGTATCCCTGCCGTACTCCTACAGTATCCCAACCGTATCCTAGGGTACTCCTATATTATCCCAACCGTATCCTACCGTACTCCTACAGTATCTCAACCGTATCCTACCGTACTCCTACAGTATCCCAACCGTATCCTACCGTACTCCTACAGTTTACCCTGCTATACCCCTGTTGTATTCCTACAGTATCCCATAGAGTCCCTACCGTACCTGTCCATCCTTGTTGACATTCACATCGATATCGATTCTCCAATGGAATACAACTTCCATTATTCCTACATGGATTACTGTAGCACAAATCAATTCGTTCATTACAATTTCCAGAGATATTTAATGATGCTGAAATGTAGTTATTGTACATATTGTTAAGTATTCATTCACTTAGTATAGTTAAGTCTCTAGGGAGTCAATATATATACTACTTCTATTAATGGGAGATGCCGTTCTATAATTAAGCTTCTTCCTTCTCTTCCCTTGAATAGATGGAAGAGATCGGGGGATGAAATTGGATAGAGGAGGAAGGGTAAGTGACACACGGAGTCACATATAGAGTGAGAGGGAGAGAAAGGAGAGGGAGAAGGAGAGGGAGAGAAAGGAGAGGGAGAAGAAGAGGGAGAGAAAGGAGAGGGAGAGGGAGAGTGAGAGGGAGAGAAATGAAATGGAGAGGGAGAGATGGTAGCCCAATATGAGTGAGGTTCAAGATGACTAATGGTTGCGTAAGACGAGAGCCTTCCATGTGAATGACATTTCATATCCAAATAAGGCAAGGAACCAGTGACAAGGACAATTTCTCGACTACAGTATACCCTTGACACCATGGACTACACCATAATCACTTACTTGTAAATCCTTGTGGACATTCACATGAGAATGTTTTCATAGTCTTCAATGTCAAGGAGATGAAGTTATCAGTTTCATGTCTCTGTAAGAATATTACAGTAATCAGGGGATTATCGATTGATCAGAGTATATCTACAGTAATCAAGGATTATCGATTGATCAGAGTATATCTACAGTAATCAAGGATTATCGATTGATGAGAGTAATAACATACATGTTCTTCTTGAATGAATTTGAGTGTATTTCTACATTGTTCATAGTATGGACATGGCTCTCGTCGACAATTCTCTTCTTCATAAATATCAATTCTCAATAGAGATAATCTTTCTATTCGATATCTTTCTGATTGAATCAAATCACGAATCTTCCACCATCTAAATCAATCAATATTCATTCCATATAATATATCTTTCAGTTACGCAGTATTCAGAACTTGGAAAATGCACGAAAATGCGGAAAATGCTGTTCAGAAGTTCAGGTCAAAAGAGCTCAGAAAATGGTCATTTTCGATGATTTGTTTAATGACAAGTTTTAATGGGTTTTTATTTTAGTATCAACGTTTATGGGTCGCAAACTGTGTCGAGAACACATGCTATTCATGATAAATAGTAATTTGAAATATGGACTCGCTGTAAGCTGAATTTTCGCAGCATTTTCGTTGATCAAAAGGATCATACGATGTTTGTTTCAGTAGCCTACTTTATCAATGACTAAATTTAGTTGTTTTCCATGAAACAATGAGTTTCAACGCTTTTAAAGTGTTTACAACCATATTTTTCGAACCAAAATCCAGCATTTTCGGGTATTTTCCACCTGAACTTCTGAACAGCATTTTCCAAGTTCTGAACACTGCATTAGAGCATTTTGCTTTTTTCTTCTGGTTTCATGCATAATGGTTTAAAGGCTCACGCCGACCTAATTTGAAACTCTCCGCTCTGGCAACACTCTCTCGCTTTCTTTGACTACGAGAGAGTGTGAATGGAGGGTCTTTAACTGATATTAGTAATAAATAGAACGTTCCAATATTTTGTTTTATCTGTATTCCGTCTAACGGATATAATAATTGATCATTTTGGTTTGTGTAATCCCTCTGAACGTTGTTTCAATCCTTGATTGGTTGTATTCATCTACAAGTATCTTCCCTTCGTGTACCACTTCTCCTTTCTCCCTCTCCCTTCTCCCTCTCCCTTCTCCCTCTCCCTCTCCCTTCTCCCTCTCCCTCTCTCTCCCTCTCCCTTCTCCCTTTTCCCTTTCCCTCTCCCTTCATCCTTTTTCTTCATCCTCTTTCACCACACATCTTCTTCTCGCACTCCTAATTAACTGGATACTCGAAAAGGTTCCCTTGAGAGCATTCAACATCCATCCCTTCAATATCTCCACTCCATTCAATGAATGAGAAGAAAGAGTATGATGAGTATATATTAGATAGAAGAAGATAGAATGAATTAACACCCTCACCCCTTGTATACAACAACCATGAACAGATGGACATTCATTATACAAGTGATTGGAGGAAAAAGGAGAGGGACAGAAGGAGAGGGAGAGGGAGAGAATAAGGAAAGGGAGAGAAAACACTCGAAAGTGAAAGAAGAAAGCCGCCATACTTGAGTACTCATTAGATCCCATGGGATAAGACAATAAAGAGTATTATATAATGGATACTTCTTATGATAAGAGAGGATATAGAGATAGATGAACTTACTTGATAATTCGATGTTTATTCCTTACAATGAATGATACATCCAATTGATTTCCTCTTGATTTATGAATAGATATTGGAAGAATATCTGATTCAATCCAATCAGATAAAGTAGATATTGATTGTCTGAACAATACCTCAATTATCGATCAATAGAACTACCGTATACCTGAATCGATTAAACACAGCTGGATCCCATAAAGAATCCTCGTTTGTTCCTTCTAATCTTACTGTAACTGCATCTGATAGCCATAGCGATCGAATATATACATAGACGAATCTACACTTGGCACATACAGTATTGGGTCCATCTAAATAATATTGAATGATCTATCAGATTGGAATACATTATACCTGATACACATGAATGAAGAGTAGTATCTAATGAACTTCTCCATTTTCTCTTTAGAAATAGTTTGCCTGTTGATCTATCTACAGAAAGAAGTTCATTCTCTTCTAATGAATACTCTAATTGAGCTGATTGATCTGCATCACTGAAACAAAGATCAAAGATCAAAGATCAAAGATGAAGAAGATGAAGTTACAAAGCAGGAATAGATCCAATATCTCCTGTGATTGATCTATCTTCATATGATACAACATAGACAATAAAATCTCTCAATAAAGGTTCATTATCATTCATATCAGATAAACGAATTAGTACTGCTGCTGTTGATGAGAGTTGACCACTGAAGAGATCAAAAGATCAAAGATCAAAGATGTAAGATCAAAGATCGAAAATGAAATTATACCTTGAAGCTTGTATCTCTACGTGAAATGCATTAGTCTTAGCTTCATAGTCAAATGAAACTCTTGATAGAATTTTCACTGAATTCGGTTCATCTTCATCTACTACAATATCAAAGAATCTAGCATCAGAACCACCGAAGATACGAAACTTAAAAAGATCAAAGATCAAACGACAGACTACAAAGGTCAAAGACCAACATCGATCTTTGCATTATTTCCTTCATCAGAATCTGTGGCTGATATCGTACCAACTACAGTACCCGGTGGAGAATTCTCAGCCAGAGATAATCCATAGCTACTCTGGAATAAAAAAATAATCTTTGATCTTTGATCTTTGATCTCTAACTTGTTCAAACTTGGGTGCATTATCATTAACATCTAATAATCTAATAGTAATAATGGATGAAGATGACAATGATGGTCTTCCTCTATCACTCGCATATATTGGTAATTCAATACTGAAAATGAGAATGTTACGAAAAGAAACGGAAATAAGGTAAGATAGTGTATAAAATGGAGAGTTTCTCAGATTTTCTTTTCTGTTTGAAAGTTGTGAAAAGAGCATTAGTCCCTTTTCAATATATCTATACATAATCCTCTATCCATACCATTTTGTAATGTGATCTTATTCATATGGATACATAGAGGGTTAGATGGGTTATATTCCCGGAAAGATCTCTCTCTCCATTCTCTCTTCCTCTGTTCTATCCTCTATATCCTATTTCCCCATATGAAACCTCTATTCATTTCAATCTACTTTTCCTATCCCTTTCTCTGTTATCTCATAGACTATATTCAAATGGAGAGTTTCTATGCTCTTCCGGCAATTGAAGTGAACGGTGACAAGAAGTGAACTGACAACCAGGAGAAGACTCATTACATAGAGTGAATAGAGAGAAGGGAGAGGGGGGAGTCATAGCTTCAGGCAATTAGGGATGAGTGAGTGACCGGAAGGACAAGGGACAATATAGAGTATATCCTATTCATATCAATATATGGATATGAACATTCATTTGTTATTCAATCACCTTTGAATAAGTTCTCTATCCAATTTTGCATTCACTCTTAATGTTCCCGATGTTCGATCCAATCGAAATAAATCTTCTTTAACAATAGCATATGATTCATTTAGATAATAATCTATTAATCCATTCTCTCCTTCATCCAAATCCATTGCTGACACCTAAAGTTATATTATGTTAAGGTCATCTAAGTCCTTAAGTCCCCTCACTTGTAGAAATGATGTTCCTATTGCTATATCTTCAGAAATAGCTGTTGAATAATTGAGTGAAGTGAATTGGGGTGCATTATCATTCACTGAAATAGTTATATACACCTTTAATTCCCCTTGATTAGTATTAGTCCTACGAATATACTAGAGAGAAGGGATAGGTGAGATAGTATGGTAAAATGAGAGAGTGTGAGATATCCTTATTCCTTTCTCTAGTTTCCTTTTTTTTTACCAGCTGTCTCAACTTATTTACGGAAATGGGAATACGAATGGAGAAGACAAAAGGAGATGATGATTGTATTATAATAGATATTTCAATCATACAACTACTATATCTATTGAGATGAATCCATTACCATCATCAATAATAATCTCTATTGAAGTAGTCGCTGATAGTGGAGGAATAGCATTGTCTGATGCTCTTATTGATAAAACATATGAATTCCTTGTCTCTCTATCCAATAATGATATAACCTATAGATGGATACTGTCATTTATTGATTGATTAGATGTACCGTAATCAATCCAGTCGTTTCATTCATATGAAAGTTATTATAACAATCATTGCATGAGTAAGTAATCAATGCATTGTCTCCTCTATCTGTATCTTCTGCCTATAAATACTATCGATTAGTCTCATATATTATTGTATCATCAAAGTAATCAATAGATAACCTTTGGATCAATAATGAATAGATAAGGATTGAATATGATGGTATGATATTGATTACCTTCATAGTAAGAACCGAAGAACCAATGGGAGAATCCTCCAATATATGAATAGAGAATGGTTGAGGAAGAAAGAATGGTGCAGAGTTTACATCATCGATATGAATCTATCAATCAATAATATCATAAACTACCGTAATCTATTTACAGTATACCTCAATTACAGTAGTTCCTTTCAATCCTCCATCATCTGTGGCAGATAGGATAACCTCTATGATCTCCTTCTCTCTAATCGTAAATGGATTGGAAAGACTAAGAAGAGCTCCCTTAATAGAAGAGATACTTAGTACAATATGTCACTCATAATACTCAATGGTTTAGACAAAAGAGTAACCTCTATTCCCATATCAATCAATGAGAACATATCATCTATTCTATTCTCTATTCCATATGTTATCTTTCCATCTTCATCTTTATCAGTTGCCTTCACATGAGCAACTTTGCTCCCGCGTGGAGAATCTTCCGACAGGGATACGGTATAGCGCTCCTGAAAGAATCGATCGATTAGATTCGAATAATCAATAATCATTACCTTCTCAAACTTTGGAGTGTTATCATTGATATCTTTGATTGCAATAGATAAATGATATTCAGTGGAGAGAGACGGTTCGCCACAATCAGAAGCTCTGATCTATAATCAATCGATAATCACTGAATATTGATTGATTATGGTATAACAAACCACAATATCGTATCTAGAAGTAGTCTCTCTATCAATACTCTTCACTGTTCTTAGTGCTCCAGTCTCTGGATCAATCTCGAAGTCTTCTGTTCCATTCAATGAATATCTAAGAGAATCAATCAATATTCAATAGATGGATACGGTAATCCTACCGTATCCTCGCATTCGCTCCAAGATCTTCATCAATAGCAAGTACTCTTCCTATCTCTTCACTTATAGCTATTCCTTCTTCAACTTGAATTTCCTTGTGAGTATTTACGAATCGAGGAGCCTATGAGGAAGGAATTATTGATTGATTAAATGAATCGATAATCATACATGATCATTAATATCAATAAGATGAATATATAGTGGTACTGTTGTACTCTTTGCTGGTTGTGCCCCATCTTTGCCACGTATTAAAAGAGATACAGGAGTTTCAGATAGTGGAAGAGGAGATCGAAGAGTTAACTATAACAGATTACGGTAAGTGATTAGATTAGACTATCACAAAATGACTTCTCCAGTTGAATAATCAACAGATATAGGAAGATTAGATAAAGCAGCTAATGAATAATGAACTTCTCCATTCATTCCATTATCAGAATCTTTAGCTGATACAATAGCAATGACCGATGGAAATGTTATATTCTCTAGTATTGAGATATTGTAGACTTCCTATAATTACAAGAGTAAGTACAAAGAAATCATCCATAAAAATGGTGGAAATTGCGACATTTCAGATATTTAAAAAAAAGTATTCGGAAAAATCGTAATTTGAATTCCCGCGCTATAATTCAGATCATTCTTTCCATTTTCAGATTATTCGATTTTCCGCCATTTTAAGGTAAATTATTAGAATTGCAAGATAAGTATGGTTTAGATGTGTTCCTTTAAGATCTCGACCCCTCTAATCCTCTTCTTCTGTATACTATCCAGGTGGCTAATGAAGGCAAAAGACTCTCTATCGTTCATTCATGTATACATAATAGGTCCCGTATGGCTATCAATTCAATTCAAAAGATCAAAGATCAAACCTGATCAAATATAGGAGCATTATCATTAACATCAATTAATGATAGTTCAATGAGTGCAGATGATTCTCTAGGAGGTGTTCCCTTATCTCGAGCTATCACAGATAATCTCATTACGGGAAGAGTTTCTCTAATAAAGATCAAAGGTCAAAGATCAAAGATCATATGATAGATAGAGTACCTATCCAATGGGGCTGCAGTCTGAATCACTCCAAGTTTAGGATGAACTTTGAGTAGATTGGACCCTTCTCCATTCGGATCTATTAAATATTCAATCTCTCCGTTCAATCCACTATCCAAATCACGAGCGAATACTGACAAAACTGTTGTGCCGACCTTAATCGTACGTTATGAAGTTAAGTTAGAGACTTAAGCTAAGTGTATTTAGGTGTAAATATTGGTCACTCAACATACGAATTAGTGTCTTCCTCTCACTCTCTATATATTTACACGTACTCATTAGAATACCTACTACTCATTCTCTCTCTCCCTCTCCTTCTCCCCTCTCCCTCTCCTTCTCTCTCACTCCTTCTCCCCTCTCCCTCTCCTTCTCTCTCACTCCTTCTCCC
>CALSFV010000169.1:0-61188 GCA_943737045.1 Parapristionchus giblindavisi
GCACAGCGGCTCTTCCATCTGAATATATTAATCGATCAATCAATCAATAGATATACTGATACATTTATAAAATTCACAACAACTGTCGGTATTTTATCGATTTCTACTAGCAGTGCTAGGGGGATCCATTAATTTTGTTTACTTCTGAGCGTTTCATTATTATACTTGAAGCGTGGGAGGAGCATTGCGCTAGCACGGAAGGGTGCTGCGCACCCTTCCGTATAGACTGCTCGAGTCGCCTAGTATGGACCCTTTTCTCTTGTTTTCTGACTTATTAGACGATTTGTCGAAAAAATATATGAAAAACGACAACATAAAACTATTTCCTTTGGATTTTGTACGGCAAAATTACTTGGAAGCAGGCTCAACCTTTTGATTGTTTGGGGGGGGGACACCCCCCCAACCCCCCATTTTCTATATTGCATGACATGAAACTCATTCGTGGACTCGTTCATAAGCTTTCCGACATTGTCTTAGGATCAATGTTTGTCTCAATATTATCGAAAAATTTCGTTGAACTGAATGAATGTCGCTAAAGATATCAATTGAAGCGAGGTAAGAGTTAAGAGTCACGCATGACATGTTTTCCTGCTCAGAATGAGTCAAAACAAGTTGTTTCATCATTCTTAACACGAAAAACTACCCTAGAACACTATATTTCAGTCAGGAAAAATCAGCAAAAGTTTTGGATCGAACCGGGGTTCGAACCCGCTCGGTGATTTTAGAGTGGTACCTCTTTACCTCGACGCCACGAATGATATTATTTACTAAACATAGTCATATTATACCTCAATCGACGCGCAAAGAGTCGCGCTACAACTTTCTTTGCCATGTAAAACGCCTAAAATAATTTTAAAAATAAGTTTAACCAAGAAAACTGGCAAAATCGTGTTTTCGCACCTTTTCGGCGATTTTTCGCGGTACAAAGATATCGTGCGGAGGTGAAGTGACATAGTTTTTCTGAATCAGTTTTTCAAGCGCTACAACATGAGCATAGTTAGGTTGAATAAAAAAGGTGCGAAATTTGAGTTTTTTGAAAAAGTTAGAAATCGGCCATTTTTCGCGACCGCACAGCTCCGCGCATATTGCACGAAATGAGTTGGGTCCAAAAGCATAAAGTTGCGGCTCATCGAGTTGTACAATTTACTTTCAGGAGCCGGGACGTGAAAATCAAGTTGAATGGGTGAAAATCGCGAAAAACCTACTTTCCGGATTTCTTACGATGCCTATTTCGTCATCACCAAGCCCGTTTCAGGGCACGACACTAGTGCCAAAAGATGCGCCGTAAAAAGTTGCTTAATATAAGTCTTAATCTCAAAAAGTTATAGAGCCGATTTCGAGCATTCATATTTGCCGATTTTGATTTTCGCGTTTTTTTGCCCTCCGCCAACTTTGACCGGAATTTCCGGAAAAACCGTGAATGGGAAAAATCGGCAAAAATACGATTTAGATTGCCCCAAGTCTTGTGATCATGTTCACACCCCAACTTGCAATTTTTGACACACTTGACACCAAGTTGCGCGCCAAAAAGTGCAAAAAACCCGAGAGCCGGCGTTTCACCTAAAAGACGGCTCCGGATCGGCTCGGGACCACTTCCATTCGATCCGGCGTGGTCGAAAACCCCAGTAGCCGGAATCTGGTATAATCGGCACAACATCCTGATAGAACAAATTTCAAAAAACCTACCGCAGTAAATTGGTCTAATTGCGATCTTTTATATAGGGGTTAACTAGCAGTGCTAGGGGGATCCATAAATTTTGTTTACTTCTGAGCGTTTCATTATTATACTTGAAGCGCGGGAGGAGCATTGCGCTAGCGCGGAAGGGTGCTGCGCACCCTTCCGCATAGAATGCTCGAGTCGCCAAGTATGGACACTTTTCTCTTGTTTTCTGACTTATTAGACAATTTGTCGAAAAAATATATGAAAAACGACAACATAAAACTATTTGCTTTGAATTTTGAACAGCAAAATTACTTGGAAGCAGTTGTCGTGAGCTTTTGATTGTTTGGGGGGGACACCCCCCCCAACCCCCCATTTTCTATATTACATGACATGAAACTCATTCGTGGACTCGTTCATAAGCTTTCCGACATCTTCCTGATGTCTGAGGATCAATGTTTGTCTCACTATTATCGAAAAATTTCGTTGAACTGAATGAATGTCGCTACAGATATCAATTGAAGCGAGGTAAGAGTTAAGAGTCATGCATGACATGATTTCCAGCTCAGAATGACTCAAAATAACTTGTTTCATCATTCTTAGTACAAAAAACTACCCTAGGACACATTCTCGAGACCAGTAAAAATCAGCAAAAGTTTTGGATCGAACCGGGGTTCGAACCCGCTCGGTGTTTTTAGAGTGGTACCTCTTTACCTCGACGCCATGGGTTCATTTTATTTCTGAATATAGTCATATTATACACCAATCGACGCGTAAAGAGTGGGGCTACAACTTTCTTTGCCATATAAAACGCGTAAAACAATTTTATAAATAATTTTAACCAAGAAAACTGTCAAAATCGTGTTTTCGTACCTTTTCGGCGATTTTTCGCGGTACAAAGATGTCGTGCGGAGGTGAAGTGACATAAACTTCCTAAATCAGTTTTTCAAGCGCTACAACATGAGCATTGTTAGGTTGAATAAAAAAGGTGCGAAATTTGAGTTTTTTAAAAAAGTTAATAATCGACCATTTTTCGCGACCGCCCAGCTCCGCGAATACTAAACCAAATGAGTTGGGTCCAAAAGGGAAAAGTTGTGCCTCATCGTGCTGTACAATTTACTTTCAGGATCCGGGACGTGAAAATCAAGTTGAATGGGTGAAAATCGCGAAAAACCTACTTTCCGAATTTCTTACGATGCCTATTTCGTCATCGGGAAGTATTTTTATTTGCGCGAAATTAGCACCATAAGATGCGCCGTAAAAAGTTGTTCAACATACGTCTTTCTCCCGAAAATCGTCTGCACAGTTTTTGAGCATTTATATTTCGGCATTTTTATTTTCGCCTTTTTTTGCCCTCCGCCATCTTTGACCGCAATTTCCCGGCTACCCGTGATTGCGAAAAATCGGCAAAAATGCAAATTAGATAGCCCCAAGTCTCGTGGTCAGTTCCATACCCCAACTTGCAATTTTTGACACATTTAATATCAAGTTTAGCGCCAAAAAGTGCAAAAAACCCGACATCCGTCGTTTCACCTAAAAGACGGCTCCGGATCGGCTCGGGACCAGTGCCATTCGATCCGGCGTGGTCGAAAACCCCAGTAGCCGGAATCTGGTATAATCGGCACAACATCCTGATAGAACAAATTTCAAAAAACCTACCGCAGTAAATCGGTCTAATTGCGATCTTTTATATAGGGGTTAACTAGCAGTGCTAGGGGCAGAGCCGAAAATTGTTTTACTTCCGAGCGTTTTATACTTTTATCGCGGGAGGAGCATTTCGCTAGCGCGGAAGGGCGCTGCGCGCCCATCCGCATAGTAGCAGCTAGAGTCGCCTAGTTGGGCACTTTTCTCTCTTTTTCTGACTTATTAGACGATTTGTCGAAAAAATATATGAAAAACGACAACATAAAACTATTTGCTTTGAATTTTGAACGGCAAAATTACTTGGAAGCAAGCTCGACCTTTTGATTGTTTGGGGGGGACACCCCCCCAACCCCCCATTTTCTATATTGCATAACATGAAACTCATTCGTAGACTCGTTCATAAGCTTTCCGACATTTCCCTGATGTCAGAGAATCAATGTTTGTCTCAATATTATCGAAAATTTTCGTTGAACTGAATGAATGTCGCTACAGATATCAATTGAAGCGAGGTAAGAGTTAAGAGTCATGCATGACATGTTTTCCTGCTCAGAATGACTCAAAATAAGTCGTCTCATCATTCTTGGCACCAAAAATTACCCTAGAACACCTTATTTCAGTCAGGAAAAATCAGCAAAAGTTTTGGATCGAACCGGGGTTCGAACCCGCTCGGGGATTTTAAAGTAGTACCTCTTTACCTCGACGCCATGAGTTCATTTTGTTTCTAAATATAGTCATATTATACACCAATCGACGCGTAAAGATTGGGACTACAACTTTCTTTGCCATATAAAACGCCTAAAACGATTTTGAAAATAAATTTAACCAAGAAAACAGGCAAAATCGTGTTTTCGCACCTTTTCGGCGATTTTTCGCGGTACAAAGAGGTCGTGCGGAGGTGAAGTGACATAGTTTTTCTAAACCAGTTTTTCAAGCGCTACAACATGAGCATAGTTTGGTTGAATAAAAAAAGGTGCGAAATTTGAGTTTTTTGAAAAAGTTAAAAATTGACCATTTTTCGCGACCGCTCAACTCGGCGAATACTGCACCAAATGAGTTGGGGCCAGAAGGGAAAAGTTGCGCCTCGTCGTGTTGTACAATTCGCTTTCAGGAGCCGGGATGGGAAAATTAAGTTGAATAGGTGAAAATCGCGAAAAACCTACTTTCCGAATTTCTTACGATGCCTATTTCGTCATCGGGAAGTATTTTTATTTGCGCGAAATTAGCACCATAAGATGCGCCGTAAAAAGTTGTTCAACATAAGTCTTTCTCCAGAAAATCGTCTGCACAGTTTTTGAGCATTTATATTTCGGCATTTTTATTTTCGCCTTTTTTTGCCCTCCACCATCTTTGACCGCAATTTCCCGGCTACCCGTGATTGGGAAAAATCGGCAAAAATACAAATTAGATTGCCCCAAGTCTTGTGGTCATTTTTATATACCAACTTTTAATTTTTGATATACTTGACACCAAGTTGCGCGCCAAAATGTGCAAAAAACCCGAGATCCGGAGTTTCACCTAAAAGACGGCTCCGGATCGGCTCGGGACCAGTGCCATTCGATCCGGCGTGGTCGAAAACCCCAGTAGCCGGAATCTGGTATAATCGGCACAACATCCTGATAGAACAAATTTCAAAAAACCTACCGCAGTAAATCGGTCTAATTGCGATCTTTTATATAGGGGTTAACCCCTATATAAAAGATCGCAATTAGACCAATTTACTGCGGTAGGTTTTTTGAAATTTGTTCTATCAGGATGTTGTGCCGATTATACCAGATTCCGGCTACTGGGGTTTTCGACCACGCCGGATCGAATGGCACTGGTCCCGAGCCGATCCGGAGCCGTCTTTTAGGTGAAACGCCGGATCTCGGGTTTTTTGCACATTTTGGCGCACAACTTGGTGTCAAGTATATCAAAAATTAAAAGTTGGTATACCGAAATGACCACAAGACTTGGGGCAATCTAAATTGTATTTTTGCCGATTTTTCCCGATCACGGTTTTTCCGGAAATTCCGGTCAAAGATGGCGGAGGGCAAAAAAAGGCGAAAATAAAAATGCCGAAATATAAATGCTCAAAAACTGTGCAGACGATTTTCGGGAGAAAGACTTATGTTGAACAACTTTTTACGGCGCATCTTATGGTGCTAATTTCGCGCAAATAAAAATACTTCCCGATGACGAAATAGGCCTCGGAAGAAATCCGGAAAGTAGGTTTTTCGCGATTTTCACCTATTCAACTTGATTTTCGCGTCCCGGCTCCTGAAAGTAAATTGTACAACTAGAGGAGGCGAAACTTTTTGCTTTTGGACCCAACTCATTTCGTGCAATATTCGCGGAGCTGGGCGGTCGCGAAAAATGGTCGATTTTTAACTTTTTCAAAAAACTCAAATTTCGCACCTTTTTTATTCAACCAAACAATGCTCATGATGTAGCGCTTGAAAAACTGGTTTATAAAAACCATGTCTCTTCACCTCCGCACGACCTCTTTGTACCGCGAAAAATCGCCAAAAAGGTGCGAAATCACGATTTTGCCGGTTTTTTTTGGTAAAACTTATTTTTAAAATTGTTTTACGCGTTTTATATGGCAAAGAAAGTTGTAGTCCTACTCTTTACGCGTCGATTGGTGTATAATATGACTATATTCAGAAATAATATAAACCCATGGCGTCGAGGTAAAGAGGTACCACTCTGAAAACACCGAGCGGGTTCGAACCCCGGTTCGATCCAAAACTTTTGCTGATTTTTACAGACAGAGAGAAAGTGTTCTAAGGTAGTTTTTCGTGTCAAGAATGATGAAACAACTTGTTTTGAGTCATTCTGAGCAGGAAAATATGTCATGCATGACTCTTAACTCTAACCTCGCTTCAATTGATATCTGTAGCAACATTCATTCAGTTAAACGATGTTTTTAGATAATATTGAGACAAACATTGATCCTAAGACATCCGGAAAATGTCGTAAAGCTTATGAACGAATCCACGAATGTGTTTTGTGTCATGCAATACAGAAAATGGGGGGTTGGGGGGGTGTCCCCCCCAAACAATCAAAAGGTTGAGCCTGCTTCCAAGTAATTTTGCCGTACAAAATCCAAAGCAAATAGTTTTATGTTGTCGTTTTTCATATATTTTTTCGACAAATCGTCTAATAAGTTAAAAAAACAAGAGAAAAGTGTCCATACTGGGCGACTCGAGCAGTCTTGACGGAAGGGTGCGCAGCACCCTTCCGCGCTAGCGCAATGCTCCTCCCGCGCTACAATTATACATGTCAAAAGTAAAAAAAAATAATGGATCCCCCTAGCACTGCTAGTTAACCCCTATATAAAAGATCGCAAGTAGACCGATTTACCGCGGTAGGTTTTTTGAAATTTCTTTTGTCAAGACGTTGGGTGATTTATGCCAGATTCCGGCTACTGGGGTTTTCGACCACGCCGGATCGAATGGCACTGGTCCCGAGCCGATCCGGAGCCGTCTTTTAGGTGAAACGACGGATCTCGGGTTTTTTGCACATTTTGGCGCGCAACTTGGTGAAAAGTATATCAAAAATTGCAAGTTGGGGTATGGGAATGACCACAAGACTTGGGGCAATCTAAATCGTATTTTTGCCGATTTTTCCCATTCACGGTTTTTCCGGAAATTCCGGTCAAAGTTGGCGGAGGGCAAAAAAACGCGAAAATCAAAATCGGCAAATATGAATGCTCGAAATCGGCTCTATAACTTTTTGAGATTAAGACTTATATTAAGCAACTTTTTACGGCGCATCTTTTGGTGCTAACGCCACGCGCCTTGTCCCCAGGGATTATGACGAAATAGGCCTCGGAACAAATCCAGGAAGTAGGTTTTTCGCAATTTTCACCTATTCAACTTAATTTTCGGGTCCCGGCTCCTGAAACTAAATTGTACAACTCGACGTGCCGCATCTTTTTGCTTTTGGACCCAACTCATTCCGAGCAATATTCATGGAGCTGTGCGGTCGCGAATAATGGTCGATTTTTCACTTTTCAAAAAAACTCAAATTTCGCACCTTTTGCTTTTCTCCAAACTATGCTCATGTTGTAGAGCTTGAAAAACTGATTTAGAAAATTTATGTCACTCCACCTCCGCACGACCTCTTTGTACCGCGAAAAATCGCCGAAAAGGTGCGAAAACACGATTTTGCCAGTTTTCTTGCCTAAATTTATTTTTAAAGTTGTTTGAGACGGTTTATATGGCAAAGAAAGTTGTAGTCCTACTCTTTGCGCGTCGATTGGGGTATAATATGACTATATTTAGAAACAAAATGAACCCATGGCGTCGAGGTAAAGAGGTACCACTCTAAAATCACCGAGCGGGTTCGAACCCCGGTTCGATCCAAAACTTTTGCTGATTTTTCCTGACTGAAAGAAAGTGTTCCAAGGTAATTTTAGGTGCCGGGAATGATGAGATGACTTGTTTTGAGTCATTCTGAGCAGGAAAACATGTCATGCATGACTCTTAACTATTCAATTGATATCTGTAGCAACTTTCATTCAGTTCAACGAAATTTTTCGATAATATTGAGACAAATATTGATCCTAAGACATCCGGAAAATGTCGGAAAGCTTATGAACGAGTCCACGAATGAGTTTCATGTCATATAATATAGAAAATGGGGGGGTTGGGGGGGTGTCCCCCCCAAACAATCAAAAGCTCACGACAACTGCTTCCAAGTAATTTTGCTGTTCAAAATTCAAAGGAAATAGTTTTATGTTGTCGTTTTTCATATATTTTTTCGACAAATCGTCTAATAAGTCAGAAAACAAGAGAAAAGGGTCCATACTAGGCGACTCGAGCAGTCTATACGGAAGGGTGCGCAGCACCCTTCCGTGCTAGCGTAATGCTTCTCCCGCGATAAAAGTATACATGTCAAAAGTAAAACAATTTTCGGCTCTGCCCCTAGCACTGCTAGTTAACCCCTATATAAAAGATCGCAATTAGACCAATTTACCGGGATAGGTTTTTTCAAATTTGTTCTATCAAGATGTTGGGGGAAATATGCCAGATTCCGGCTACTGGGGTTTTCGACCACGCCGGATCGAATGGCACTGGTCCCGAGCCGATCCGGAGCCGTCTTTTAGGTGAAACGACGGATGTCGGGTTTTTTGCACATTTTGGCGCGCAACTTGGTGTCAAGTATATCAAAAATTGCAAGTTGGGGTATGGAACTGACCATAAGACTTGGGGCTATCCAAATTGTATTTTTGCCGATTTTTCCGATTTGCTGGTAGCCGGGAAATTACGGTCAAAATTGGCGGAGAGCAAAAAAACGCGAAAATTAAAATCGGGAAATATGAATGCTCAAAAACTGTTCGTTCATTTTTTGAGATTAAGACTTATATTAAACAACTTTTTACGGCGCATCTTTTGGTGCTAACGTCGCGCATCTTGTCCCCCGGGATGATGACGAAATAGGCCTCGGAAGAAATCGGGGAAGTAGGTTTTTCGCAATTTTCACCTGTTCAACTTGATTTTCGCGTCCCGGCTCCTGAAAGCAAATTGTACAACTCGATGAGGCGCAACTTTTTGCTTTTGGACCCAACTCATTTGGTTTAGTATTCGCGGAGTTGTGCGGTCGCGAAAAATGGTCAATTTTTAACATTTTCAAAATACTCAAATTTCGCACCCTTTTTATTTAATCAAACTATGCTCATGTTGTAGCGCTTGAAAAACTGATTTAGAAAAACTATGTCTCTTCACCTCCGCACGACCTCTTTGTACCGCGAAAAATCGCCGAAAAGGTGCGAAAACACGATTTTGCCAGATTTCGTGAATAAATTTATTTTAAAAATTATTTTAGGCGTTTTACATGGCAAAGAAAGTTGTAGCGCGACTCTTTGCGCGTCGATTGGTGTATAACATGACTATATTTAGAAACAAAATGAACTCATGGCGTCGAGGTAAAGAGGTACTACTCTAAAATCACCGAGCGGGTTCGAACCCCGGTTCGATCCAAAACTTTTGCTGATTTTTACAGAGCGAAAAAAAGTGTTCTAGGGTAGTTTTTCGTGTTAAGAATGATGAAACAAGTTATTTTGAGTCATTCTGAGCTGGAAAACATGTCATGCATGACTCTTAACTCTTACCTCGCTTCAATTGATATCTGTAGCGACATTCATTCAGTTCAACGAAATTTTTCGATAATATTGAGACAAACATTGATCCTAAGACATCCGGAAAATGTCGGAAAGCTTATGAACGAGTCCACAAATGTGTTTCGTGTCAAACAATATAGAAAATGGGGGGTTGGGGGGGTGTCCCCCCCAAACAATCAAAAGGTCGAGTTTGCTTCCAAGTAATTTTGCCGTTCAAAATTCAAAGCAAATAGTTTTATGTTGTCGTTTGTCATATATTTTTTCGACAAGTCGTCTAATAAGACAGAAAACAAGATACTGAGCGACTCGAGCAGTCTAGACGGAAGGGAGTAATTGAGGCGGATGGGCGCGCAGCGCCCTTCCGCGCTAGCGAAATGCTCCTCCCGCGCTAAAAGTATAAAACGCTCGCAAGTAAAACAATTTATGGATCCCCCTAGCACTGCTAGTTAACCCCTATATAAAAGATCGCAATTCGACCGATTTACTGCGATAGGTTTTTTGAAATTTGTTCTATCAGGATGTTGGGTGATTTATGCCAGATTCCGGCTACTGGGGTTTTCGACCACGCCGGATCGAATGGCACTGGTCCCGAGCCGATCCGGAGCCGTCTTTTAGGTGAAACGCCGGCTCTCGGGTTTTTTGCACATTTTGGCGCTAAACTTGATATTAAATGTGTAAAAAATTAAAAGTTGGTATATCAAAATGACCACAAGACTTGGGGCAATCTAAATCGTATTTTTGCCGATTTTTCCCAATCACGGGTTGCCGCGAGATTAGCGTTCGAAGTTGGCGGAGAGCAAAAAAATGCAAAAATCGTGCGCGCATAATTTGATTGCTCAAGATCGGCTCTATAACTTTTTGAGATTAAGACTTATATTAAACAACTTTTTACGGCGCATCTTTTGGTGCTATCGCCAGGCGACTTGTCCCCCGGGATTATGACGAAATAGACCTGGGAAAAAATCCGGAAAGTAGGTTTTTCGCAATTTTCACCTATTCAACTTAGTTTTCTCGTCCCGGCTCCTGAAAGTAAATTGTAGAACTCGATGCGGCGCAACTTTTTGCTTTTGGACCCAACTCATTTCGTTCAGTATTCGCGGAGTTGTGCGGTCGCGAAAAATGGTCGATTTTAAACTTTTTCAAAAAACTCAAATTTCGCACCTTTTTTATTCAACCTAACTATGCTCATGTTGTAGCGCTTGAAAAACTGATTCAGAAAAACTATATCACTTCACCTCCGCACGACCTCTTTGTACCGCGAAAAATCGCCGAAAAGGTGCGAAAACACGATTTTGCCAGTTTTCTTGGTTAAATTTATTTTTAAAATTGTTTTAGGCGTTTTACATGGCAAAGAAAGTTGTAGCCCCACTCTTTGCGCGTCGATTGGTGCATAATATGACTATATTTAGAAACAAAATGAACTCATGGCGTCGAGGTAAAGAGGTACCACTCTAAAATCACCGGGCGGGTTCGAACCCCGGTTCGATCCAAAACTTTTGCTGATTTTTCCTGACTGAAATATAGTGTTTTAGGGTAGTTTTTCGTGTTAAGAATGATGAAACAACTTGTTTTGAGTCATTCTGAGCAGGAAAACATGTCATGCATGACTCTTAACTCTTACCTCGCTTCAATTGATATCTGTAGCGACATTCATTCAGTTCAACGAAATTTTTCGATAATATTGAGACAAACATTGATCCTAAGACATCAGGAAAATGTCGGAAAGCTTATGAACGAGTCCACTCATTCGTGGCGTCGAGGTAAAGAGGTAGCACTCTAAAAACACCGAGCGGGTTCGAACCCCGGTTCGATCCAAAACTTTTGCTGATTTTTCCTGACTGAAATAAAGTGTTCTAGGGTAGTTTTTCGTGTTAAGAATGATGAAACAACTTGTTTTGAGTCATTCTGAGCAGGAAAACATGTCATGCATAACTAACTCTAACCTCGCTTCAATTGATATCTGTAGCGACATTCATTCAGTTCAACAAAATTATTCGATAATATTGAGACAAACATTGATCCTAAGACATCCACAAAATGTCGGAAAGCTTATGAACGAGTCCACAAATGTGTTTCGTGTCAAACAATATCGAAAATGGGGGGTTGGGGGGGTGTCCCCCCCAAACAATCAAAAGCTTACGCCAACTTCTTCCAAGTAATTTTGCCGTTCAAAATTCAAAGCAAATAGTTTTATGTTGTCGTTTTTCATATATTTTTTCGTCTAATAAGTCAGAAAACAAGAGAAAAGGGTCCATACTAGGCGACTCGAGCAGTCTATACGGAAGGGTGCGCAGCACCCTTCCGTGCTAGCGCAATGCTCCTCCCACGCTTCAAGTATAATAATGAAACGCTCAGAAGTAAACAAAATTAATGGATCCCCCTAGCACTGCTAGTTAACCCCTATATAAAAGATCGCAATTCGACCGATTTACTGGGATAGGTTTTTTGAAATTTCTTTTGTCAAGATGTTGTGCCGATTATACCAGATTCCGGCTACTGGGGTTTTCGACCACGCCGGATCGAATGGCACTGGTCCCGAGCCGATCCGGAGCCGTCTTTTAGGTGAAACGCCGGCTCTCGAGTTTTTTGCACATTTTGGCGCTAAACTTGATATTAAATGTGTCAAAAATTAAAAGTTGGTATATCATAATGACCACAAGACTTGGGGCAATCTAATTTATATTTTTGCCGATTTTTCCCATTCACGGTTTCTCCGGAAATTCCGGTCAAAGTTGGCGGAGGGCAAAAAAAGGCGAAAATCAAAATGCCGAAATATGATTGCTCAAAATCGGCTCTATAACTTTTTGAGATTAAGACTTATATTAAGCAACTTTTTACGGCGCATCTTTTGGTGCTAACTACGCGCGTCTTGTCCCCCGGGATTATGACGAAATAGGCTTCGGAAGAAATCCGGAAAGTAGGTTTTTCGCGATTTTCACCTATTCAACTTAATTTTCTCGTCCCGGCTCCTGAAAGTAAATTGTACAACTCGATGAGGCGCAACTTTTTACTTTTGGACCCAACTTATTTGGTTTAGTATTCGCGGAGCTGTGCGGTCGCGAAAAATGGTCGATTTTTAACTTTTACAAAAAACTCAAATTTCGCACCTTTTTTATTCAACCCAACTATGCTCATGTTGTAGGGCTTGAAAAACTGATTCAGAAAAACTATGTCACTTCACCTCCGCACGACCTCTTTGTACCGCGAAAAATCGCCGAAAAGGTGCGAAAACACGATTTTGCCAGTTTTCTTGGTTAAACTTATTTTTAAAATTGTTTTACGCGTTTTATATGGCAAACAAAGTTGTAGTACTACTCTTTGCGCGTCGATTGGTGTATAATATGACCATATTCAGTAGCAAAATGAACCCATGGCGTCGAGGTAAAGAGGTACCACTCTAAAATCACCGAGCGGGTTCGAACCCCGGTTCGATCCAAAACTTTTGCTGATTTTTACTGGTCTTGAGAATGTGTCCTAGGGTAGTTTTTTGTGCTAAGAATGATGAAACAAGTTATTTTGAGTCATTCTGAACTGGAAAACGTTTATTTTATAGCAAAACATCTCTTCTAAAAGAGTAATTGAGGCGGATGGGCGCGCAGCGCCCTTCCGCGCTAGCGAAATGCTCCTCCCGCGCTAAAAGTATAAAACGCTCGCAAGTAAAACAATTTATGGATCCCCCTAGCACTGCTAGTTAACCCCTATATAAAAGATCGCAATTAGACCGATTTACTGCGGTAGGTTTTTTGAAATTTGTTCTATCAGGATGTTGTGCCGATTATACCAGATTCCGGCTACTGGGGTTTTCGACCACGCCGGATCGAATGGCACTGGTCCCGAGCCGATCCGGAGCCGTCTTTTAGGTGAAACGACGGATGTCGAGTTTTTTGCACTTTTTGGCGCCAAACTTGATATTAAATGTATCAAAAATTAAAAGTTGGTATATAAAAATGACCACAAGACTTGGGGCAATCTAATTTATATTTTTGCCGATTTTTCCCAATCACGGGTAGCCGGGAAATTGCGGTCAAAGATGGCGGAGGGCAAAAAAAGGCGAAAATAAAAATGCCGAAATATAAATGCTCAAAAACTGTGCAGACGATTTTCGGGAGAAAGACTTATGTTGAACAACTTTTTACGGCGCATCTTATGGTGCTAATTTCGCGCAAATAAAAATACTTCCCGATGACGAAATAGGCATCGTAAGAAATTCGGAAAGTAGATTTTTCGCGATTTTCACCCATTCAACTTGATTTTCACGTCCCGGCTCCTGAAAGTAAATTGTACAGCACGATGAGGCACAACTTTTCCCTTTTGGACCCAACTCATTTGGTTTAGTATCCACGGAGCTGTGCGGTCGCGAAAAATGGTCGCTTTTTAACTTTTTCAAAAAACTCAAATTTCGCACCTTTTTTATTCAACCTAACTATGCTCATGTTGTAGCGCTTGAAAAACTGGTTTAGAAAAACTATGTCACTTCACCTCCGCACGACCTCTTTGTACCGCGAAAAATCGCCGAAAAGGTGCAAAAACACGATTTTGCCAGTTTTCTTGATTAAACTTATTTTAGAAATTGTTTTACGCGTTTTATATGCGAAAGAAAGTTGTAGTCCCACTCTTTACGCGTCGATTGGTGTATAACATGACTATATTTAGAAACAAAATGAACTCATGGCGTCGAGGTAAAGAGGTACCACTCTAAAAACACCGAGCGGGTTCGAACCCCGGTTCGATCCAAAACTTTTGCTGATTTTTCCTGACTGAAATATAGTGTTTTAGGGTAGTTTTTCGTGTTAAGAATGATGAAACAACTTGTTTTGAGTCATTCTGAGCAGGAAAACATGTCATGCATGACTCTTAACTCTTACCTCGCTTCAATTGATATCTGTAGCGACATTCATTCAGTTCAACGAAATTTTTCGATAATATTGAGACAAACATTGATCCTAAGACATCAGGAAAATGTCGGAAAGCTTATGAACGAGTCCACTCATTCGTGGCGTCGAGGTAAAGAGGTAGCACTCTAAAAACACCGAGCGGGTTCGAACCCCGGTTCGATCCAAAACTTTTGCTGATTTTTCCTGACTGAAATAAAGTGTTCTAGGGTAGTTTTTCGTGTTAAGAATGATGAAACAACTTGTTTTGAGTCATTCTGAGCAGGAAAACATGTCATGCATAACTAACTCTAACCTCGCTTCAATTGATATCTGTAGCGACATTCATTCAGTTCAACAAAATTATTCGATAATATTGAGACAAACATTGATCCTAAGACATCCACAAAATGTCGGAAAGCTTATGAACGAGTCCACAAATGTGTTTCGTGTCAAACAATATCGAAAATGGGGGGTTGGGGGGGTGTCCCCCCCAAACAATCAAAAGCTTACGCCAACTTCTTCCAAGTAATTTTGCCGTTCAAAATTCAAAGCAAATAGTTTTATGTTGTCGTTTTTCATATATTTTTTCGTCTAATAAGTCAGAAAACAAGAGAAAAGGGTCCATACTAGGCGACTCGAGCAGTCTATACGGAAGGGTGCGCAGCACCCTTCCGTGCTAGCGCAATGCTCCTCCCACGCTTCAAGTATAATAATGAAACGCTCAGAAGTAAACAAAATTAATGGATCCCCCTAGCACTGCTAGTTAACCCCTATATAAAAGATCGCAATTCGACCGATTTACTGGGATAGGTTTTTTGAAATTTCTTTTGTCAAGATGTTGTGCCGATTATACCAGATTCCGGCTACTGGGGTTTTCGACCACGCCGGATCGAATGGCACTGGTCCCGAGCCGATCCGGAGCCGTCTTTTAGGTGAAACGCCGGCTCTCGAGTTTTTTGCACATTTTGGCGCTAAACTTGATATTAAATGTGTCAAAAATTAAAAGTTGGTATATCATAATGACCACAAGACTTGGGGCAATCTAATTTATATTTTTGCCGATTTTTCCCATTCACGGTTTCTCCGGAAATTCCGGTCAAAGTTGGCGGAGGGCAAAAAAAGGCGAAAATCAAAATGCCGAAATATGATTGCTCAAAATCGGCTCTATAACTTTTTGAGATTAAGACTTATATTAAGCAACTTTTTACGGCGCATCTTTTGGTGCTAACTACGCGCGTCTTGTCCCCCGGGATTATGACGAAATAGGCTTCGGAAGAAATCCGGAAAGTAGGTTTTTCGCGATTTTCACCTATTCAACTTAATTTTCTCGTCCCGGCTCCTGAAAGTAAATTGTACAACTCGATGAGGCGCAACTTTTTACTTTTGGACCCAACTTATTTGGTTTAGTATTCGCGGAGCTGTGCGGTCGCGAAAAATGGTCGATTTTTAACTTTTACAAAAAACTCAAATTTCGCACCTTTTTTATTCAACCCAACTATGCTCATGTTGTAGGGCTTGAAAAACTGATTCAGAAAAACTATGTCACTTCACCTCCGCACGACCTCTTTGTACCGCGAAAAATCGCCGAAAAGGTGCGAAAACACGATTTTGCCAGTTTTCTTGGTTAAACTTATTTTTAAAATTGTTTTACGCGTTTTATATGGCAAACAAAGTTGTAGTACTACTCTTTGCGCGTCGATTGGTGTATAATATGACCATATTCAGTAGCAAAATGAACCCATGGCGTCGAGGTAAAGAGGTACCACTCTAAAATCACCGAGCGGGTTCGAACCCCGGTTCGATCCAAAACTTTTGCTGATTTTTACTGGTCTTGAGAATGTGTCCTAGGGTAGTTTTTTGTGCTAAGAATGATGAAACAAGTTATTTTGAGTCATTCTGAACTGGAAAACGTTTATTTTATAGCAAAACATCTCTTCTAAAAGAGTAATTGAGGCGGATGGGCGCGCAGCGCCCTTCCGCGCTAGCGAAATGCTCCTCCCGCGCTAAAAGTATAAAACGCTCGCAAGTAAAACAATTTATGGATCCCCCTAGCACTGCTAGTTAACCCCTATATAAAAGATCGCAATTAGACCGATTTACTGCGGTAGGTTTTTTGAAATTTGTTCTATCAGGATGTTGTGCCGATTATACCAGATTCCGGCTACTGGGGTTTTCGACCACGCCGGATCGAATGGCACTGGTCCCGAGCCGATCCGGAGCCGTCTTTTAGGTGAAACGACGGATGTCGAGTTTTTTGCACTTTTTGGCGCCAAACTTGATATTAAATGTATCAAAAATTAAAAGTTGGTATATAAAAATGACCACAAGACTTGGGGCAATCTAATTTATATTTTTGCCGATTTTTCCCAATCACGGGTAGCCGGGAAATTGCGGTCAAAGATGGCGGAGGGCAAAAAAAGGCGAAAATAAAAATGCCGAAATATAAATGCTCAAAAACTGTGCAGACGATTTTCGGGAGAAAGACTTATGTTGAACAACTTTTTACGGCGCATCTTATGGTGCTAATTTCGCGCAAATAAAAATACTTCCCGATGACGAAATAGGCATCGTAAGAAATTCGGAAAGTAGATTTTTCGCGATTTTCACCCATTCAACTTGATTTTCACGTCCCGGCTCCTGAAAGTAAATTGTACAGCACGATGAGGCACAACTTTTCCCTTTTGGACCCAACTCATTTGGTTTAGTATCCACGGAGCTGTGCGGTCGCGAAAAATGGTCGCTTTTTAACTTTTTCAAAAAACTCAAATTTCGCACCTTTTTTATTCAACCTAACTATGCTCATGTTGTAGCGCTTGAAAAACTGGTTTAGAAAAACTATGTCACTTCACCTCCGCACGACCTCTTTGTACCGCGAAAAATCGCCGAAAAGGTGCAAAAACACGATTTTGCCAGTTTTCTTGATTAAACTTATTTTAGAAATTGTTTTACGCGTTTTATATGCGAAAGAAAGTTGTAGTCCCACTCTTTACGCGTCGATTGGTGTATAACATGACTATATTTAGAAACAAAATGAACTCATGGCGTCGAGGTAAAGAGGTACCACTCTAAAAACACCGAGCGGGTTCGAACCCCGGTTCGATCCAAAACTTTTGCTGATTTTTCCTGACTGAAATAAAGTGTCCTAGGGTAGTTTTTTGTGCTAAGAATGATGAAACAAGTTGTTTTGAGTCATTCTGATCCCGAAAACGTTTATTTTATAGCAAAACATCTCTTCTAAAAGAGTAATTGAGGCGGATGGGCGCGCAGCGCCCTTCCGCGCTAGCGAAATGCTCCTCCCGTGCTAAAAGTATAAAACGCTCGCAAGTAAAACAATTTATGGATCCCCCTAGCACTGCTAGTTAACCCCTATATAAAAGATCGCAATTAGACCAATTTACCGGGATAGGTTTTTTCAAATTTGTTCTATCAAGATGTTGGGGGAAATATGCCAGATTCCGGCTACTGGGGTTTTCGACCACGCCGGATCGAATGGCACTGGTCCCGAGCCGATCCGGAGCCGTCTTTTAGGTGAAACGACGGATGTCGGGTTTTTTGCACATTTTGGCGCGCAACTTGGTGTCAAGTATATCAAAAATTGCAAGTTGGGGTATGGAACTGACCATAAGACTTGGGGCTATCCAAATTGTATTTTTGCCGATTTTTCCGATTTGCTGGTAGCCGGGAAATTACGGTCAAAATTGGCGGAGAGCAAAAAAACGCGAAAATTAAAATCGGGAAATATGAATGCTCAAAAACTGTTCGTTCATTTTTTGAGATTAAGACTTATATTAAACAACTTTTTACGGCGCATCTTTTGGTGCTAACGTCGCGCATCTTGTCCCCCGGGATGATGACGAAATAGACCTCGGAAGAAATCCGGAAAGTAGGTTTTTCGCAATTTTCACCTACTCAACTAAATTTTTGCGTCCCGGCTCCTGAAACTAAATTGTACAACTCGAGGAGACTGAACTTTTTGCTTTTGGACCCAACTCATTCCGAGCAATATTCGCGGAGCTGGGCGGTCGCGAAGAATGGTCGATTTTTTACTTTTTCAAAAAACTCGAATTTCGCACCTTTTTTATTCAACCAAACTATGCTCATGTTGTAGCCCTTGAAAAATTGTTTTAGAAAAACTATGTCACTTCACCTCCGCACGACCTCTTTGTGCCGCGAAAAATCGCCGAAAAGGTGCGAAAACACGATTTTGCCGGTTTTCTTGGTTAAATTTATTTTAAAAATTATTTTAGGCGTTTTATATGGCAAAGAAAGTTGTAGTCATACTCTTTGCGCGTCGATTGGTGTATAATATGACTACATTCAGAAACAAAATGAACCCATGGCGTCGAGGTAAAGAGGTACTACTCTAAAATCACCGAGCGGGTTCGAACCCCGGTTCGATCCAAAACTTTTGCTGATTTTTCCCGACTGAAATAAAGTGTTCTAGGGTAGTTTTTCGTGTTAAGAATGATGAAACAACTTGTTTTGACTCATTCTGAGCAGGAAAACATGTCATGCGTGACTCTTAACTCTTACCTTGCTTCAATTGATAGCGACATTCATTCAGGTCAACGAAATTTTTCGATAATATTGAGACAAACATTGATCCTAAGACATCCGGAAAATGTCGGAAAGCTTATGAACGAGTCCACGAATGAGTTTCATATCATATAATATAGAAAATGGGGGGTTGGGGGGGTGTCCCCCCCAAACAATCAAAAGGTCGAGCTTGCTTCCAAGTACTTTTACCGTTCAAAATTCAAAGCAAATAGTTTTATGTTGTCCTTTTCATATATTTTTTCAACAAATTGTCTAATAAGTCAGAAAACAAGAGAAGAGTGTCCATACTTGGCGACTCGAGCAGTCTATGCGGAAGGGTGCGCAGCACCCTTCCGCGCTAGCGCAATGCTCCTCCCGCGCTTCAAGTATAATAATGAAACGCTCAGAAGTAAAAAAAATTAATGGATCCCCCTAGCACTGCTAGTTAACCCCTATATAAAAGATCGCAATTAGACCAATTTACCGGGATAGGTTTTTTCAAATTTGTTCTATCAAGATGTTGGGGGAAATATGCCAGATTCCGGCTACTGGGGTTTTCGACCACGCCGGATCGAATGGCACTGGTCCCGAGCCGATCCGGAGCCGTCTTTTAGGTGAAACGACGGATGTCGGGTTTTTTGCACATTTTGGCGCGCAACTTGGTGTCAAGTATATCAAAAATTGCAAGTTGGGGTATGGAACTGACCATAAGACTTGGGGCTATCCAAATTGTATTTTTGCCGATTTTTCCGATTTGCTGGTAGCCGGGAAATTACGGTCAAAATTGGCGGAGAGCAAAAAAACGCGAAAATTAAAATCGGGAAATATGAATGCTCAAAAACTGTTCGTTCATTTTTTGAGATTAAGACTTATATTAAACAACTTTTTACGGCGCATCTTTTGGTGCTAACGTCGCGCATCTTGTCCCCCGGGATGATGACGAAATAGACCTCGGAAGAAATCCGGAAAGTAGGTTTTTCGCAATTTTCACCTACTCAACTAAATTTTTGCGTCCCGGCTCCTGAAACTAAATTGTACAACTCGAGGAGACTGAACTTTTTGCTTTTGGACCTAACTCATTTGGTTTAGTATTCGCGGAGCTGTGCGGTCGCGAAAAATGGTCGATTTTTAACTTTTTCAAAAAACTCAAATTTCGCACCTTTTTTATTCAACCTAACTATGCTCATGTTGTAGCGCTTGAAAAACTGGTTTAGAAAAATCATATCCGTTCACCTCCGCACGACCTCTTTGTACCGCGAAAAATCGCCGAAAAGGTGCGAAAACACGATTTTGCCGGTTTTCTTGGTTAAATTTTTTTTTAAATTTGTTTTAGGCGTTTTATATGGCAAAGAAAGTTGTAGCCCTACTCTTTGCGCGTCGATTGGTGTATAACATGACTATATTTAGAAACAAAATGAACTCATGGCGTCGAGGCAAAGAGGTACTACTCTAAAATCACCGAGCGGGTTCGAACCCCGGTTCGATCCAAAACTTTTGCTGATTTTTCCTGACCGAAATAAAGTGTTCTAGGGTAGTTTTTCGTGTTATGAATGATGAAACAAGTTATTTTGACTCATTTTGAGCTGGAAAACATGTCATGCATGACTCTTAACTCTAACCTCGCTTCAATTGATATCTGTAGCGACATTCATTCAGTTCAACGAAATTTTTTCGATAATATTGAGACAAACATTGATCCTAAGACATCCGCAAAATGTCGGAAAGCTTATGAACGAGTCCACAAATGTGTTTCGTTTCAAACAATATAGAAAATGGGGGGTTGGGGGGGTGTCCCCCCCAAACAATCAAAAGCTTGCGCCAACTTCTCCCAAGTAATTTTGCCGCTCAAAATTCAAAGCAAATAGTTTTATGTTGTCGTTTTTCATATATTTTTTTCGACAAATCGTCTATTAAGTCAGAAAAGAAGAGAAAAGTGTCCATACTTGGCAACTTGAGCATTCTATGCGGAAGGGTGCGCAGCACCCTTCCGCGCTAGCGCAATGCTCCTCCCGTGCTTCAAGTATAATAATGTAACGCTTAGAAGTAAACAAAATTAATGGATCCCCCTAGCACTGCTAGTTAACCCCTATATAAAAGATCGCAATTAGACCAATTTACCGGGATAGGTTTTTTCAAATTTGTTCTATCAAGATGTTGGGGGAAATATGCCAGATTCCGGCTACTGGGGTTTTCGACCACGCCGGATCGAATGGCACTGGTCCCGAGCCGATCCGGAGCCGTCTTTTAGGTGAAACGACGGATGTCGGGTTTTTTGCACATTTTGGCGCGCAACTTGGTGTCAAGTATATCAAAAATTGCAAGTTGGGGTATGGAACTGACCATAAGACTTGGGGCTATCCAAATTGTATTTTTGCCGATTTTTCCGATTTGCTGGTAGCCGGGAAATTACGGTCAAAATTGGCGGAGAGCAAAAAAACGCGAAAATTAAAATCGGGAAATATGAATGCTCAAAAACTGTTCGTTCATTTTTTGAGATTAAGACTTATATTAAACAACTTTTTACGGCGCATCTTTTGGTGCTAACGTCGCGCATCTTGTCCCCCGGGATGATGACGAAATAGACCTCGGAAGAAATCCGGAAAGTAGGTTTTTCGCAATTTTCACCTACTCAACTAAATTTTTGCGTCCCGGCTCCTGAAACTAAATTGTACAACTCGAGGAGACTGAACTTTTTGCTTTTGGACCCAACTCATTCCGAGCAATATTCGCGGAGCTGGGCGGTCGCGAAGAATGGTCGATTTTTAACTTTTTCAAAAAACTCGAATTTCGCACCTTTTTTATTCAACCAAACTATGCTCATGTTGTAGCGCTTGAAAAACTGGTTTAGAAAAACTATGTCACTTCACCTCCGCACGACCTCTTTGTACCGCGAAAAATCGCCGAAAAAGTGCGAAAACACGATTTTGCCAGTTTTCTTGGTTAAACTTATTTTCAAAATTGTTTTAGGCGTTTTGCATAGCAAAGAAAGTTGTAGCCCCACTCTTTACGCGTCGATTGGTGTATAATATGACTATATTCAGAAATAAAATGAACCCATGGCGTCGAGGTAAAAAGGTACCACTCTAAAAACACCGAGCGGGTTCGAACCCCGGTTCGATCCAAAACTTTTGCTGATTTTTCCTGACTGAAATAAAGTGTTCTAGGGTAGTTTTTCGTGATATAAATGATGAAACAAGTTGTTTTGAGCCATTCTGAGCAGGAAAACATGTCTTGCATGACTCTTAACTTTTACCTCGCTTCTATTGATATCTGTAGCGACATTCATTCAGTTCAACGAAATTATTCGATAATATTGAGACAAACATTGATCCTAAGACATCCACAAAATGTCGGAAAGCTTATGAACGAGTCCACAAATGTGTTTCGTGTCAAACAATATAGAAAATGGGGGGTTGGGGGGGTGTCCCCCCCAAACAATCAAAAGCTCACGCCAACTTCTTCCAAGTAATTTTGCCGTTCAAAATTCAAAGCAAATAGTTTTATGTTGTCGTTTTTCATATATTTTTTCGACAATAAGTCAGAAAACAAGAGAAAAGCACGGCGGTTCAATGAAGAGAAATCCCTACATTTAACTTTGGCTTGAAGCCTCTTGCATTACGAAAAATCGGCAAAGTTGGTTTGCACTGGGCGGGATTCGAACCTACGAGGTTCGGATAGATACACAAAAGCTCTACCCACTAAGCCACATCGGCATGTCTCGCGAATCGTAAAACTCGATGATAGGTCTAATCAGAAGCGAGCGCCCAGATATACCGTAGTCAACTTTCGCGCTGGGAGAACCTAGATGTTTTAGTGCTTATCATCACTCAGTTTGCGATACTTCCTTTCTCCGGCAAGAGCTTCTTAGTTACTATCATTGAGCCGCCGTGAAAAGGGTCCATACTGGGCGACTCGAGCATTCTAGACGGAAGGGTGCGTAGCACCCTTCCGCGCTAGCGTAATGCTCCTCCCGCGCTACAAGTATAAAAGGCTCACAAGTAAAACAATTTATGGATCCCCCTAGCACTGCTAGTTAACCCCTATATAAAAGATCGCAATTCGACCGATTTACCGCGGTAGGTTTTTTGAAATTTGTTCTATCAGGATGTTGTGCCGATTATACCAGATTCCGGCTACTGGGGTTTTCGACCACGCCGGATCGAATGGCACTGGTCCCGAGCCGATCCGGAGCCGTCTTTTAGGTGAAACGCCGGCTCTCGGGTTTTTTGCACATTTTGGCGCGCAACTTGGTGTCAAGTATATCAAAAATTTAAAGTTGGTATACGAAAATGATCACAAGACTTGGGGCAATCTAAATCATATTTTTGCCGATTTTTCCCAATCACGGGTTGCCGCGAGATTAACGTTCGAAGTTGGCGGAGAGCAAAAAAATGCAAAAATCGGGCGCGCATAATTTGATTGCTCGAAATCGGCTCTATAACTTTTTGAGATTAAGACTTATATTAAACAACTTTTTGCGGCGCATCTTTTGGTGCTAACGCCACGCGTCTTGTCCCCCGGGATGATGACGAAAGTGGCCTCGGGAAAAATCCGGAAAGTAGGTTTTTCGCGATTTTCACCTATTCAACTTGATTTTCGCGTCCCGGCTCCTGAAAGTAAATTGTACAACTAGAGGAGGCGAAACTTTTTGCTTTTGGACCCAACTCATTCCGAGCAATATTCACGGAGCTGTGCGGTGGCAAAAAATGGTCCATTTTCCACTTTTTCAAAAAAACTCAAATTTCGCACCTTTTTTATTCAACCTAACTATGCTCATGTTGTAGCGCTTGAAAAACTGGTTTAGAAAAAGTATGTCTCTTCACCTCCGCACGACCTCTTTGTACCGCGAAAAATCGCCGAAAAGGTGCGAAAACACGATTTTGCCAGTTTTCTTGGTTAAATTTATTTTTAAAATTGTTTTACGCGTTTTATATGGCAAAGAAAGTTGTAGCCCCACTCTATACGCGTCGATTGGTGCATAATATGACTATATTTAGAAACAAAATGAACTCGTGGCGTCGAGGTAAAGAGGTACCACTCTAAAAACACCGAGCGGGTTCGAACCCCGGTTCGATCCAAAACTTTTGCTGATTTTTACTGGTCTCGAGAATGTGTCCTAGGGTAGTTTTTCGTGTTAAGAATGATGAAACAAGTTATTTTGAGTCATTCTGAGCTGGAAAACATGTCATGCATGACCCTTAACTCTAACCTCGCTTCAATTGATATCTGTAGCGACATTCATTCAGGTCAACGAAATGTTTCGATAATCTTGAGACAAATATTGATCCTAAGACATCCGGAAAATGTCGGAAAGCTGATGAACGAGTCCACGAATGAGTTTCATGTCATGCAATACAGAAAATGGGGGGTTGGGGGGGTGTCCCCCCCAAACAATCAAAAGCTTACCCCAACTTCTTCCAAATAATTTTGCCGTTCAAAATTCAAAGCAAATAGTTTTATGTTGTCGTTTTTCATATATTTTTTCGACAATAAGTCAGAAAACAAGAGAAAAGGGTCCATACTGGGCGACTCGAGCAGTCTTGACGGAAGGGTGCGCAGCACCCTTCCGCGCTAGCGCAATGCTCCTCCCGCGCTTCAAGTATAATAATGAAACGCTCAGAAGTAAAACAATTTTCGGCTCTGCCCCTAGCACTGCTAGTTAACCCCTATATAAAAGATCGCAATTAGACCGATTTACTGCGGTAGGTTTTTTGAAATTTGTTCTATCAGGATGTTGTGCCGATTATACCAGATTCCGGCTACTGGGGTTTTCGACCACGCCGGATCGAATGGCACTGGTCCCGAGCCGATCCGGAGCCGTCTTTTAGGTGAAACTCCGGATCTCGGGTTTTTTGCACATTTTGGCGCGCAACTTGGTGTCAAGTATATCAAAAATTAAAAGTTGGTATATAAAAATGACCACAAGACTTGGGGCAATCTAATTTGTATTTTTGCCGATTTTTCCCAATCACGGGTAGCCGGGAAATTGCGGTCAAAGATGGTGGAGGGCAAAAAAAGGCGAAAATAAAAATGCCGAAATATAAATGCTCAAAAACTGTGCAGACGATTTTCTGGAGAAAGACTTATGTTGAACAACTTTTTACGGCGCATCTTATGGTGCTAATTTCGCGCAAATAAAAATACTTCCCGATGACGAAATAGGCATCGTAAGAAATTCGGAAAGTAGGTTTTTCGCGATTTTCACCTATTCAACTTAATTTTCCCATCCCGGCTCCTGAAAGCGAATTGTACAACACGACGAGGCGCAACTTTTCCCTTCTGGCCCCAACTCATTTGGTGCAGTATTCGCCGAGTTGAGCGGTCGCGAAAAATGGTCAATTTTTAACTTTTTCAAAAAACTCAAATTTCGCACCTTTTTTTATTCAACCAAACTATGCTCATGTTGTAGCGCTTGAAAAACTGGTTTAGAAAAACTATGTCACTTCACCTCCGCACGACCTCTTTGTACCGCGAAAAATCGCCGAAAAGGTGCGAAAACACGATTTTGCCTGTTTTCTTGGTTAAATTTATTTTCAAAATCGTTTTAGGCGTTTTATATGGCAAAGAAAGTTGTAGTCCCAATCTTTACGCGTCGATTGGTGTATAATATGACTATATTTAGAAACAAAATGAACTCATGGCGTCGAGGTAAAGAGGTACTACTTTAAAATCCCCGAGCGGGTTCGAACCCCGGTTCGATCCAAAACTTTTGCTGATTTTTCCTGACTGAAATAAGGTGTTCTAGGGTAATTTTTGGTGCCAAGAATGATGAGACGACTTATTTTGAGTCATTCTGAGCAGGAAAACATGTCATGCATGACTCTTAACTCTTACCTCGCTTCAATTGATATCTGTAGCGACATTCATTCAGTTCAACGAAAATTTTCGATAATATTGAGACAAACATTGATTCTCTGACATCAGGGAAATGTCGGAAAGCTTATGAACGAGTCTACGAATGAGTTTCATGTTATGCAATATAGAAAATGGGGGGTTGGGGGGGTGTCCCCCCCAAACAATCAAAAGGTCGAGCTTGCTTCCAAGTAATTTTGCCGTTCAAAATTCAAAGCAAATAGTTTTATGTTGTCGTTTTTCATATATTTTTTCGACAAATCGTCTAATAAGTCAGAAAAAGAGAGAAAAGTGCCCAACTAGGCGACTCTAGCTGCTACTATGCGGATGGGCGCGCAGCGCCCTTCCGCGCTAGCGAAATGCTCCTCCCGCGATAAAAGTATAAAACGCTCGGAAGTAAAACAATTTTCGGCTCTGCCCCTAGCACTGCTAGTTAACCCCTATATAAAAGATCGCAATTAGACCGATTTACTGCGGTAGGTTTTTTGAAATTTGTTCTATCAGGATGTTGTGCCGATTATACCAGATTCCGGCTACTGGGGTTTTCGACCACGCCGGATCGAATGGCACTGGTCCCGAGCCGATCCGGAGCCGTCTTTTAGGTGAAACGACGGATGTCGGGTTTTTTGCACTTTTTGGCGCTAAACTTGATATTAAATGTGTCAAAAATTGCAAGTTGGGGTATGGAACTGACCACGAGACTTGGGGCTATCTAATTTGCATTTTTGCCGATTTTTCGCAATCACGGGTAGCCGGGAAATTGCGGTCAAAGATGGCGGAGGGCAAAAAAAGGCGAAAATAAAAATGCCGAAATATAAATGCTCAAAAACTGTGCAGACGATTTTCGGGAGAAAGACGTATGTTGAACAACTTTTTACGGCGCATCTTATGGTGCTAATTTCGCGCAAATAAAAATACTTCCCGATGACGAAATAGGCATCGTAAGAAATTCGGAAAGTAGGTTTTTCGCGATTTTCACCCATTCAACTTGATTTTCACGTCCCGGATCCTGAAAGTAAATTGTACAGCACGATGAGGCACAACTTTTCCCTTTTGGACCCAACTCATTTGGTTTAGTATTCGCGGAGCTGGGCGGTCGCGAAAAATGGTCGATTATTAACTTTTTTAAAAAACTCAAATTTCGCACCTTTTTTATTCAACCTAACAATGCTCATGTTGTAGCGCTTGAAAAACTGATTTAGGAAGTTTATGTCACTTCACCTCCGCACGACATCTTTGTACCGCGAAAAATCGCCGAAAAGGTACGAAAACACGATTTTGACAGTTTTCTTGGTTAAAATTATTTATAAAATTGTTTTACGCGTTTTATATGGCAAAGAAAGTTGTAGCCCCACTCTTTACGCGTCGATTGGTGTATAATATGACTATATTCAGAAATAAAATGAACCCATGGCGTCGAGGTAAAGAGGTACCACTCTAAAAACACCGAGCGGGTTCGAACCCCGGTTCGATCCAAAACTTTTGCTGATTTTTACTGGTCTCGAGAATGTGTCCTAGGGTAGTTTTTTGTACTAAGAATGATGAAACAAGTTATTTTGAGTCATTCTGAGCTGGAAATCATGTCATGCATGACTCTTAACTCTTACCTCGCTTCAATTGATATCTGTAGCGACATTCATTCAGTTCAACGAAATTTTTCGATAATAGTGAGACAAACATTGATCCTCAGACATCAGGAAGATGTCGGAAAGCTTATGAACGAGTCCACGAATGAGTTTCATGTCATGTAATATAGAAAATGGGGGGTTGGGGGGGGTGTCCCCCCCAAACAATCAAAAGCTCACGACAACTGCTTCCAAGTAATTTTGCTGTTCAAAATTCAAAGCAAATAGTTTTATGTTGTCGTTTTTCATATATTTTTTCGACAAATTGTCTAATAAGTCAGAAAACAAGAGAAAAGTGTCCATACTTGGCGACTCGAGCATTCTATGCGGAAGGGTGCGCAGCACCCTTCCGCGCTAGCGCAATGCTCCTCCCGCGCTTCAAGTATAATAATGAAACGCTCAGAAGTAAACAAAATTTATGGATCCCCCTAGCACTGCTAGTTAACCCCTATATAAAAGATCGCAATTAGACCAATTTACTGCGGTAGGTTTTTTGAAATTTGTTCTATCAGGATGTTGTGCCGATTATACCAGATTCCGGCTACTGGGGTTTTCGACCACGCCGGATCGAATGGAAGTGGTCCCGAGCCGATCCGGAGCCGTCTTTTAGGTGAAACGCCGGCTCTCGGGTTTTTTGCACTTTTTGGCGCGCAACTTGGTGTCAAGTGTGTCAAAAATTGCAAGTTGGGGTGTGAACATGATCACAAGACTTGGGGCAATCTAAATCGTATTTTTGCCGATTTTTCCCATTCACGGTTTTTCCGGAAATTCCGGTCAAAGTTGGCGGAGGGCAAAAAAACGCGAAAATCAAAATCGGCAAATATGAATGCTCGAAATCGGCTCTATAACTTTTTGAGATTAAGACTTATATTAAGCAACTTTTTACGGCGCATCTTTTGGCACTAGTGTCGTGCCCTGAAACGGGCTTGGTGATGACGAAATAGGCATCGTAAGAAATCCGGAAAGTAGGTTTTTCGCGATTTTCACCCATTCAACTTGATTTTCACGTCCCGGCTCCTGAAAGTAAATTGTACAACTCGATGAGCCGCAACTTTATGCTTTTGGACCCAACTCATTTCGTGCAATATGCGCGGAGCTGTGCGGTCGCGAAAAATGGCCGATTTCTAACTTTTTCAAAAAACTCAAATTTCGCACCTTTTTTATTCAACCTAACTATGCTCATGTTGTAGCGCTTGAAAAACTGATTCAGAAAAACTATGTCACTTCACCTCCGCACGATATCTTTGTACCGCGAAAAATCGCCGAAAAGGTGCGAAAACACGATTTTGCCAGTTTTCTTGGTTAAACTTATTTTTAAAATTATTTTAGGCGTTTTACATGGCAAAGAAAGTTGTAGCGCGACTCTTTGCGCGTCGATTGAGGTATAATATGACTATGTTTAGTAAATAATATCATTCGTGGCGTCGAGGTAAAGAGGTACCACTCTAAAATCACCGAGCGGGTTCGAACCCCGGTTCGATCCAAAACTTTTGCTGATTTTTCCTGACTGAAATATAGTGTTCTAGGGTAGTTTTTCGTGTTAAGAATGATGAAACAACTTGTTTTGACTCATTCTGAGCAGGAAAACATGTCATGCGTGACTCTTAACTCTTACCTCGCTTCAATTGATATCTTTAGCGACATTCATTCAGTTCAACGAAATTTTTCGATAATATTGAGACAAACATTGATCCTAAGACAATGTCGGAAAGCTTATGAACGAGTCCACGAATGAGTTTCATGTCATGCAATATAGAAAATGGGGGGTTGGGGGGGTGTCCCCCCCCCAAACAATCAAAAGGTTGAGCCTGCTTCCAAGTAATTTTGCCGTACAAAATCCAAAGGAAATAGTTTTATGTTGTCGTTTTTCATATATTTTTTCGACAAATCGTCTAATAAGTCAGAAAACAAGAGAAAAGGGTCCATACTAGGCGACTCGAGCAGTCTATACGGAAGGGTGCGCAGCACCCTTCCGTGCTAGCGCAATGCTCCTCCCACGCTTCAAGTATAATAATGAAACGCTCAGAAGTAAACAAAATTAATGGATCCCCCTAGCACTGCTAGTAGAAATCGATAAAATACCGACAGTTGTTGTGAATTTTATAAATGTATCAGTATATCTATTGATTGATTGATCGATTAATATATTCAGATGGAAGAGCCGCTGTGCCCGCTGTCTGAGGTTCGTCGTGACGTCATCGAAGATCTTATGCGTGAACTCATTCACAGAGGACGCATGGACGAGGCCAAGTCCACCATATTCCGTTACTTGTAAGTGTGCGGTAGATCTGAGGAGGTTACGGTATTTAGCTTGTGAGTACGGCAGATCTTGGCGGGAGGTTACGGTAATTAGCTTGAAAGTACGGTAGCTCGGTGGGGGGGGGTTACGGTAATTAGCTTGTGAGTACGGTAGATTTTGGCGGGAGGATACGGTAATTAGCTGGATATGGTATGGTAGCCAGGAGGTTACGGTAGTTTGTGGTTTTTTTTTGAGCAGCTGTGCCCGCTGTCTGAGGTTCGTCGTGACGTCATCGAAGATCTTATGCGTGAGCTCATGCAGAGAGGACGCATGGACGAGGCCAAGTCCACCATCTTCCATTACTTGTGATTGTACGGTAGATCTGGGGAGGTTACGTTATTTAGCTTGTGAGTACGGTAGATCCGGGTAGGTTACGGTATTTAGCTGGCTATGGTATGGTAATGTGGAGGTTACGGTAGTTTGTGGTTCGTTGGATGGGAAGGATTGAATGGAGTAGTTATGTAAGGAGGGTAGATCATGAGTTGTGTTTTATCGATTGTAGAATCGATGGATTGATTGATTGATTGATTGATTGGACCCTGTTGGTTTCATGTTTCATCATCAACAGATAGATATGAGTTTGAATGATGAGTTCTTCTTTCAGCCCTGCTCTCGCTCCTGCCAAGCCCAAGCCGTTCACCTTTAACTTTGGAACTCCAAACACCAATCCACAGCTGCCTGCTTTCCGTTTCAACAAATAATCAATATTTGGAGCATACTGTACTCCACCGCTCTTCGTTACTGTTATTGATCGACGATGCACAATACCGTGCCCCATTTCACTTTACTTGTCTTTTTCGTATTATTTGAATATCATCTACCGTACCCTGTTATTTTATCTTTGCCGTCAGGTATCATAATAATTGCATGTGACCACCCAGTTGTTTCCAATTTTATTTTATATTGGTTTTATTTATAAATTTGTCAAGCATCATTTTAAACACTTCGGTTATCAAGTTTATTGTACTATATTGATCTCCTCTCCTTGTTTTAGCACTTGTTCTTTTGAAGTTTGACAGTTGTACATGTCGTCCTTTAGGGATGAGGGTGAAACGTGAATTCACCGGATGGGGGGTGCTACATTTCGCATTGTTTCTAGAGAGAGAGAGAGTGGTGTGACAGAGACAATGGTTGAGCGGATAAGAGAGAGAGAGAGAGAGAGAGAGAGAGAGAGAGAGAGAGAGAGAGAGAGAGAGAGAGAGAATGGTTGAGCGGATAAGAGATAGAGAGAGAGTACGTAAAAGTGAGAGAGTATGTACATATGTACTGTTAAAGTATATCATGTGCCGCGATATCGTTAAATTATTTTGACATTTTGTCAAGTTTTCAATGGCCGCACTCCCTGTGTTGATGAAAGAGGTGCATTTAACGGAGTTCATCTCTTGCACGCTTTTAATGTTCGTCGAATTACAGATGACAATCTGTTCATGGACTATATTTAGCTCCTTTAAAGGCACACCCCGAGCTAATTCGAAACTCTCCCCTTTTTTATATTTATCATACATCATAAAGATGTTTCAACAAGTAAAATGAACGAATTAAAATTTTAAAAAAATCTGCACACGGGGAAAATAAAAAGTATATTTTCTATTTTCTCTCCAAATCTTCCTCTCCAACAATGGTTTCGGTAGTCAGTTCTCGGATCTTCTCATGACCATATCGGATAATGGTGTGGACGATCTCGTTGATATTGGAGTCGAGAGGTACTAAATAATTTTGCTGTCATAATTTACACAGCGAATTGAAGTTGGGAAGTCAGAAATGAATTGAAATGAAAATGATTTTTGGTTCTGTGTATATATTTGCCCAGCAGTAAACTTTGGATGAATATATCATAAAAGCCAAAATTCTGTTTAATATGGTAGGATACGGTCTGAGAAAGCTCAGTTATTCACATGTGTGTACCTGTTGAAACAACGTTGTGGTGTACGATAAATAAATAAATAAATAAATAAATAAATAAATAAATAAATAGATGGGGTCAGTGCCTTTTTATAAACTTGATACAAGAGTAACCGTTGTTCTAACAATAAGTGTTGGAAAGATTATCATTATATTGGGAGGTTGCTGTAATACGAGCATCAACGCTTCCCTAACTAGATTATGTATTATGACTTTGTGAAACTTGAATTCCTCAGGTAACGGCGATGTGTTGGCTGGCGAGATGGGAGCAATGGGCTTTGTAGAGCAAAAGAGCCAGGTATTATTATTATTATTATTATTATTATTATTATTATTATTATTATTATTATTATTATTATTATTATTATTATTATTATTATTATTATTATTATTATTATTATTATTATTACTATTATTATTATTATTATTATTATTATTATTATTATTATTATTATTATTATTATTTATAAATCAATGAATTGCTCATCAGGCTCCCTTCCATCTCTCATTCCTCGATCAACAGCACAAATGGGAGAGTGAAGAAGATGGTATGTTGTAACTGATTGTATTTTATATTTCATCAACGGATGTATGCACGTAACGAGACACATGAATATGTCGAGCGAAATTAGTTTGAAATATAAACTTGTATTTGGGAATGTGAATGTATTATACGCATGACATTCATGTAATTACTTTTTTCGGAAGGTAATTTGTAAGATTAATTAACAATAAGATGTCTAATTGGGATGAACGTCAATGCTGCGTCAAGAATCCCGGATATGTACGTAAATGGAAAACAAACTATTTTAATCTATTTACCACCCCCCCCCTTCAACCGCTGCGGTAGCCGCGGCTCTCGAAGCCCATCCGGAGGTCACGTCATTCACCCTCCGCGGCAACACGCTCGGTATCGCCGCGGGCGAGCGGATCGCGCGTGCGCTCGAACGCTGTCCGCGTCTCCAGGTACCGTAGCCTTGCGTACGATGGCTCGGGTTACGGTAGTTCTGTCGTTGCAGGACTGCAAATGGTCGGATCTCTTCACGGGTCGTCTAAGAGCGGAGATTCCTATTATTGTTGTATGTGTGTTATTTTTATTGATTATCGATCGATCAAGATTATTGATTGATTACTGTAAATACCAACAGTACACATATAATAGATCAGTTGTTAAAGTATATCGAATTGCAGACGTAATTTCGTCCCCACTTGAATCATTGTTTGATCTCAATTGCCTCGCCTCATTCCATAATTTTATTTTCTCTTTCACCTCTCTCTTTATCGTTAACGATAAATAAATTATTATAATTTGATCGCATTCCAGACGCGTTTGTGCTCAGAAATGATCAAGGCCTCTCTGTAAGACTGGGAGAGCGACAATGGAAAACTTGGTAAAGGGCAAAAATACTGTATTCCCACTCAAACTGTCTGCGCTCTCTCTCACTTGGGCGTTCTCTCTCACTTTTGTTCTACCTCTTTTAAGCGCGTTTCTCTGTGTCCCATCGATTATAGATAGTAGTACTGTATCTGTATCGATTCGCTTTATCGATTTCTCGTCTTGGTTACCGTACGTGGGCGGGCATTGCCGCTGGAAATGAAAATCGGGAGGTCGGACGCAAAAATCAGAGGGACGGAAGCAAAAAAATGGAGCATTTATACGTCATGTTGAGTGATTTTTTTGGAAAATCGGGGGGTCGGGTACCAAAAATCGGGGGTGTATTGCCGCTAGCGGCAGTGGCGCAATAGGTCGAAAAGTATGTTACAAAGTACCAAGCCTGACCGCATTTTGAGCCAAAATTTCCTAAAAAATTGGAAAACCTGACCGCATTTTGAGCCAAAATTTCACAAAAAAACGAAAAATCTGACCGTATTTTGAGCCAAATTTGCCAACAATCGAAAAACCTGACCGCATTTTGAAATACGATAACCTAGCTATTCGACCTATGAGTGGCGCCCACGTATGTTGGTTACGGTATTCGATTCAGAGGAGAGTGATCATGATCGTAGTGGAGACTCGTCGTACAAAGAGAACGAGGTTGCTTCACGGATGACAACTGTTAACAATCAGCAACAACCCGGTGAGAACGCGTTTCATACTTGATACTTTGGTTGAGCATATTGTTGATACGTTTTTATATAGAACATATTTCTGTTATGACTGCTTTGTGCATAATGATTATTCGGTTTTTTTATTGAACATATTTATTTTTGTCTTTTTTGCCTTCTGGATAAGCATTGTGTAGAAGTAGCGTGGTTCTGGGTGTGGAAAAGATTTTTTTAAAAGATGGCGCCTGTTGATTTTGTGTCGCAGCAACGCCTGAAGTTGGTGGTGGTTTCCGATTTTCCAGTGATTAGTTTTCCAGTGACTTAAATAATTTAATTAAATTAAATAATTTAAATATGATATGATTCAGTTCCTTCCCGTGCTCCCTTCACCCTCCATCCACATCAACAACAGTCATTCTCCATAAGTCCCCCCCCCCATCACCATATCCTCATTCGTCTCCGTCCCCACCCCATCTGCACTCAGGGCACTCTCCGCACTTGCACAGGGCACTTGTAAGTCTACTTCAAGTGAAACGTAAGTCTACTTAAAGTGAGACGCAAGTCTACTTAAAGTGAAAATGTGACGTCACTCACTTGAAGTTTACTTAAAGTAAACTTTAAGTCAGTGACGTATCTGCTCAAATGATTTCCTCGCGGCTGACGCGTCTCTCAAACAGCAGGCGGTCAATCTTCTTGGTAAGCGAATTTATAAGTACATTTTTTTGAAAAAAAAAATCCAGAGTAGCAGATAGAGAGTTAGAGCAAAAGAGCAACCCGCTGATTTCCCGTCACACGAAATTTGTAAGATGAAGTTGCATTAGTGTTTCCGCTAATGTCTCTTTCTTTGGTTATATAACACCTCTCACCTACAGTAACCACTCACTGACTACCGTATCCTCTTTATCATGATCATCTTATTGCAGATCTGTTGATGACTGAGGTGGCAGCAACGATTCGTCGCCCGATTCCAACCATCGTCCAAGTCGTCAATCACATCGTCGCTCATGTTGATACAAAGATCAATGTATCTTGATTTCAATCGATATCAATTAATCAATCAATAATCCCAATTCTAAATGATTTCTTAGTCGTCGCCATTGTTGATAAATGGCTTGTCACCGTGCATGGATACAACCCAGTGGCCGTATGAAAGAACATCGGGAAAACCGTTTTCCAGGAAAATGTGACGTCATTAGCGTAGGCAGAGGATTTTTGGAAAACGCCTCCGCGTACGCTAATGACGTCACATTTTCCCGGAAAACTGTTCATGCATACGGCTACAGATTAAAATGGGTACGTCTGACTGAAGAATCGCGAGTATTGTATAGGGGGAAATAGCAGAAAACTTTAGATGAATACACTATAACATTCAAACTTTTTTTATAATATGACAGCCTGCAATAATCATGTAGAAACCATTGACCAACGTTCATGGATACGACCTAAGAAAGCGCAGTTATGCACAGGTGGGGGTCTTTTCATTTTTGTGAATACACTGGAGCCAAAAGAGTGGAAAGTGTTGGAAAGATCATCATTATATTGGGTAGAAGTTAAAAGAGCATCAACGCTTCCCTAACTTGATTGTGTATTATGACTTTGTGAAACATGAATTCCTCAGGTAACGACGATGTGTTGGTTGGCGAGATGGGAGCAATGGGTTTTGTCGAGCAAAAGAACCAGGTATTATTATTATTATTATTACTATTATTATTATTATTATTATTATTATTATTATTATTATTATTATTATTATTATTATTATTATTATTATTATTATTATTATTATTTTATTATTATTTTTTATTATTGTTATTAAAAACACAAATGGGAAAGTGAAGCAGATGGTGTGTTGCAACTAATTGCATTATATGTAGTCATACCTCAACTAGCGTCGTTATAGATTTCCAAATTTCTTTGTGGTTTTCAAAAAAAATCCCAAAATGTGACCAGTGGCTGTATGAAAGAACATCGGGAAAACCGTTCTCCGGGAAAATGTGACGTCATTAGCGTAGGCGGAGGCGTTTTCCAAAAATCCTCCGCCTACGCTAATGACGTCACATTTTCCCGGAAAACTGTTTCCCGTTGTTCTTGCATACGGCCACAGATTTAACAAAAAAATCCCAAAATGCAGTCAGGCTTCGTAGTTTGTAGTCTACTTGTTCACCTATTTATGTAATTATATGAGGCCGTTTGCGTAAGACTCGACTAAGTGCCGGCACAGTCAAAAAATCAAAATTTGGGAATCGAGGTTCTCAAGGGTGTTGGTGACGATGGTCATGTTCATTTTGCACCTAGATCCACCGTTGAGGCCAGACGGCGTCGCATTGAAATCTCGTTTTTAGTCGTTTCTCGTCACTCGATCGTGCTAAAATTTGTGGATTATGCCCCCAAGATCAGAAATTGATGGCGATCACGCCTGTCCAATTCATTTTTCATGGAAAAATTTCATAAATTTTCAAAAATGGAATTTCTCTCAAAGTCAATAGTATTTATTGCGAGATACATAGATCGGACCACAATGGTTTCAGGATCCCATAGAAAAATTTCAGCCAAATTGCGCACCGTATTTTCGAGAAAATCAACTTTTAGTGTAGTCATTTTGCCGTTGAAGAGGAGGCAAGAGGCGAGAGTGTTGTTGTGAGAGAGAGCAGAGAGGCAGGTGAGACGGGCGGCATTGGAAGGAAGGGGTGGACGGGATGCCCTTCCTTTCAACCTTCGTTGATTTAAAGTTGATTTTCTCGAAAATACGGACCGCAAATTGGCTGAATTTTTTTTCTATGGGATACTGAAACCATTGCGGTCCGATCTATGTATCTCGGAATAAATACTATTGACTTTGAGAGAAATTCCATTTTTGAAAATTTATGAAACTTTTTCATGAAAAATGAATTGGACAGGCGTGATCGCCATCAATTTCTGCTCTTGTGGGCATAATCCACAAATTTTAGCATGATCGAGTGACGAGAAACGACTAAAAACGAGATTTCAACGTGACGCCGTCTGGCCTCAACGGTGGATCTAGGTGCAAAATAAACATGACCATCGTCACCACCACCATTGAGAACCCCGATTCCCAAATTTTGATTTTTTGACTGTGCCAGATTTCACTCATTTTAGTCGATTCTTACGCAAACGGTCTCATACTTTTGAAGAGTAATTTGGAAGTTTAGATATCATATCTAATTTCATAGAATATCTATTTTTAAGATGCAAATGCTTTATCATTAATCCGGATATGCTCATAAATGGAAAACAAATTAGATTAAAGGGAGTGTAACCTCTCTCAATGTTCTCTTCGACGAGCAATGCTCTCTCGTTGTTAGCGAACAGAGAAAAAGTGTGAAGAGGCCGTTGAGGTAACGCTCAATTTAATCAATGTATCCCCCTTCAGCCTCTGCAGTGGCCGCAGCTCTCGAGGCCCATCCGGAAGTGACGTCATTCACCCTCCGCGGCAACACGCTCGGTATTGCCGCGGGCGAGCGGATCGCGCGCTCGCTCGAGCGCTGTCCGCGTCTCCAGGTACTGTAGCCGCTCCGGTGTACTATATATTTGGTTGATATTGCGTAAGGCAGCTCTCGGGTTACGGTAGTCTTGTCGTTGCAGGACTGCAATTGGTCGGATCTCTTCACGGGTCGTCTAAGAGCCGAGATTCCCATTATTGTTGTAAGTGTATTATGTTTATTGATTATCGATCGATCAAGATTATTGATTGATTACTGTAAATACCAACAGCACACCTATAATAGATTAGATTTTAAAACGTCTAATTGTAGACGAAATTGGTTTTACATCAAACGAACTATGCATCTTGATCGCATAGGTCTAAAAGTATGTTACAAAGTACCAAGTCTGACCGGATTTTGAGCCAAAATTTCACAACAGTCGAAAAACCTAACCGGATTTTGCGCCAAATTAGCAAAAAATCGAAAAACCTGACAGGATTTTGAAACCAAATAAACTAGCCATTCGACGTATGCATTCCAGACGCGTTTGTGTGCGGCAATGATCAAGGCAGGAGCGGCCATACGCTCCCTCGACCTCTCCGACAACGCGTTCGGACCGATCGGAGCGGACTCCATCAAGGTACGTTTATTGATTTATTTTATCGATTTATTGTTGGTACTATCGATTTCCGTTTATATGTCTTTTAAATTAAAAAAAAAATGATTGTATTCGTCGCAGGAGTTTCTGGAGTCTGATTCAGCGTTCAGCCTCGAGGAGCTGCGTCTGAACAATTGTGGACTGGGCGCCGGCGCCGTGGTTAGTACGATTTTGACTTTTGTCTAAAATGAACATCACCACTCAAAGCAATGCAATAGTTGTTTCACCGTTAAAAATAGTTGAGTGAAACATGCAACTGGTGGGCATTGGTTGAAGATGAAATTCATTTGATGCAAATAATACTAATGATAATTAATAATGAATAATGAATAATGAATAATGAATAATGAATAATGAATAATAATAATAATAATATTGTGCAATAATAATAATCTACTAATTTATGTTTATTGATTGATTCATACTCCAGACTGTGGCCAATCTTCGTCATATGAACGGGCGACTGCTGCTAGTCGAAAGCTCAATCTGAAGATCATTGTGGCGGGTGAGATTTGTTTCGATCAACCGTATTTTTTAAAGTTATTTTTATTATTTATTTTAATTATTTTATTACCGTATTATTTTAAAACTTAAAAGTTTAGGTAGCTACACTGTGTAGCCTACACAAGAGAAAAAGTGTACTCCACATTACACACAATCTGTGAAGTGTTAGATTTAACACTGCGCAATTTTAACGCGAAAAGTGTTAAATATAACACTTCCAGGTCTTGTGTACTTTGAAACACAATTTTTCTCGGTTTGTGAATAATCAATAATTGTGATAGATGCAATACCGTAATCCTTTCCAGGTCGCAATCGTCTCGAGATTAATATTTTAGCGACACCTTGATAGCATAGTAATAAAACAAGGGGTGAAACTGTACCAATAATTATTAGAATGTGTAAAGGGCTTGAGTGTGAGCGTTCGGAAGCCCCCTGTAGAATCGAGCTCCAGGTACCCCGCCCATGTATGCATATTCATCGATTGCATTCCAGACGCGTTTGTGTGCGGCAATGATCAAGGCCGGAGCGGCCATCCGCTCCCTCGACCTCTCTGACAACGCGTTCGGACCGATCGGAGCGGACTCTATCAAACTAACTTATTGATTGATTGCGTCTATTTATTGTTGTTATTATCGATTTTCCTCTATACATTTTCTTAATTAAGAAAAAGATTGGTTACAGGAGTTTTTGGAGTCTGATTCAGCGTTCAGTCTCGAGGAGCTGCGTCTGAACAATTGTGGACTGGGCGCCAGCGCCGTGGTTAGTACGATTTGTTTATTGACTTTTGTCTAATTAACATCATTGCACAAAGCAATGCAATAATTGTTTCTCCTTTGAAAATATTTGAGTGAAACATGCAACTGGCGGGCATTGAAGATGAAATTCCTATGATGTAAATAATACTAATGATAATAATTGATAATAATAAATATTAATAATAATAATAATAATAATAATAATAATAATAATAATAATAATAAAAATAATAATAATAATAATAATAATAATAATAATAATAATAATAATAATAATAATAATAATAATAATAATAATAATAATAATAATAATAATAATAATAATAATAATAATAATCATAATAATAATAATAATAATAATAATCATAATAATAATAATCATAATAATAATAATAATAATAATAATAATAATAATAATAATATTATTATTATTATTATTATTTTGCTTCTCCAATAATTAATCCACTAATTTATGTTTCTTGATTGATTCATACTCCAGACTGTGGCCAATTCTCTTCGTCGTCTGTATGAACGGGCGACCGCTGCTGGTCGAAAGCTCAATCTGAAGATTGTGGCGGGTAAGATTTGTTTTCGATAAACCACATGAAAATGAATTTTATATTGTGGGTCAGTCCTCATATTATGAAGGTATGAAACACTTTTTGAAAAAAAGTGATAAATATAACATCTCCAGGTCTTGTGTACTGTGGATCACACTTTTTCTCGATGTGTTTTTCTTAATTCAATAAATTGATTAATCTGATTAATTGAATTGATTGATTAATTGATTAATTTGATTAATCTGTGACTATTGATTGATTCATACTACAGACGGTGGCCAACTTTCTTCGTCGTCTGCATGAACGGGCGACCGCTGCTGGTCGCAATCTGAAGATCATTGTGGCGGGTAAGATTTACTGAGTGTGTACTCCACATTACACACACAATCTGTGAAGTGTTAGATTTAACACTGCTCAATTTTAACACAAAAAGTGTTTAATATAACACTTCCAGGACTTGTGTACTGTGGAGCACACTTTTTTTCGGTGTGCAATAAATCAATAATTCGATTGCGATATATGTAGTCTATCGCACCCATTGCGTATTGTTCTCCCTTATAAGATTTCTTCAACTCATACCACATGTGCTTCTAGATGTATTGACACTTGGAATAAACTATCCCCTGAATTAGTCATCTCCCCACAAATAACCTTCCGTGCAGGGTTATCTAATCTCCCTCCTAATCTCATCATTAAAGTTTCTCTAATTCGTCCCTAACCCCTTCCTTTGAAAACTGCCACCGAGCCCAATCCGAAATCGCGTATAAGCGACGGAAATCCATCTCCCCTCTTCCCTGTGTTATTAATGTGATTATGAACATTTATATTTGATGGAATAAAGAAATAAATAAATAAATAAATATCAATAACTACAGTATATCAATATCTACAGTAAATCAATAACTACAGTAAATCAATCAATACCTGCGCAAACGCGAGCGCTCCCTCCCATCCGCCAACGTTATCCGCGACCGAGAGACACTTCATGTGCGGATTGCGCGCTACACCGCCCGCCAGAGCGATCAGAATGATGATCAAACTATAGAGATCAAAGATCAAAGACCAAAGCACAAACTACAATCATATCTTACATGAATGCCATTCTGGTGTACGGTAAGCTCCTCGAGTGTTCCAATCGCGCCTATGGCCTCAGCAAAGGCTTTCGCGCCCGGGATCTCGAGACGATTGCGACCTGGATAGGATTACGGTACTACATATATCGCAATCGAATTATTGATTTATTGCACACCGAAAAAAAGTGTGCTCCACAGTACACAAGTCCTGGAAGTGTTATATTAAACACTTTTTGTGTTAAAATTGAGCAGTGTTAAATCTAACACTTCACAGATTGTGTGTGTAATGTGGAGTACACACTCAGTAAATCTTACCCGCCACAATGATTGAGCTTGCGACCAGCAGCGGTCGCCCGTTCATGCAGACGACGAAGAAAGTTGGCCATCGTCTGTAGTATGAATCAATCAATAGTCACAGATTAATCGATTCATTAATTCATTGTCCCTCGGGGGGTGTCATTTCTCTCATAAAATATTTCTATCATTCTCACTCTTAAATTTATTATTATTATTATTATTATTATTTTCAGCATGCGAATTTCAACTTCAAACAATGCCCGCCAGTTGCATGTTTCACTCAAATATTTTTAACGGTGAAACAATTTGCTCAACTACTATGTAAAAACGCCGTCGAAAAAACTATAATTAGACAAAAATCAATAATAACAAATCTTACTAACCACGGCGCCGGCGCCCAGACCACAATTGTTCAGACGCAGCTCCTCGAGACTGAACGCTGAATCAGACTCCAGAAACTCCTGCAACCAATTTTTTTCTTAATAAAGATAATGTATAGAGGAAAATCGATAATAACAACAATAAATCGATAAAATCAATCAATCAATAAACGTACCTTGATAGAGTCCGCTCCGATCGGTCCGAACGCGTTGTCGGAGAGGTCGAGGGAGCGGATGGCCGCTCCCGCCTTGATCATTGCCGCACACAAACGCGTCTGGAATGCAAACGATTAAGATGCATACATAGGCGGGGTACCTGGAGCTCGATTCTACAGGAGGCATCCAAACGAAAAAATGGTTAATTTAACAAGGGGCTTACACTTTTTTCAAAAAAATTTGCCTAAACGTCATTTTTACAGGGGGCATTTTTCGAATAACAAATTTTCAAATAGCCCTAATTTTACAGGGGGCACCCAACATGTAAAATGCACAGTTCGTTAGATGTACACAAATTGCGTCTTCAATTACACGTTTTACAAATCTGATCTATAATATGTGTACGGTTGGCATTTACAATAATCAATCAATAATATCGATCGATCGAAAATCAATCAACAGAATGCACTTACAACAATAATGGGAATCTCCGCTCTTAGACGACCCGTGAAGAGATCCGACCAATTGCAGTCCTGCAACGACAAGACTACCGTAACCCGAGCTACCGTACGCAATATCAACCAAATCAACAGTACACCGGAGCGGCTACAGTACCTGGAGACGCGGACAGCGCTCGAGCGCGCGCGCGATCCGCTCGCCCGCGTCGATACCGAGCGTGTTGCCGCGGAGGGTGAATGACGTCACTTCCGGATGAGCCTCGAGAGCCGCGGCCACCGCAGCGGCTGAAGGGGATAAATAGAATAATTAAAGTTGTTTTCCACGGGTCGTTTAAGAGCCGAGATTCCCATTTTTGTTTTTTTTTGCATATCGGGATCCATGATATGTGCGGGTTGCGAGCAACTCCGCCAGCCAGAGCGATCACTCCAGGGCGCTGAAATGAATGATGATCAAACTATAGAGATCAAAGATCAAAGATCAAAGCACAAACTAAAATCATAGCTTACATGAATACCATTTTGGTGTACGGTAAGCTCCTCGAGTGTTCCAATCGCGCCGATGGCCTCAGCAAAGGCTTTCGCGTCCGGGATCTCGAGGCGATTGCGACCTGGGCAGAATTACGGTATTGCATATATCACAATTATTGATTATTCACAAACCGAGAAAAATTGTGTTCCAAAGTACACAAGACCTGGAAGTGTTATATTTAACACTTTTCGCGTTAAAATTGCGCAGTGTTAAATCTAACACTTCACAGATTGTGTGTAATGTGGAGTACACTTTTTCTCTTGTGTAGCTACCTCAACAAGTTTTAAAATAATACGGTAATAAAATAATTAAAATAAATAATAAAAATAACTTTAAAAATACGGTTAATCGAAACAAATCTCACCCGCCACAATGATCTTCAGATTGAGCTTTCGACCAGCAGCGGTCGCCCGTTCATGCAGACGACGAAGAGAATTGGCCACAGTCTGGAGTATCAATCAATCAATAATCAGACATTAATAGATTAATTATTGCACAATATTATTATTATTATCCATTATTCATTATTCATTATCATTAGTATTATTTGCATCAAATGAATTTCATCTTCAACCAATGCCCGCCAGTTGCATGTTTCACTCAAATATTTTCAAAGGAGAAACAATTATGCCATTGCTAGATTATGACCAGACAAAAGCCAATAAAAAATCGTACAAACCACGACCCCTGCGCCCAATTGCCAGAGCGGAGAGTTCGGGGTGTGCAAGGAGCTAAATATAGTCTATGAACAGTGTGTTACAATTCGAAGACCATTAAAAGCCTACAAGAGATGAAGTCCGTTAAATGCACAGCTTTTCTCTAACATAGGAATGGTCATTTAAAATCTTGACACCACGATGTACTTTAACAGCACTTACTAGCTCACTTTTGCGTACTCTCTCTCTTATCCGCTCAACCATTGTCTCTGTAACGCCATTCTTTCTCTGGAAACGATGCGATGTTGCACAATCCCCCCGCCCGGTGAATTCACGTTTCACCCTCATCCCTAAAGGACGGCATCTGTTCCATTTTCAAAGCCAATCTCATCGCCTGAAGAGTTTAGATTAGTATTCGTCGACACAATTTTATCGATTGATCTTGATGGTCAGCACCACAATTCGGTAGGGAACTAAACAAGTGACAATCGATAACTGATCTGGGGAGCAAATTATTAACTTCAAATGGACAGAACAAGAGCTAAAACAAGGAGAGGAGATCAATATAGTACAATAAACTTAATAACCGAAGAGTGTTTAAAATGATGCTTAACAAATTTATAAATAAAACAATATAAAATAAAATTGGAAACAACTGGGTGATCACATGCAATTATTATAATACCGGTAAAGATAAAATAACGGGATACGGTAGGTGACATTCAAATAATACGAAAGAGACAACCGTGATAAAAAATGAGGGAACGATATTCGATCAATAACAGTAACGAAGAGCGGTGGAATACAGTATGCTCCAAATATTGATTGTTTGTTGAAACGGAAAGCGGGCAGCTGTGGATTGGTGGATGGAGTTCCAAAGTTGAAGGTGAACGGCTTGGGCTTGGCAGGAGCGAGAGCAGGGCTGAAAGAAGAAGGAATCATTCAAACTGATATCTATCTGTTGATGATGAAACATGAAATCAGCAGGGTCCAATCAATAAATTAAATTAATCTATTCTCCAATCGATAAAACAGACCACCTACCATATCACACATAACTGCTTAATTCCAACGATCCAAAAATTACCGATACCTCCACGCTACCATACCATATCAAGCTAATTACCGCGACCTCCCGCCAAGATCTACCGTACTCACAAGCTAATTACCGTAACCTCCCCATATCTACCGTACTCACAAGCTAATTACCGTAACCTCCCCATATCTACCGTACTCACAAGGTAATTACCGTAACCTCCCGCCAAGATCTACCGTACTCACAAGTAGTGGAAGATGGTGGACTTGGCCTCGGCCATGCGTCCTCTCTGCATGAGTTCACGCAGAAGATCTTCGATGACGTCATGACGAACTTCAGACAGAGGGCACCTTCTCTTCCTTCCATCTGAACAAATCAATGAATCAATCGATATACTGGAAAATATATAATATTCACCCGAATTCTCGGTATTTTATCGATTTCTACTAGTCACTCGTTGACTGTGAATACAAGTCAACGAGTGACTAGTAGAAATCGATAAAATTCGGGAAGAAATAATGTGCAAAAACGAAGAAATCATTTAGAATTGGGATTATTGATTGATTGATAATATCGATTGATACATTGATCATACATTGATCTTCGTATCAACTTGAGCGACGATGTGATTGACGATTTGGACGATGGTCGGAATCGGGCGACGAATCGTTGCCCGATTCCGACCATCGTCCAAATCGTCAATCATAGTCAGTGGTTACTGTTGGTGGGTTACGGTAGTTATGGTCCGGTATATGGGGGTTATACGGTTGATACCACTGCGTGAATAGATTTAGTAGTGATACAGAGTGGATGAACAAGATAGAATCCAGAACAGCACTGCTACTGCTACTCAATCTTACGAGTTTCATGTGACAGGAAATAGCCGGGTTGCGCGTTTGCTCTAAATCTATATCTGCCTACTCTGGTTTTTCAAAACTACAAGTGACACGTAATTTTACTGTAATGAATTTGGTTAAATGTTATTTCACTTGTAGTTCACTTATAGTCAACTTCCAATGAGCGACACTTCAAGTGTATTTCAAAAAAAAACTTTAAGTTTTGAAACACCAGAGTATGCTTCGCACTATTCTTCTGCTCGACATAAAGTAAATAAATAAATAAATAAATAAATAATGTTTACCGAGCAGATTGACCGCCTGCTGTTTGAGTGATGGGTCAGCCGCGAGGGCGAGTGCAACCGCGAGGAAGAGCCGCGCGGACTCGGTCTGATCACGAGTGGGCATGAAGTCCTGTCCATGGAAGGGAACAGAATTAGACCGACAAAGTTGTATTTTAGTTGCGCACATTTCATATTGTTCAAAAGTGATAAAGAAACGAAAAGAAAGAGACGAAAGAATGTGTAAAAGGAGGAGAGCATTCTTGGCTTTCTCTTCCTTTTCTTGATTTTTGAGCAGTTCACATCTAATCAGTAATGCGAACTAATATTTGAACATTTTAATAATATAAAAACAATGGCATGTGCAGTGATTCAGGTTCCGATCTCCCAATTTGCCTATGTTAATAATGTAAACAAAACAAAAATAGTAGCATTTTCATGATGCTGTGGTTGTGGATGGAGGGTGAAGGGAGCACGGGCTGGAACTGAAATGAATCATATTTAAATTATTTAATTTAGTTAAATTATTATTATTTAAATAATTATGATTAATAAATAGTATATTGCTCGTTCGAAATATTGATGTTGGAGGATAACAATCACTAGAAAATCGGAAACCACTAGCTTCAGGCGTTGCTGCGACGCAAAATCAACAGACGCCATCTTTTTAAAAATTTGCACACCCAGATTCACACTACATTTACACAATGCTTATCTGGAAGGCAAAAAAAGACAAAAAGAAAAATGTACAATGAAAAAAAAACGAAAAATCACGATGCTCAAAGCAGTCATAATAGAAAGATTTATAATACACAACGTCATAACAGGATTCCAATAATATCTCCCTGTTTGCTCAAACAAAGTATCAAGTATGAAACGCGTTCTCACTGGGTTGCTCTCAAAGACAAAAACGAAAAAAAGAATGCTCAAAGCAGTCATATCAGAAATATTTAATAAGATAATGTATACCAACTTATCAACACTATCTCCCTGTTTACTTAAGAGCTCGGATCTGTAAGACTCGACCATTTCGGCCAGATTTCGGACATCGCGCCAAGAATTTTGATTCAGCCCACTCCACTTTATGGGTGTAGGGTACCTTGGGCCCTGATTACAAAATGGTACTCAAAGTGGCCCTAGCAGTGGAAAGCGGTGCGCCAGGTGGGCGCCAAGTTTGAAAACTCGATTTTCATATTTTTTCAACCGAACAAGCTAGAGACCAAATTTCTTCGGCATTGTGTTTGGCATGCCGAATGTGCACAGAAACACTATTGAGATTAATTTTAAGCAATTCCTAGACTAATTTTTTTACTCGATTTTTTGGTTTTTTTGATTTCTCGGCATCTCAATGTCAATTCCGCATAAGTTCTCTAGTATATTCATAGAGCCCAACTACTATTGCATGTAACCCTGCCAGGCTGAAATCGATCTTGGATTGCGCGTGTCGGAAAAAATCGGTCTGAGTGTTTCCAACTTGACTCAGAATCGTTATTTCATAATTTTTGCTGTATTTTCCAAACGAGTAGTGCGGAATTGCAGTCTACTCAAAGTTTACAGGTGAGACGAGTAAAATGACACAAGAAGCCCATCACTTGGATCAATTTGAAAATTTCGATTTTCAGGACCCGGGGTCATGGTCCGAAAATTTCAAAATTTCTGAAGTTTGAAATGTTTTCATTTATGCGTCTTATTGTGAAGTACTAATGATGTGAATAATATTGAGCCAATGCTCAATGGCTGATCTCTCCTTTCAACCATTTTTCGAAAACTTTCATGTTGAATGCGTGCGAAAAAGTCAGAATTGTGCTTGAATCAGTTTCCAACTTACTCTCTGTAACATTCTATCTTAGTACTTTGCGATATACATGATCAATATGAAAATCGTTTATTTTCGAAAATTCAAAAAAATCGAATGGAGTGCCTACTTTCACGGAAAATTTCTGAAATATTGCAGTTTTTCGACTCGAATGCTGCGACAATTAGCAAATGACAATGACAATGTGAAGTTTCATGATGAGTAAACATAGTAGAACTGAAATCCCGGCATTCGTCTCACTTTAAAAAAAATCGATTTCCATGACCCCGGGGTCATGGTAAAAAAAATATGAATTTTCCAAAATTAACGATTTTCATATTGATTATGTACATTACAAAGTACTTAGATAGAATGTCACAGAAAGTAAGTTGGAAACAGATTCAAGCACAATTGTGACTTTTTCGCACGCATTCAACATGAATCTTTTCGAAAAATGGTTGAAAGGAGAGATCGGCCATTGAGCATTGGCTGAATATTATTCAAATCAGTAGTACTTTACAATAAGATTCATAAATGAAAACATTTCAAATTTGAGAAATTTTGAAATTTTCGACCATGACCCCGGGGTCATGAAAATCGAAATTTTCAAATTGATCCAAGTGATGGGGTTATTGTGTCATTTTACTAGTCTCACCTCTCAACTTTGAGTAGACCACAATTCCGCACTAATCGTTTTGAAAATACAGCAAAAATCATGAAAGAACGATTCTGAGTCAAGTTGGAAACACTCAGACCGATTTTTTCCGACACGCGCAATCCAAGATCGATTTCAGCCTGGCAGGGTTACATGCAATAGTAGTTGGGCTCTATGAATATACTAGAGAACTTATGCGGAATTGACATTGAGATGCCGAGAAATCAAAAAAACCAAAAAATCGAGTAAAAAAATTAGTCTAGGAATTGCTTAAAATTAATCTCAATAGTGTTTCTGTGCACATTCGGCATGCCTAACACAATGCCGAAGAAATTTGGTCTCTAGCTTGTTCGGTTGAAAAAATATGAAAATCGAGTTTTCAAACTGGTCGAGTCTTTCAGATCCGGACTCTTAAACAAATAAAATACCAACTCTGAAACGCGTTCTCACCGGGTTGCGGCTGACTGTTCACAGTCGTCGTCCGTGATGACGCTACCTCGTTCTCCTTGTACGACGAGTCTCCACTACGACCATGATCACTCTCCTCTGAATCGAATACCGTAACCAAGATCAGAGATCGATAAAGCCAATCGATACAGATACAGTATTACTCTCAGTAATCGATCGGTCACAGCGTTTCGAGAGCGGTCAGAACAGAGAAACGCGCTTAAAAGAGGAAGAACAAAAGTGAGAGAGAACGCCCAAGTGAGAGAGCGCAGACAGTTAGAGTAAGATTACAGTGATTATTTGGCACTTTGCCAAGTTTTCCATGACCGCTCTCCCAGTATTATAGACATGCTGGGTACGATTATATCGAGCATAATAATCAATAATCTAGATTGATCTTCCGTAATCATCTTCCTCATCGTCCTCTTCATCCTCATCGTAGTCCTCCTCTTCATCACTGTACTTTTCGCCGTAAGAAGTCTCGACGCCCTGATCAGGATATTGATTGGTAAACAAATTATTGATTGACAAAGCGAGAAAAGGCAGTGGGCAGGGATACCGAATCTTATCCATGACGTTTGACAAACCGTTTGTGGACAATTGGCGAACTCCCCTTAGGTTCAATTATGCTAGTATTGCCATTTTTGTCCAAGTCATCTTCCAATTACACAACTTGCATTTATCCGATTGTGCAGGTAATCAAAGATCAAAGTTCAAATACCAAACACCAAAAATCAAACCTCATTATCCTCTTCGCATTCGCCGTCATCCTCATCTCCTCTGAGCGATCCACAATCATCACTAAATGAGTAATTTATAATTTAATTCAAAAATCAATCAATAATCTGCCAATCACTCAATCAATCAATCAATACCCACTCGCTCAATCAATCAATTAATACCCACTCGCTTAAATTAAATAAATACATTGAATAATTGCAGAAAGGAACTCAGCGAGCTACTTTGAAACTCTCCGCTCTGGCAATACTCTCTCGCTCTCATTATCTACGAGAGAACGTTGCCAGAGCGGAGAGTTTCAAATTACTTCGAGTGACTGTCTATATAACGACAATCATTTCGCTGCAACACCTTTGCGCTCACTTTCTACATGAAAAGCAGCAGTTTTACACTTGATCTCGTGCTTGATCTTTGATCTTTGATCTTTCACCTTCACTCCACTCACCTTATCTGTTCTCGATTGACTCCATTTCTACGTCAACTTCTCAGCCACATCGCTCGTCAGCTCTGATCACGATAGATTCAGCAGCTGCAAATTATATTGATTTTTCATAACGTAATCTTCCCCACTCACTACCGTAACTTGTGATTTCATTATGTTCAAACTATCGCCATATTGACAACCGTACTAGAGTAGACTACAGTATCTAACTCTACCGTATACCTTGAGATTACACAAACCAAAGCTACCGTATACCCCAAGAATATGCACACCAAAGCTACCGTATACCTTGAGATTACACACCAAAGCTACCGTATACCTTGAGATTGGGCAGACGGAGACAAGCATCCACGAGGGCCTTGCATCCCTTGTTCTTGCTGAGGCAATCACTAAAGTCGGCAGACTCGAGCTCACGAAGAATCGACAGAGACTGAAAGATTAATATGCATTTGATGGAATAAATAAATAAATAAATAATAGAGATAATTGTGATTCAAGACATCTGAGTCATCCGCAATCATGAGCGTTGGCAACCCATTTGCCGACAAACGTGACGTCACAAGCGTAGGGGAGGATCGCTGACAAACGCCTCCGCCTACGGTTGTGACGTCATGTGTGACGGTTTGCCATCATACTTATACTGTTTATTTAAAAGCACTGCAGTAGGCACAAAACTCTCTTCGACCAATAACAGTGGATATTACAAACGACGCGAAACATGAATCTATCAGGCTAATACAGCAAATCGTATAATTTACTACAAATCATCCAAACCCCATCAATAACTACAGTATATCAATAACTACAGTATATCAATAACTGTCTCATGTACAAGTTCCTTTTGCCATGTCAGTCTGTCTATGCTGACTTATGCGGTCCTCTTCCCGCTAGGGCCTCATCCACCCTACATCATTGATCAAACGCTGATCTTTGATATTGGCACTAGAGAATACGTTATTGAGACTTCCCCAACCATCTTCACCTTCCCTACTTTCCCATTGTCTATTATCCCCATTCTATTTCCTTGTGCATATCTTCTTCATTATCGTATTTTTTTACTTGTTGAAACATCTTCGCGATGTATGATAAATAAAATAAAAATAAAATAAATAACTACAGTAAATCAATCAATACCTGCGCAAACGCGAACGCTCCCTCCCATCCGCCAACGTTATCCGCGACCGAGAGACACTTCATGTGCGGATTGCGCGCTACACCGCCCACCAGAACGATCAGAATGATGATCAAACTATAGAGATCAAAGATCAAAGATCACGACACAAACTACAATCATTACTTACATGAATGCCATTCTGGTGTACGGTAAGCTCCTCGAGTGTTCCAATCGCGCCAATGGCCTCAGCAAAGGCTTTCGCGCCCGGGATCTCGAGACGATTGCGACCTGGATAGGATTACGGTACTACATATATCGCAATCGAATTATTGATTTATTGCACACCGAAAAAAAGTGTGCTCCACAGTACACAAGTCCTGGAAGTGTTATATTAAACACTTTTTGTGTTAAAATTGAGCAGTGTTAAATCTAACACTTCACAGATTGTGTGTGTAATGTGGAGTACACACTCAGTAAATCTTACCCGCCACAATGATCTTCAGATTGCGACCAGCAGCGGTCGCCCGTTCATGCAGACGACGAAGAAAGTTGGCCACCGTCTGTAGTATGAATCAATCAATAGTCACAGATTAATCAAATTAATCAATTAATCAATCAATTCAATTAATCAGATTAATCAATTTATTGAATTAAGAAAAACACATCGAGAAAAAGTGTGATCCACAGTACACAAGACCTGGAGATGTTATATTTATCACTTTTTTTCAAAAAGTGTTTCATACCTTCATAATATGAGGACTGACCCACAATATAAAATTCATTTTCATGTGGTTTATCGAAAACAAATCTTACCCGCCACAATCTTCAGATTGAGCTTTCGACCAGCAGCGGTCGCCCGTTCATACAGACGACGAAGAGAATTGGCCACAGTCTGGAGTATGAATCAATCAAGAAACATAAATTAGTGGATTAATTATTGGAGAAGCAAAATAATAATAATAATAATAATATTATTATTATTATTATTATTATTATTATTATTATTATTATGATTATTATTATTATGATTATTATTATTATTATTATTATTATGATTATTATTATTATTATTATTATTATTATTATTATTATTATTATTATTATTATTATTATTATTATTATTATTATTATTATTATTATTATTATTATTATTATTATTATTATTTTTATTATTATTATTATTATTATTATTATTATTATTATTATTATTATTAATATTTATTATTATCAATTATTATCATTAGTATTATTTACATCATAGGAATTTCATCTTCAATGCCCGCCAGTTGCATGTTTCACTCAAATATTTTCAAAGGAGAAACAATTATTGCATTGCTTTGTGCAATGATGTTAATTAGACAAAAGTCAATAAACAAATCGTACTAACCACGGCGCTGGCGCCCAGTCCACAATTGTTCAGACGCAGCTCCTCGAGACTGAACGCTGAATCAGACTCCAAAAACTCCTGTAACCAATCTTTTTCTTAATTAAGAAAATGTATAGAGGAAAATCGATAATAACAACAATAAATAGACGCAATCAATCAATAAGTTAGTTTGATAGAGTCCGCTCCGATCGGTCCGAACGCGTTGTCAGAGAGGTCGAGGGAGCGGATGGCCGCTCCGGCCTTGATCATTGCCGCACACAAACGCGTCTGGAATGCAATCGATGAATATGCATACATGGGCGGGGTACCTGGAGCTCGATTCTACAGGGGGCTTCCGAACGCTCACACTCAAGCCCTTTACACATTCTAATAATTATTGGTACAGTTTCACCCCTTGTTTTATTACTATGCTATCAAGGTGTCGCTAAAATATTAATCTCGAGACGATTGCGACCTGGAAAGGATTACGGTATTGCATCTATCACAATTATTGATTATTCACAAACCGAGAAAAATTGTGTTTCAAAGTACACAAGACCTGGAAGTGTTATATTTAACACTTTTCGCGTTAAAATTGCGCAGTGTTAAATCTAACACTTCACAGATTGTGTGTAATGTGGAGTACACTTTTTCTCTTGTGTAGGCTACACAGTGTAGCTACCTAAACTTTTAAGTTTTAAAATAATACGGTAATAAAATAATTAAAATAAATAATAAAAATAACTTTAAAAAATACGGTTGATCGAAACAAATCTCACCCGCCACAATGATCTTCAGATTGAGCTTTCGACTAGCAGCAGTCGCCCGTTCATATGACGAAGATTGGCCACAGTCTGGAGTATGAATCAATCAATAAACATAAATTAGTAGATTATTATTATTGCACAATATTATTATTATTATTATTCATTATTCATTATTCATTATTCATTATTCATTATTCATTATTAATTATCATTAGTATTATTTGCATCAAATGAATTTCATCTTCAACCAATGCCCACCAGTTGCATGTTTCACTCAACTATTTTTAACGGTGAAACAACTATTGCATTGCTTTGAGTGGTGATGTTCATTTTAGACAAAAGTCAAAATCGTACTAACCACGGCGCCGGCGCCCAGTCCACAATTGTTCAGACGCAGCTCCTCGAGGCTGAACGCTGAATCAGACTCCAGAAACTCCTGCGACGAATACAATCATTTTTTTTTTAATTTAAAAGACATATAAACGGAAATCGATAGTACCAACAATAAATCGATAAAATAAATCAATAAACGTACCTTGATGGAGTCCGCTCCGATCGGTCCGAACGCGTTGTCGGAGAGGTCGAGGGAGCGTATGGCCGCTCCTGCCTTGATCATTGCCGCACACAAACGCGTCTGGAATGCATACGTCGAATGGCTAGTTTATTGGTTTCAAAAATCCTGTCAGGTTTTCGATTTTTGCTAATTTGGCGCAAAATCCGGTTAGGTTTTTCGACTGTTGTGAAATTTTGGCTCAAAATCCGGTCAGACTTGGTACTTTGTAACATACTTTTAGACCTATGCGATCAAGATGCATAGTTCGTTTGATGTAAACCAATTTCGTCTACAATTAGACGTTTTAAAATCTAATCTATTATAGGTGTGCTGTTGGTATTTACAGTAATCAATCAATAATCTTGATCGATCGATAATCAATAAACATAATACACTTACAACAATAATGGGAATCTCGGCTCTTAGACGACCCGTGAAGAGATCCGACCAATTGCAGTCCTGCAACGACAAGACTACCGTAACCCGAGAGCTGCCTTAGCGCAATATCAACCAAATATATAGTACACCGGAGCGGCTACAGTACCTGGAGACGCGGACAGCGCTCGAGCGAGCGCGCGATCCGCTCGCCCGCGGCAATACCGAGCGTGTTGCCGCGGAGGGTGAATGACGTCACTTCCGGATGGGCCTCGAGAGCTGCGGCACTGCAGAGGCTGAAGGGGATACATTGATTAAATTGAGCGTTACCTCAACGGCCTCTTCACACTTTTTCTCTGTTCGCTAACAACGAGAGAGCATTGCTCGTCGAAGAGAACATTGAGAGAGGTTACACTCCCTTTAATCTAATTTGTTTTCCATTTATGAGCATATCCGGATTAATGATAAAGCATTTGCATCTTAAAAATAGATATTCTATGAATTAGATATGATATCTAAACTTCCAAATTACTCTTCAAAAGTATGAGACCGTTTGCGTAAGAATCGACTAAAATGAGTGAAATCTGGCACAGTCAAAAAATCAAAATTTGGGAATCGGGTTCTCAATGGTGGTGGTGACGATGGTCATGTTATTTTGCACCTAGATCCACCGTTGAGGCCAGACGGCGTCACGTTGAAATCTCGTTTTTAGTCGTTTCTCGTCACTCGATCATGCTAAAATTTGTGGATTATGCCCACAAGAGCAGAAATTGATGGCGATCACGCCTGTCCAATTCATTTTTCATGAAAAAAGTTTCATAAATTTTCAAAAATGGAATTTCTCTCAAAGTCAATAGTATTTATTCCGAGATACATAGATCGGACCGCAATGGTTTCAGTATCCCATAGAAAAAAATTCAGCCAATTTGCGGTCCGTATTTTCGAGAAAATCAACTTTAAATCAACGAAGGTTGAAAGGAAGGGCATCCCGTCCACCCCTTCCTTCCAATGCCGCCCGTCTCACCTGCCTCTCTGCTCTCTCTCACAACAACACTCTCGCCTCTTGCCTCCTCTTCAACGGCAAAATGACTACACTAAAAGTTGATTTTCTCGAAAATACGGTGCGCAATTTGGCTGAAATTTTTCTATGGGATCCTGAAACCATTGTGGTCCGATCTATGTATCTCGCAATAAATACTATTGACTTTGAGAGAAATTCCATTTTTGAAAATTTATGAAATTTTTCCATGAAAAATGAATTGGACAGGCGTGATCGCCATCAATTTCTGATCTTGGGGGCATAATCCACAAATTTTAGCACGATCGAGTGACGAGAAACGACTAAAAACGAGATTTCAATGCGACGCCGTCTGGCCTCAACGGTGGATCTAGGTGCAAAATGAACATGACCATCGTCACCAACACCCTTGAGAACCTCGATTCCCAAATTTTGATTTTTTGACTGTGCCGGCACTTAGTCGAGTCTTACGCAAACGGCCTCATATAATTACATAAATAGGTGAACAAGTAGACTACAAACTACGAAGCCTGACTGCATTTTGGGATTTTTTTTGTTTAAATCTGTGGCCGTATGCAAGAACAACGGGAAACAGTTTTCCGGGAAAATGTGACGTCATTAGCGTAGGCGGAGGATTTTTGGAAAACGCCTCCGCCTACGCTAATGACGTCACATTTTCCCGGAGAACGGTTTTCCCGATGTTCTTTCATACAGCCACTGGTCACATTTTGGGATTTTTTTTTTGAAAACCACAAAGAAATTTGGAAATCTATAACGACGCTAGTTGAGGTATGACTACATATAATGCAATTAGTTGCAACACACCATCTGCTTCACTTTCCCATTTGTGTTTTTAATAACAATAATAAAAAATAATAATAAAATAATAATAATAATAATAATAATAATAATAATAATAATAATAATAATAATAATAATAATAATAATAATAATAATAATAATAATAGTAATAATAATAATAATAATACCTGGTTCTTTTGCTCGACAAAACCCATTGCTCCCATCTCGCCAACCAACACATCGTCGTTACCTGAGGAATTCATGTTTCACAAAGTCATAATACACAATCAAGTTAGGGAAGCGTTGATGCTCTTTTAACTTCTACCCAATATAATGATGATCTTTCCAACACTTTCCACTCTTTTGGCTCCAGTGTATTCACAAAAATGAAAAGACCCCCACCTGTGCATAACTGCGCTTTCTTAGGTCGTATCCATGAACGTTGGTCAATGGTTTCTACATGATTATTGCAGGCTGTCATATTATAAAAAAAGTTTGAATGTTATAGTGTATTCATCTAAAGTTTTCTGCTATTTCCCCCTATACAATACTCGCGATTCTTCAGTCAGACGTACCCATTTTAATCTGTAGCCGTATGCATGAACAGTTTTCCGGGAAAATGTGACGTCATTAGCGTACGCGGAGGCGTTTTCCAAAAATCCTCTGCCTACGCTAATGACGTCACATTTTCCTGGAAAACGGTTTTCCCGATGTTCTTTCATACGGCCACTGGGTTGTATCCATGCACGGTGACAAGCCATTTATCAACAATGGCGACGACTAAGAAATCATTTAGAATTGGGATTATTGATTGATTAATTGATATCGATTGAAATCAAGATACATTGATCTTTGTATCAACATGAGCGACGATGTGATTGACGACTTGGACGATGGTTGGAATCGGGCGACGAATCGTTGCTGCCACCTCAGTCATCAACAGATCTGCAATAAGATGATCATGATAAAGAGGATACGGTAGTCAGTGAGTGGTTACTGTAGGTGAGAGGTGTTATATAACCAAAGAAAGAGACATTAGCGGAAACACTAATGCAACTTCATCTTACAAATTTCGTGTGACGGGGAAATCAGCGGGTTGCTCTTTTGCTCTAACTCTCTATCTGCTACTCTGGATTTTTTTTTTCAAAAAAATGTACTTATAAATTCGCTTACCAAGAAGATTGACCGCCTGCTGTTTGAGAGACGCGTCAGCCGCGAGGAAATCATTTGAGCAGATACGTCACTGACTTAAAGTTTACTTTAAGTAAACTTCAAGTGAGTGACGTCACATTTTCACTTTAAGTAGACTTGCGTCTCACTTTAAGTAGACTTACGTTTCACTTGAAGTAGACTTACAAGTGCCCTGTGCAAGTGCGGAGAGTGCCCTGAGTGCAGATGGGGTGGGGACGGAGACGAATGAGGATATGGTGATGGGGGGGGGGACTTATGGAGAATGACTGTTGTTGATGTGGATGGAGGGTGAAGGGAGCACGGGAAGGAACTGAATCATATCATATTTAAATTATTTAATTTAATTAAATTATTTAAGTCACTGGAAAACTAATCACTGGAAAATCGGAAACCACCACCAACTTCAGGCGTTGCTGCGACACAAAATCAACAGGCGCCATCTTTTAAAAAAATCTTTTCCACACCCAGAACCACGCTACTTCTACACAATGCTTATCCAGAAGGCAAAAAAGACAAAAATAAATATGTTCAATAAAAAAACCGAATAATCATTATGCACAAAGCAGTCATAACAGAAATATGTTCTATATAAAAACGTATCAACAATATGCTCAACCAAAGTATCAAGTATGAAACGCGTTTCTCACCGGGTTGTTGCTGATTGTTAACAGTTGTCATCCGTGAAGCAACCTCGTTCTCTTTGTACGACGAGTCTCCACTACGATCATGATCACTCTCCTCTGAATCGAATACCGTAACCAACATACGTGGGCGCCACTCATAGGTCGAATAGCTAGGTTATCGTATTTCAAAATGCGGTCAGGTTTTCGATTGTTGGCAAATTTGGCTCAAAATACGGTCAGATTTTTCGTTTTTTTGTGAAATTTTGGCTCAAAATGCGGTCAGGTTTTCCAATTTTTTAGGAAATTTTGGCTCAAAATGCGGTCAGGCTTGGTACTTTGTAACATACTTTTCGACCTATTGCGCCACTGCCGCTAGCGGCAATACACCCCCGATTTTTGGTACCCGACCCCCCGATTTTCCAAAAAAATCACTCAACATGACGTATAAATGCTCCATTTTTTTGCTTCCGTCCCTCTGATTTTTGCGTCCGACCTCCCGATTTTCATTTCCAGCGGCAATGCCCGCCCACGTACGGTAACCAAGACGAGAAATCGATAAAGCGAATCGATACAGATACAGTACTACTATCTATAATCGATGGGACACAGAGAAACGCGCTTAAAAGAGGTAGAACAAAAGTGAGAGAGAACGCCCAAGTGAGAGAGAGCGCAGACAGTTTGAGTGGGAATACAGTATTTTTGCCCTTTACCAAGTTTTCCATTGTCGCTCTCCCAGTCTTACAGAGAGGCCTTGATCATTTCTGAGCACAAACGCGTCTGGAATGCGATCAAATTATAATAATTTATTTATCGTTAACGATAAAGAGAGAGGTGAAAGAGAAAAATAAAATTATGGAATGAGGCGAGGCAATTGAGATCAAACAATGATTCAAGTGGGGACGAAATTACGTCTGCAATTCGATATACTTTAACAACTGATCTATTATATGTGTACTGTTGGTATTTACAGTAATCAATCAATAATCTTGATCGATCGATAATCAATAAAAATAACACACATACAACAATAATAGGAATCTCCGCTCTTAGGACGACCCGTGAAGAGATCCGACCATTTGCAGTCCTGCAACGACAGAACTACCGTAACCCGAGCCATCGTACGCAAGGCTACGGTACCTGGAGACGCGGACAGCGTTCGAGCGCACGCGCGATCCGCTCGCCCGCGGCGATACCGAGCGTGTTGCCGCGGAGGGTGAATGACGTGACCTCCGGATGGGCTTCGAGAGCCGCGGCTACCGCAGCGGTTGAAGGGGGGGGGGGTGGTAAATAGATTAAAATAGTTTGTTTTCCATTTACGTACATATCCGGGATTCTTGACGCAGCATTGACGTTCATCCCAATTAGACATCTTATTGTTAATTAATCTTACAAATTACCTTCCGAAAAAAGTAATTACATGAATGTCATGCGTATAATACATTCACATTCCCAAATACAAGTTTATATTTCAAACTAATTTCGCTCGACATATTCATGTGTCTCGTTACGTGCATACATCCGTTGATGAAATATAAAATACAATCAGTTACAACATACCATCTTCTTCACTCTCCCATTTGTGCTGTTGATCGAGGAATGAGAGATGGAAGGGAGCCTGATGAGCAATTCATTGATTTATAAATAATAATAATAATAATAATAATAATAATAATAATAATAATAATAATAATAATAGTAATAATAATAATAATAATAATAATAATAATAATAATAATAATAATAATAATAATAATAATAATAATAATAATAATAATAATAATAATAATAATAATAATAATAATAATAATACCTGGCTCTTTTGCTCTACAAAGCCCATTGCTCCCATCTCGCCAGCCAACACATCGCCGTTACCTGAGGAATTCAAGTTTCACAAAGTCATAATACATAATCTAGTTAGGGAAGCGTTGATGCTCGTATTACAGCAACCTCCCAATATAATGATAATCTTTCCAACACTTATTGTTAGAACAACGGTTACTCTTGTATCAAGTTTATAAAAAGGCACTGACCCCATCTATTTATTTATTTATTTATTTATTTATTTATTTATTTATTTATCGTACACCACAACGTTGTTTCAACAGGTACACACATGTGAATAACTGAGCTTTCTCAGACCGTATCCTACCATATTAAACAGAATTTTGGCTTTTATGATATATTCATCCAAAGTTTACTGCTGGGCAAATATATACACAGAACCAAAAATCATTTTCATTTCAATTCATTTCTGACTTCCCAACTTCAATTCGCTGTGTAAATTATGACAGCAAAATTATTTAGTACCTCTCGACTCCAATATCAACGAGATCGTCCACACCATTATCCGATATGGTCATGAGAAGATCCGAGAACTGACTACCGAAACCATTGTTGGAGAGGAAGATTTGGAGAGAAAATAGAAAATATACTTTTTATTTTCCCCGTGTGCAGATTTTTTTAAAATTTTAATTCGTTCATTTTACTTGTTGAAACATCTTTATGATGTATGATAAATATAAAAAAGGGGAGAGTTTCGAATTAGCTCGGGGTGTGCCTTTAAAGGAGCTAAATATAGTCCATGAACAGATTGTCATCTGTAATTCGACGAACATTAAAAGCGTGCAAGAGATGAACTCCGTTAAATGCACCTCTTTCATCAACACAGGGAGTGCGGCCATTGAAAACTTGACAAAATGTCAAAATAATTTAACGATATCGCGGCACATGATATACTTTAACAGTACATATGTACATACTCTCTCACTTTTACGTACTCTCTCTCTATCTCTTATCCGCTCAACCATTCTCTCTCTCTCTCTCTCTCTCTCTCTCTCTCTCTCTCTCTCTCTCTCTCTCTCTCTCTCTTATCCGCTCAACCATTGTCTCTGTCACACCACTCTCTCTCTCTCTAGAAACAATGCGAAATGTAGCACCCCCCATCCGGTGAATTCACGTTTCACCCTCATCCCTAAAGGACGACATGTACAACTGTCAAACTTCAAAAGAACAAGTGCTAAAACAAGGAGAGGAGATCAATATAGTACAATAAACTTGATAACCGAAGTGTTTAAAATGATGCTTGACAAATTTATAAATAAAACCAATATAAAATAAAATTGGAAACAACTGGGTGGTCACATGCAATTATTATGATACCTGACGGCAAAGATAAAATAACAGGGTACGGTAGATGATATTCAAATAATACGAAAAAGACAAGTAAAGTGAAATGGGGCACGGTATTGTGCATCGTCGATCAATAACAGTAACGAAGAGCGGTGGAGTACAGTATGCTCCAAATATTGATTATTTGTTGAAACGGAAAGCAGGCAGCTGTGGATTGGTGTTTGGAGTTCCAAAGTTAAAGGTGAACGGCTTGGGCTTGGCAGGAGCGAGAGCAGGGCTGAAAGAAGAACTCATCATTCAAACTCATATCTATCTGTTGATGATGAAACATGAAACCAACAGGGTCCAATCAATCAATCAATCAATCAATCCATCGATTCTACAATCGATAAAACACAACTCATGATCTACCCTCCTTACATAACTACTCCATTCAATCCTTCCCATCCAACGAACCACAAACTACCGTAACCTCCACATTACCATACCATAGCCAGCTAAATACCGTAACCTACCCGGATCTACCGTACTCACAAGCTAAATAACGTAACCTCCCCAGATCTACCGTACAATCACAAGTAATGGAAGATGGTGGACTTGGCCTCGTCCATGCGTCCTCTCTGCATGAGCTCACGCATAAGATCTTCGATGACGTCACGACGAACCTCAGACAGCGGGCACAGCTGCTCAAAAAAAAACCACAAACTACCGTAACCTCCTGGCTACCATACCATATCCAGCTAATTACCGTATCCTCCCGCCAAAATCTACCGTACTCACAAGCTAATTACCGTAACCCCCCCCCCACCGAGCTACCGTACTTTCAAGCTAATTACCGTAACCTCCCGCCAAGATCTGCCGTACTCACAAGCTAAATACCGTAACCTCCTCAGATCTACCGCACACTTACAAGTAACGGAATATGGTGGACTTGGCCTCGTCCATGCGTCCTCTGTGAATGAGTTCACGCATAAGATCTTCGATGACGTCACGACGAACCTCAGACAGCGG
>CALSFV010000170.1:0-51615 GCA_943737045.1 Parapristionchus giblindavisi
TATGGTACATTTCCAACTCAAATTCGTTCTTTCTTTGGTAAATCAATCGATTGTATGATTATATGTTGGAATCAATAAAGAATATGCTGTTGTTATTTCTTCATTGATTAACAATTTTGCTATTTCTATTTATATATATATATATATATATATATATATATATATATATATATATATATATATATATATATATATATATATAATAATAATAATATTTATACGTATTCATGAGTAAACAGTGAAACGTGTGATAGAAGTAAAAGAAACGAAATGAATCGAGACAAGAAAATGATGACAAAGCTAATGACAATGAAATTCTCACGGGTTAAAGAGTAGAATAATGGACGAATCTTTGGAACAATAGGGACTAAACATAATTGGTTAGGGAAACTCTATTTGATTGCCAGGTTGTACCAAAAGTCTTGCCGCTCTAGGAAAGAAGCTGTAATTTCTATAATTAAATCTAGATCCGGGGTTGTTAAAGTTGAGTCTGTTTCGTGTGGTATAAGGGCGAAAATAGTGGGATTTTTTATTGGATATTTTATATTTTCCTCTAAGTAGGTTCATGGCTGTCCTCAAATCTACGTGCTCTCTGCGCTTCTCTAAGGACTCTATGCCCAACTGGGTGTTTCTCAGTGCGCTACAGGGCACAGTATCCCAGGTATGGCTGTAACAGCGCATAAATAGCCTTCTTGTGAAATAATTCTGTACTCTTTCGATGACTATTTTGTCGTGCTTTTTGAACGGATTAAAAACTGCTGATGCGCTTTCAAGGATTGGTCTTATATATATCGTATATGCACTAAGGAGGACATCCACATTTTTGGTCCTCAGTGCTCGTAGGATAATATGGCATGCTGTTTTACCTTTTATAGCAATATTTTTACAGTGATCTGTGAAGGTTAAAGATTTCTGAATAATGAAACCCAGGTCTCTGACTAGATCCTTTTGAGTCAAGTTTTGTGACCCGATTGAGTATGTCTTCTTGGTATTAGCTCTACCAAGATGTAGTGAATTGCATTTATGGGCGGCTAGTGGGAGTTGCCAATCATCCGCCCATTTAGTGATGGCATCTATAGCAGACTGTAGGGGAGCGGATGAATTTTCATCCTCAATAGCTTTGAAAATTTTGATATCATCCGCGTACATCCTTGCAATGACACTATTATTTTGGACAAGGGATGGAATTTCTGAGGTATAGATCAGGAAAAGTAAAGGGCCTAATACTGAACCTTGGGGTACACCACTAGTAACGGGCAGTGACTTTGACAATTTATCGTGTATTCTTACTTGGAAAGTGCGATTTTGCAGATACCCGGATATCCAATTTGTAGTTCTAGTCGAGAGACCAATCTTGCTTAATTTCATTAAAAGCTTATTGTGCGATACTCTGTCAAAAGCTTTAGCAAAATCAAAATAAATGACATCGACAGGTTTACCGTCACTAATAGACGTGGTCCAATGTTCTAGAACCTCAAGCATTTGCATTTCTCGTGATCTTTTCTTTCGAAAACCATATTGCTCATCAGGAAATATTTCTAACGATTCACAGTGATTGATTATTGGTTTGCACAAAAGGCGCTCGAAGATGCGGCAGAAAAGGGAAGTTATTGATATCGGACGGTAGTTCATAGGGTCAGAATAGGGAGGTTGTTTCTTGACTGGGGTAATTATGGAGTGACGCCACAAGGAGGGAACAACTCCTGATTCATACGAGATATTGAAAATAATTTCAAGCGCTTCAGAGATTGGAACGGAAATGTTTTTGATGAATGATAAATCGATATTTTCAGGCGTTTTGCAAGAAGACCTTTTCCATTTCTCAATTAGTGCACAAATCTCATGACGGTGGAATTGAGGCTCTTGAAAGTTTCCTAAATTAGGGTAGTGTGGTGCGGTAGGAAGGGTACCATTATCAATTGTAAATACGCTCATGAATGCAGAAGCTAGTAGGTTTGCTTTCGCAATGTCATCCATTACTGTCTGACCATTATTGTCTAAAAGGCCTTCTACACCTTTCTCTTTATTCTTACACTTCTTCATGTAACGAAAGAACCTATTCTTATCTTTACTTTCAATAACTCTCCGTTCAATTGTCTTTTGGTAGCGAGATAACTCAGAGCGAAATTTCTTGTTTAAGGTTTCAAATGAAAGGGTACTATTGGCGTCATTTGAGGTGATAGACCTCTGCCATGCAACAAAGCGTTTGTGCAAGAGCCTTTCTAAATGGGGTGGGAGCTTTCCATGGATGATATTTATTCTAGCCCATGGTACGTGTATTTCAATTGATTTGTGGATAACTTTTAGGAGTAAATTGTACATGTCGTCGACTGATTTCATCGTTGAAAATAGGCTGGTCCAGTCAACATTTGCAAGCTGCATATTGATCAACGCATAGTCAGCTTTTTTGTAGTCTCTTTTAGAGTTGATGAAGGAGCTGAGTGTTTTAATGATAATTGGAAAATAATCGTGAAATGGTCAGAGTTTGAAATTGGTGGGTTTATGGTACTAGAGTGAATAAGTCCCGGTTTATTACAAAGGAGAAGATCAAGAGTGTTATTTTTTATATGCGTGGGCTGCAATATAAACTGAGCAAACTTTGCTACATTACAGAAATCAAGGAATGACTGAGATGGAGAAGTAAGTTTATTTATTTGGGGCATAGGAAAGATCGACCAATCAATATCAGGTAGGTTAAAGTCTCCTGTAATGAGTGAGGGTTGGGGGCATGAGCAAAGATCAAGAATTGACTTGGTTAGGGCTTCCATCTGGGTGTAGTTTGCCTTGGGGTTACGGTATACACAGATTATTCTAACAAGGTCGCCGTTTAGATCAATGTCAACTGCTATTAATTCATGAGAGCTTTTAACTTTTTCATTTGCAATTTGTATAGCGCTAATCGACGAGTGAATTATAATAGCCACACCACCGCCGTTTTTATTTCTATCTTGGCGAAAGGTGTTATAGTTTTGGCTATGAGCATCGAGTAGAAGCGAGTTTGGGACGACCGAGGACAGCCAAGTTTCGGTCAGGCAGATTATTGAATAGTTCAAGGAGAGAATCTGTGACAAGAATGGAAGCTTATTTTTGATAGAGCGGCAATTGGTATAGAAACCAGAGAGATTGAGTGATTCATTGAGTGTCTTTGTTTTTGGCCGGCGAATCAGTAATAGTTTCCCTGAATACCATTATTAGGCGGGGCACCGTAGTGGGATACATGGTTCATATAAGGATTGAGATACGAGTTATAAGGGACATTGAATTGATTGAAAGAAGGGAATGGAGTGCGGGGGCTATTGTTCAGGTTGTGACGATAGGACATATTGGGGTCAATCGATGAATGAAATTGGGAAGGGGAGGATCGACTATGATCAGTTGAGTGATATGAAGGATAGTGAGGTCGATATTGATTGGGTCTGTGGTGAGGGGCGGGGTTCTTGGGACGACGGTTACTACGGAATCCGGTGAGCTCAGGAGGGGCATTAAGACCAGAGTTTGGACGGGGTATCATTCTTCTTTTGTCTTCACGATCCGCGTATGAGGGGCGGAGATAACACCCTTTGAACAGTGGATTTGATGAGAGTTTTTGGGCATGTTTGATAATCAATTGGGCATGCTTCTTGGTCGGTAGGACAACCTTAGTGAGACGTTCATGCTTAGCATGAACATCAGCTGGGGGCATTCTGTAACAGGCGATGGGGTGGACAGGGAAACCTATAGATTCAGTGATAGAGAAGACATTCTCGTAATCTTGCCTAACTTGATCGCCATGGGATAGGTTCTTGTCAATGGGCAGGCGGGCGATCACTATTGAACGTTCAAGATCAGATGGGGTTTCAGGTACTGGGGTTTGTTCAGTTTGAAGAGGAAGGGCAGTATGGAGACTAATAGAAGACATGCGCTCATCTTCATTATGGGTGTTAGGTCTATCAACTATTAAGTTCCGTAACTCACGGAGTTGGGTCTCAAGGTCAGTAGTCCTTTCCTTCTGAACGTCAAGTTCATCTCGAAGACGGAGGCATAATCGGACGAGCTGGTTGGTCGAGAGGAACTCATCATCGTTGATCCTTGCGCGCTTGTTCGTGTTGGCAGGAGTAGATATACCAGACTCTGAAGTCATTTCAATCGGAAGCAAGAGTATATGATGGAGTCAATGTCACCTTTGATAGTACCGTAAGAGAGCTAGAGAATAGCGTAGACGGTACACTACGCACGGTATAAGGGTCCTCGATCGATGATGAGAATCACTCGATTAGTTGGCGGGAAGAGTTAGGGCGAGTCACCATCTCAGGTGAGAGAAGAGAGAGGGAATGAGAGAAGAGAGAGGGAATGAGAGAAGAGAGAGGGAATGAGAGAAGAGAGAGGGAATGTGAGAAGAGAGAGGGAATGAGAGAAGAGAGAGGGAATGAGAGAAGAGAGAGGGAATGAGAGAAGAGAGAGGGAATGAGAGAAGAGAGAGGGAATGAGAGAAGAGAGAGGGAATGAGAGAAGAGAGAGGGAATGAGAGAAGAGAGAGGGAATGAGAGAAGAGAGAGGGAATGAGAGAAGAGAGAGGGAATGAGAGAAGAGAGAGGGAATGAGAGAAGAGAGAGGGAATGAGAGAAGAGAGAGGGAATGAGAGAAGAGAGAGGGAATGAGAGAAGAGAGAGGGAATGAGAGAAGAGAGAGGGAATGAGAGAAGAGAGAGGGAATGAGAGAATAGAGAGGGAATGAGAGAAGAGAGAGGGAATGAGAGAAGAGAGAGGGAATGAGAGAAGAGAGAGGGAATGAGAGAAGAGAGAGGGAATGAGAGAAGAGAGAGGGAATGAGAGAAGAGAGAGGGAATGAGAGAAGAGAGAGGGAATGAGAGAAGAGAGAGGGAATGAGAGAAGAGAGAGGGAATGTGAGAGAAGAGAGAGGGAATGAGAGAAGAGAGAGGGAATGAGAGAAGAGAGAGGGAATGTGAGAGAAGAGAGAGGGAATGAGAGAAGAGAGAGGGAATATATTTCCTAATGCAGAATCATTTACAATATAAATGGAGTAATACATTTTCGAACATTTTTTCTATTTACGACAGGACGACTGGCATAGATTTTTTATACAACAAAATTGTCGAATTTGTGTTACACATTTCAAAATGCAAAGTTCACTTTAACTGAGTACAATCTCCCATAATGTATCGACTACTGACTTACGTGACTACACCGTCACGATGGCAGTTTGGTAGCTAATTCACGCACAAATTTTCAATTTTCAACTTCAATCGTAAATTTATTTTTTTGCAAAATTTATGTATTTCATTGTTTTACTCATTTTCGGAGTGACTCCATAGTTCCTTCTATCCTCAGCTGGAGTGGTGCGATCCTTGGCACTCCAGCTTGTGAGCAAAGAAGAATGAATTCCTTCCTGAAGGCGTATTGAGTAAGGGGTCTGTCAGGATGGGAGAGGGAGGGGAAAAACGAAGGGAGAGGGTGGGACTGCGACCCTGTATGAGTGGAAGAGGGAAAGACAAGGGATTGATTATCGATTGAAATTAAAGAATGTCTACCTTCAGAGAATTGATCTTAGCTTTTCTTATAAAAACTCTTAGGAGAGATTGCAAAATGTCGTAGATTATATTAAGCCCGCTTATCTATCGGTATATCCCCATTCATTAGTGCGTCTTCAACACTCAAGAAGTCGTAGATTATATAAAGCCCGCTTATCTATCGGTATATCCCCATTCATTAGTGCGTCTTCAACACTCACGAAGTCGTAGATTATATAAAGCCCGCTTATCTATCGGTATATCCCCATTCATTAGTGCGTCTTCAACACTCAAGAAGTCGTAGATTATATAAAGCCCGCTTATCTATCGGTATATCCCCATTCATTAGTGCGTCTTCAACACTCAAGAAGTCGTAGATTATATAAAGCCCGCTTATCTATCGGTATATCTCCATTCATTAGTGCGTCTTCAACACTCAAGAAGTCGTAGATTATATAAAGCCCGCTTATCTATCGGTATATCTCCATTCATTAGTGCGTCTTCAACACTCAAGAAGTCGTAGATTATATAAAGCCCGCTTATCTATCGGTATATCCCCATTCATTAGTGCGTCTTCAACACTCAAGAAGTCGTAGATTATATAAAGCCCGCTTATCTATCGGTATATCCCCATTCATTAGTGCGTCTTCAACACTCAAGAAGTCGTAGATTATATAAAGCCCGCTTATCTATCGGTATATCCCCATTCATTAGTGCGTCTTCAACACTCAAGAAGTCGTAGATTATATAAAGCCCGCTTATCTATCGGTATATCCCCATTCATTAGTGCGTCTTCAACACTCAAGAAGTCGTAGATTATATAAAGCCCGCTTATCTATCGGTATATCCCCATTCATTAGTGCGTCTTCAACACTCAAGAAGTCGTAGATTATATAAAGCCCGCTTATCTATCGGTATATCCCCATTCATTAGTGCGTCTTCAACACTCAAGAAGTCGTAGATTATATAAAGCCCGCTTATCTATCGGTATATCTCCATTCATTAGTGCGTCTTCAACACTCAAGAAGTCGTAGATTATATAAAGCCCGCTTATCTATCGGTATATCCCCATTCATTAGTGCGTCTTCAACACTCAAGAAGTCGTAGATTATATAAAGCCCGCTTATCTATCGGTATATCCCCATTCATTAGTGCGTCTTCAACACTCAAGAAGTCGTAGATTATATAAAGCCCGCTTATCTATCGGTATATCTCCATTCATTAGTGCGTCTTCAACACTCAAGAAGTCGTAGATTATATAAAGCCCGCTTATCTATCGGTATATCCCCATTCATTAGTGCGTCTTCAACACTCAGGAAGTCTATCAGAGCCACTCGTATCCATAGAGAAAAAACCTTGCTCACATCTCATAAGCTTCGCGCATTTTATGCCTATTCTAGCACAAAGATTAAAGATCAATCTCATACTCTTCCCACGCTTTTGTCTCCTAATGGTGCGCATTGCACAACTGACAATCTTAAAGCAATGTATCGAACTTGCTCGTCACTTTGAAATGTCTTTCAATCACGATTCGTACACTCTACCATCTTCTTCTCCATTATCTTCACAAGAGTCTATTGATTATCTTGACATCTATCCATCTACAGTATCTAGACTGCTTCATTCTCTTCTAGCACGCAATTCCTCTAGATAATATAGCTTATGTATTTCTTAAGTACACTTGTGATCATATTTGCATCCCTATCACTATTCTTTTCAATCGTTTTCTCTTGCATGGCGGCTCTCCCTCTTTATGGATAACAGCCAATGTCAAAGCTGTATACAAAAGAAAAGGTAGCAAGAATTCATCTCATATCGTCCCATATCCCTCACTTGTTCCACTTCTAAGGAATTTGAACACATAGTTGTCTCTGCCATTTGGAAACACCTTAAGGACCACAATCATGCCTCCCCTAACCAACATGGTTTCTCTCCGAATAGATCTTGCGTATCTGCTCTAATCTCATCCTTCAGTCAATGGCATCCTGTACTAGAGAAGGGTGGTTACATATCTGTCGCATTTATTGATTTCTCCAAGGCTTTTGACTCAATTCCTATTGATCTTCTAATACACAAGTGCTCCTTAATAGGAATAAAAGGCTCCTTACTCAATTGGATTCGCTCCTTTTTAACTAATCGCACTCAACGTGTAATCGTAGGTGATTCTGAATCTAAGCCATTTAAAGCCATCTCTGGAGTTTCCCAGGGTAGTTGTCTTGGCCCTCTCCTTTTTAGCATTTGTATATCTGATCTTCCTCTCTTACTTCCCTCCACTGTTCGATGTACAATGTACGCTGATGAGGTCAAGCTCTATTCTTTCTCTAACCCCTCTTCTCTTCAATGTTCTCTCAATATATTGTTTAAAGGAAGTATGCCAATTTAGACAAGGGATGTTTCTTATGATGATAAGTAACATCGAAAAAATCAACTTTTAAAAACTCAAAAAAATATACAACTATAAATAAAATTTTAAAAAGTACGGTATGAATTTCTGGGTACGATATACTACGGGGAAATTCCATCCTATGGGTAAAAATTTTTCTACGGGACACGGCGCGAATTCAACGCACTCAGCGCACCACGCGATTTTCTTTCCATTTTCTCCTCATTTTTTAACGTTTATATCGTGTTTTGTTGCTTTACTCTTATTTATATTGTATGAATGTCTTTCCTTATCGTCCTGTCTTGTATCCTTGCCCCTTAGGTGCGCGTATTCTGCATAGTAAGCATGTGTAATTTCATATTTACATTGATTTGTGCGCAAATTTACAATTCTTTATTTGCAATAGTTAAATGATATGCAACTAACAATAAACATGAGCAGTGGATTATCCTTTGACCCCTTTTTCATCCTATTTCGCGAAAGATTTCTTTTTAATTAATCGGTAAGCTGGTTCAACAGGTGATTCCTTTTCTACTTCCATTCTTTCTTCGTCGCCCTTCTCCTCCTCATCATCCTCTTCTTCCTCCTCCTCCTCGTTCACCTCCTCTTCTCCCCCACCCCCTCCTCCTCCTCCTACTCGAGTAGAACGTTTTTGTTTCGAGGAAAACTAATCTAGGTATCACGTTCTTCTCGGTTTCTTCACTATATAGTACTTTCCACTCCCCTTTAAATGTGATCCGGTTGTCACCTTTATAACCTCGAATTATCACGCCGTGAAACTTGAATATCAGCCGTCAGAATTGTTATCATAGTTCAGAAATGGAGTAATACAATGTACACAATTCTGACGCCTGACATTCAATTATCACAGCGTAACATTCGAGGGTATACAGGGGTTATTTGGCTAACAACTCTATGAACGGAATAACTATTTGTAAATCAATAATTAATGCTTTGTATTTGGAGTTACCCACTCTGATTCTTCTTTCTCTCTATCTCAGAATATAAAATGTCCATGTGTGAACTTATATGTGCCGCTCTCGTATATTGCCTACATATTTTATATTCATTCACCCTTCTTCCAATAGTTTGATGTATTTCTATCATTTGTGTCTGATAAATATATGGGTTGAGATACTATCAGATTCAGGTAGATTCATATGCGAAAGTGGTTCGATTCCCATGGAGAGGGAGGACACGGCCATTCAAGCCCTTAAGAAAAGTCGCTCGCTCCTCCACTAGAAGGTGGTTCCGTAGAATTTGGCAAATTGCCAAGTTTTGCTCAGTTAGCGCACGCTATTGGGGCTGCTACACAGTTCTCATTTTTTTGGCGGGGATATGAAAATTTAATATTTATTTATTTTTGCATTTATAAAACGGTGATTAATATTATTCTGTTATTTTCTAAATTGTTTTATAATAAAATATTCTAATTCTTCAGAATAATGTCAATTAAAAAGATTTAACGTGAACGAAATAACAAAAACAGGAAGAAGAAATAGAGCCAAAGTGAATCATATCACTATATTAAACTAAATTAATAAATTATATTAATAAAAAAGTTTCTAAAAACTGAAAACCATCAAGAACTAACGAAAGGAATCACACTGTTCCAAAAATCTTTTTTGAAAATTATGTTTGAAATGCGCGCCAGTGAATTCTCACACGGAAAATTTTCAAAATTTGGCAATTTGCCATGACCATTTTTGGAGCGACCCCTTGGATGGCCGTGTCCGGAGGACAACAACGACGACGTCGCTCGACGCTGATTGGACAACAAAGAGGGACTGTCCGCGAGTTGTTTTTTATTGATTTTTCGTTTTTTTGTATGATAAAAATATATATTGTAACATCGTTATTATCTCATACACGGGATCTGGCGTATAGGGGATGTGGGTGGAGTGGTATCAAGAGCAGGAGGAAAGAGGGCAGAGATGATCTTGTTGTGTCCGGTGAGATCCTCGTTGAGGTCGATTCTGATATAATTTCAATGATTTATTGATTTCTGCTTATCTTTCTTTCTTCTTCTCTTTCATTTTCAGTGTTTATGGTAGTTGGTGATGATCTCACTGTATTCTTGACACACAATACAAAATCGTCGATCTACTCATTTTGTAGCGGAGAAAATCATATAAGCGAGAAACTTGTGTATAATGTGTTTATGCATGTTAGTTTCCACATTATTACTGTACTCGAAATCTCCGAAAAGATCGAAAATTAGAAAAGCAATGGAGAAAAAGAATGCGCCGCAGGCTGGACGACGAATTATGGTGTAGCGGCAGCACTAGTATGGTGCCGCTCGTGCGGTGCCACCTTACACCACGTACACCACGTTGCCCCGTACACCACCTACATCACAATAACTTTGACGATTGATTTTCAATTAATAGATTTTTAAAATTTTTTTTTATTTTCGCCAGTAATACCTATACTGTCAAACAAGTCATATGAACCCAACTTGTCTAGCGTGGCATACTCCCTTTAAATGGTCCACTGCTTGGGGTTTGTCTATCTCCACATCTAAGACTGTCGTTATGAGTATTGATTCTAAACATCCAAATATTGATTTTCTTATCAATAAAACTCCTCTCCCTCATCTCAAAGAATTTACCGATCTAGGAATTACGTACACCAACTCTCTATCCTTCGCCCCTCACATCCAATCTATCGTATCAAAAGCCAAAAGCAGATGCGCTTATATTTACCGTATCTTCTCCTCTCGCAGTGTTAAACTATACGCACGTTTATTCTCTATCTACGTTAGGCCTATTCTTGAATATGCCTCTGAACTTTAGTCCCCGCACGAACAATCTCCGCAAATTTAGGGGGGCCAATAATTTGGTCGAAGTGGGGCCAATAATTTGGTGGATCGTAAAAAGTTGACTCTAAAATTTGGCTACCATACAAGCCCCACTTTTAAAGTTGAGTCTATAATTTGGTGGCTGAGCCAATAATTTGGTTCGAAGTGGGGCTAAAATTTTAGACTAAAATAACAGCCCCACTTCGAACCGAATTATTGGCTCAACCACCAAATTATTGACCCAACTTAAAAGTGGGGCAAGTCTGGTAGTCAAATTTTAGGCAACCAAAAATGTTCGACCAAAAAATGTTGGCCCACCTAAAATTTCAGAGATATATTACTGATCTTATTGAGAAAGTACAACAAGACAATACCCGTAGCATCTATGTTAAATGTCTCCAACCACGCATATCATATTCTGAACGTTTATTAGCTCTAAATCTCGAACCACTTGAAAGTAGACAATTATTGTTTTATGTTTCACTTATAAGGCACTTAATAGACACATAGAATTTGACAATTCATCTATCTTCCAATTATCATTTTCCTACAATAGAAACTCCTCCCGCAGAAATAATTTTCAACTTGTCAAATATAATTGTAAATCCATACGTTTTTTGAACTTTATCTCGAACAGAGTTGTCAATTCTTGGAATTTACTGCCTAATTCTACCAAAATTTGTCCTAATGTCAAATTCTTTCGTAATTGTATTTCTACCTATGCTTTATAATTAAATATATATCATCATTATCTATTAAGTCAACCTTACTACCTCGTTGTGGTATTGCATTTATGTTTCCCTAATGCATTTCTCTATGTATCTTATTATCATTCTTACCTGAAACGCACATAAAGATATTATTATTATTATTTTTTTAAAAAAGAAAAAAGAAGGAGACCACTGGAGCTCCTCCCATTTGAGAGCCAACAACTCGCCTACCCTACGAAGGGCGGAGAACGAGATAGCAGCGCCAAGAGCCGTAGTGGAAGCGAGAAGATTATGTACAATGAATGAGAGAATACTGTAGAAGTGAATCGATATGTGATCGGGGATATAAGATAAACTTTCTACGGGTTGAATCGTGGATATTAGACAGGAAATGGGCGAAAAAGTGGATCACCGAAATGGGTGAATGCAAATGAGGGAATTATTTACGTAGATAGCAGGGCTGTGCATTTTTCTTTTTTCGATTTTTCGAATTTTTCGATTTTTCGACTTTTTTCGAACAATTTTTTCGACGAAAAATTTTTCGACTTTTCTCTCGAAAAATCGAAAAAAGAGAGCTGAAAATAGCACTTAAAATTGAATATTTTGTCAATTCAGTATTATTTGAAAGTTCTGTAGTTGTATCCCAGGTAACGTTTGTAATAATTTAATCATTTTTTGCAACTGTAATTGTATTAAAGATGGAGACCCACGAGTTTTTTCGTAATAAGACTGTTCGGATAGAATGATAGAGATTCATCACACGAATCGAAAGACATATCTAATATTGATTCCCGATATGTTTAAAGCTCACTATGCGCATTGAAAGTACAACTTTCAAGGCAGAGAGTGCTCATCGAATTTGCATACTTTCTCTCTCATTTTCTCATTATCCCTTACGCCAATTACCATATAATATAAACAATAGCCAACATGTTTATCGTGGCGGGAGTCAGTCATGCCAACTCATGGGTCCCCTTCTTTAATTTGTCTGACAAATTCTCTTAGAGATAGGCTGTCTAACTGAACTACCATAGAAAATCCAAACTCTCTAAAAAAACACTTTGGATAGTATTCTTTAGCTTGATATAGTATCTGGGACTCGTGCAAGCCAAGCAAGTCGCGAGAAATTAAAAGAATTTGCATTTAGAAATTCTTATACAACATTTTTCGATTTTTTCGAAATTTTCGATTTTTTCGACTTTTATTTCCGAAAAATTTCTTTTTTCGAATTTTTTTCGAATTTTTTTTTCGCACAGCCCTGGTAGATAGAGATCAACCCTCTTATATCTTCTTCAATGATTAGATCAGGAGGGAAGATGAGCATAAAGGGTCGAGGCCTCTCTGCAAGGCGTACGCTCCGCGAACTATAACATTAATAATAGTTATTCGTCTAGTCATCAGATGTGATTTGCAATTCACGTACCTCAATTCACCGAAAAAAGCCTTCAATGGGTAATCAAGAGAGAGAGAGAGATGCGTTGGACACAAAAGATGTGCAGGTATTGTCTCATGCGGAAGCGCGTATTCAAATCGTTTTGCAACTACCGTATTCGCCAAACGAAAATTTAATGTAGAGATTTCAATCCGATTAACCGCCATGACAACATCAGCTTCTCCTCTCCCAATCATTTCGCGTAGCACTCTCTTCTCGGTTGGGAGTACCCGCCAACTGCATCATCATGATTGATCGAATGATGAAATGATAGAATCATTATTCTCTTTTCCCATGCTTTCTCATTCTAATCAAGGAAAATAATCCAATCAATTTCATTTCCATATCACCCCATTCCACTATAAAATCATTCGATTCGTACTCTCCGGTTCAGACCAGAGCTCTCCCATCTTGAGGAGAGCTCACAGTGAGGAGGAAGACACTTCCATTCGATCGAAAAGATCGAAATGTTGGGGGAATGAGGGGGGGGGCTGGCCAGAACCGAAGAAGTTCCAATTTTTCCATGGGTGACGTGTACATATTCTAGTCGTTGGTATACCTACCTTAACAGTGACGCACATGCGCCCCTCTCATATCAGTCTATTCATTCACCTACTCTTCTCTTTTCTACCCTTCTCTTCTCTATTTCAACTTCGCTCGAGTCAGAAAATAGAAGAGAACGACTAAAGAAGGAAATAGACCAAGTGAAGCCCAGGGAACGATTTTGTTTGAAAGATAAATAAATATAAAACTGGAACAGGGAATCGAACTCGCGTGACATCCCGAATAGCCAACTCTAGTCGGAACTAACGCCAGTTTACAAAACTGCTCCTGTCCCAAGTCAACGGTCTCTTCAACGGTCAACGCTCACTCGTTGTTAGAGAGCAGATAAATAGTGTACTCAATGAAGAGGCCATTGAGAGAGGGCACTCTCCCTTTAAATACGCAATCATAATGAAAAATAATGATAGTCTTAGGAAATACAGAATTGGTAGAACAAACATATGCGTTACAGCAACATAAGCAAATCAAGTCTCAATTCTCTCACACATTAGAACTTTTGTCGCAGTTTCACCTCGCAACTTTCTCGATTTTTGTGTGTGAATTGAATACATCACTGATTAATTTAAACTCAATTCACAGACACAAAAGGTTAGAGAAGGGGCGAAAGTCATTTCACCACCGCACCTATCGATCCGAATTGATGAGAGAGTGTACAATGAGTGTAGAGGGGAGTGAATGGTATGGGCCAAAAAAAACAGAAAGGCGCCTACTTTCCTATGTTCATAAAACTGGATAAAGTTATCTTATCTTCCATTGTCATCATCTCTCACTCATGGGGTGAACGATAGTTGATCGTAAGATAAAGGAAAAAGAAGACGTTCGAGGTGTAACTGTTGTTTGTACTCGTCTCCCTGCTTGTACAAAGATAATCGTGATTTCTCACCACACAGCGATAAATTCAGAAATATAAATAAAGTTATTATATGTTACCTAGTTGGGCGCGAAGAAAAGTATTGCTTGAGTGCAGACTCGACACTTCCACAAGCCTTAAAGGGAGCGTAACCTCACTCAATGGTCTCTTCATTGCGCACACTATTTCTCTGTTCTCTAACAACGAGAGAGCATTGCGCGTCGAAGAGACCATTGAGTGAGGTTTCGCACCCTTTAAGGCTTGTAGAAGCAAGCTTGAAGGTCCTATCTGGAATGGCGCGGGTCAGACCTGCGAAAAGGTAGTAAGTAGAAGTGGCCAAGTCAGGAGAATACGGGGAGGGGGGGAACTATCCATTATACGGCCAATTCCTGCCTGGCTTTATTGGAGACATGGTGACGGGCGTTATTGTGGGGATAATATCCTTGGTTTTGGTATGATCATGGGGAATGAATCAACCTAGAAATTTTCTCGTTCCAATGGATTTCCTCGACTGTGCTATGGAGGGCTCCAAGTGTGATGACCAATTTACGGACACTTTGAAATCGGTCCGATTCCACAAGTTTCTGTCCAAATCCAACTCTCGGGGTCTGCCGTTTATGGAAAGAAATGTCGTTTCCTTTGAAGCGATGGAACCAATTCTTGATGGTGTTATAGTGTGGGCATGTGTATCATAAAAAAATCTTCAGGAGAGTATCGGAATCCTTCATCGTGGTGTCGTATAGGAATAGGTAAAGTGGAACATCACGGTTGTGGAAAGCACTGGTGACATACATCTTTGCACTACTAAAGCCTGACTGATGGGAATGGAATGGGGAGTTGTTTACTGCAAAGGCCCGTCACTGCTTGGTACTCACTAGCAACGAGAGAAAACCAAAGTGCAACAGCGACACACAGTGGAAAGGCAAACAGAGGTATCAAAACTTTCCTGACAACCTAATATTGTAGGTCCGAAGAAGAGATTAGACCCTAAATTATTATTTGCCTAGCAGAGATCTCCCGAGGGGCTTCGTGTGCGTTGAATAAGGTTTTGAACTTTTGCATTTTATGCCAGGCTTTCCCAAGGATCACCTCGATCAATTATTGCGATTTTAATATTGAACATCAAGCATCTGAACTCTTTTTTTATAATTTTTACTATAACTACATATTTTTTTATTATTCTAGTTTTTCACGGGACATTCGACAAAATGTCATTTACTCACCTCTAATAGTAAAACGTTTGCTTGTGGTTGCTCGTTTACCTGCTGTGCAGGTTGCTTATGCAAAACCTGTTCAGTTCTATCCAAATGGAAATCCCACCTCTCACACATATAGGAACGTTTCTCATGGATAAGAGATATTACTTATGTTCATCAATTTCTCTTATTGATTGCTTTCATTGACTCGATTCTTTGTTTACTATAATTGAAGATCATGCACCTTCACACCTTCGCCTTCTTCATTGCTCATATAATTGTGTCGGCCAAAGCCTGTATACCAATGATCCCCTCCGAAGTTCCAACGACTCTTACTCCCGTTACCGATTCACCATCAACGCGTATGTTCTAGAAATTCTTTTGTTAACATTTACGTCATGAAATATTTTCATTTAAGTGGCGTCCAACTAAAACATTTCTCAGAACTGTCTTTTAAAGTGCCCTGCGAAGTCAGATAAATTTATTATTATTATTTTTAATTTATTATTATTATTACGGAGACACTGAAGTGCTTATTGTTAGACACGTGACCCAGTGGAAACGAAACAACTTCAGACATAATACTCTATATGAATTTAACCAAGGGAAATTGGGCGATTGATCTCGAGAACAAATATTATCACGCGTGTCGCGTAAGAATCGAATAAACGGTGGCACATTGAAAAAGTCGAAAATGAGCAGAGGTCATTTTTTGGTAGTCCACAGGGTCCCTAACAACATGGCTCGAGCTTTTTTCATATCTTCATTTTCAACGTCGAGAGACGACGTCAAACTTTTTGGAGGCCAAAGTCGGCCGACTTTGGAGCTCTGCACAGATGGGATCCCAGTAAAAGTGGGCGTGGTATAGCTCCCCCCACTAGTTTCCCAGGACATGAGAGAGGGCAAAGTGGGCGGAGCTCTTCCTACTAGTTTCCTAGAAAACTTCCTAGTAGGATCCTAGACAAAAGCATGCGACCGCGCGCATAAAACTGCGCGTGGGTCATACATTTGGCATAGCCAGGGTTTGGATGCGTTGCCGAACGCGTTGCGGTCGACGCCTTTCAAAAATGTTTTTTTTTTCTACATTTCTAAATTTGTTTTTGGTTATTCAATATTAAATCACTATAATTGCTTATATGTTAAATAGGAGTGATGTCTGATCGTCAAGCAATATCAACGTCGGATTCCGATGAAGGTTTTTTTTTACTATTTAAATAATTCTTAAAGATGGAGACCCACGAGTTTTTTCGTAATAAGACTGTTCGGATGGAATGATAGAGATTCATCGCACGAATCGAAAGACATATCTGATATTGATTCCCGATATGTTTAAAGCTCACTATGCACATTGAAAGTACAACTTTCAAGGCATGTAGAGAGTGCACATCCGATTTGCATACTTGCTCTCTCATTTTCTCATTATCCCTTACGCCAATTACCATATAATATAAACAATAGCCAGCATGCTTATCGTGGTGGGAGTCAGTCATGCCAACTCATGGGTCCCCTTCTTTAAGCCGGTTTTATTTGTTAATTAATATATGGAAAAGATTGGAAATAGTAGTAAAGATATTTATCGCAAGATGTTTTACCAGATTGAATGTTTACGAATCCATGCTATCTTACTTGCCTTCATCCAAAATTATTCATATAAACTTATTAATCTATTTCAGATTTGTATGGTTTCGACCCAGAAGATAAGAAGATTTTGGCGCTTTTCGGAGTTGGGATAGCAAATGAAGGGACAATTGTACAACAAGTGAGTCACAAATATATTTTGTGCGTGGTCTTAGATATATAGTATTCCGACAACGGAGACACGGAACTGTGAGTAAATACCTCCAAAACGAGAAATAAAGTAAAACATTTGGGACAAGTTGTCACAAATGTTTCACTTTTTTAGTATGGAATACCAAATATCTAACGAGCAAATACAAATTTTTGCAACAGTGAATAGCTAATAAAGTGCAGGATTCAAGCCAAAATTAAATGTAGGGATTTCTCTTCATTGAACCGCCGTGTTTTGAGCGCTACTGTACATTTATGTCAGCAATAATTTAAATTTTATTATATCATTATAGAGATTTATTCCTTATTTATGTTATTGTAGAGACCACTACGATACACCGAGTGAGACGGTGAGTACACCCGATGCACTGGCAACACCAAGAAGAAGACTTCCAATGCCTGTAGATACGCCTACAAGCAGCAGAATGATCGTCGTACCGCATCAGAATGAGGCAGACGAATACAGCCGAGAAAATGCAATCCCATGGTTATACAACTTTATACGATTCTCTAGATCCCTATTCAGACATTTCGACTCTGTAATACTTTGAATTATCTGAATCTCTGAATTTGTCGTTATATTTACTTTGCGATCAACAGTTTTATACTACTATACTTATTCGTGTTAGTTGATACGGTTTTTATGCTGTACGGTTTCCCCTTCGGTATATTGAATATTGATACCCGGTACACTTGAATAAAAAAGTCATTTCACGATAATTCTCGAGTCTACAGCATCACAGATCAAGACCACGCCCCTTCTCCCACTAGTTTCCCAGGATCATTTCCTAGTGGTTTCCCAGGGCCACAATACGTCCAAGTGGTTTCCCAACAAATCCCCCACTAGTTTCCTAGCTAGATCCCCACTGGGAAATATGCTGGGATCCCACTGGGAGAAAAAAACGAGAGGTAGTTCTTCGGGGTGTGGTTTTGGTATCGAGTCGTCAACAGAAGTTTTTCCTGGAATGTCAAGGAGAATGCAGCTGCATCATTGGCCGATCGATATTTTAATTAGTATTTTTGCTAATTTATTTTGTTGTATAGTTTTCGTAAAAATATATGGGCCGAAAGTTTTCAATAGCTCATTCGACAGAGCTCGATGAGAGGATTTCAATGGTATGCTGAAAACGTATACTTTATCTATATGCGCTCGAAAGTTATGAGCATTTCAAGGCTTTAATTGCATGCGATCGCACGAGAGGAGAGTGACGCAGCCAATGATCTACCCACTCATGTGCCTCCTGTGAACAATTCGCTCATTTTAATTAGGTTTACTCTTGCTCTAAGAATCTCCAAGTTATTATTGATAATTTTCTAATATTCATTTCTATAATTTAATTCTTAATTCATAACAAATCGATGAATATTGCTCATCATTAATGCAAATTATAACAAGACAACAAAGAGGAGTAACATTCACAAAAATATATCATAATGTGGTGTTACATTGCACGTTTTGAAATGCACGCCGTGTGCTCCTAATGAAGTCATCTTCGGGTTTTCCTAGAATCGCCTCATCCTCGTCCTCTCCCTCCTCGAAGACGTCGTCGTCTATCTCCACAGCTCGTCTTTTCCTGGTCAATCCACTGGTCGATCACTCGACTTCGTCCCAGTGCTCTTCGGATACAATTGGAACCATGGTGAAAAAAAACATCTGAACCTCTGACAGAGCTTTATCGAAACATTTAGAAATTTAAAAAAATCGGCAAAAGAAAACTCAAAAAATATTGAAATGCTCATAACTTTCGAGCGCATCACAGCGTTCTCATGACTTTCAAAGCAAGAACGACCGCTCAACATACAAACTCTCTCGAATACAATGGTCTCTCCTTTGTCTTGCTTTGGAAGAAAAATGGCTTGGACCAGAATACTGTGGCATATATTGTACACTCAACAAAATTCGACCCATCGTAGAAACATTTACTGCAAGTCTCAAAATGTCAGTAAATGTTTGTGAATTTTACAAACACGATTTGAGCATGGGATTATTTGCTATTTTTACAATTTTTCCTTGTTATTACTATGTTTCCCATGTTTAGTTACCTACTGGGGCACCAAATAAAAGCAAAATAACGTCTTTTGAATGATCTCTCGAATTTCTGACGACATAGAAGAGTCAGTTTGCGATTCTCCAAACTTTTGTCTCGACTACAAACTACAATTTCGTTTTCCGAGACTTCGGCCAACGTCAGCCATTTTTACGCTTAATTCATGTATTTGTTATGTTGCTCGTGCTGTTTTTCTTTGAAAATCGTTGTTTATCATCTTCTTCAGGTTCCTGATCGTCGTTTGACCCACGGGACTTCGTTGAAGCCGTTTTAAGCGTGGACAAAGACAGCCGTTCCATTAGAGAAGTTTTATTCTATTTATTTCCTTCTATCCGCTTGTATTTCTTTTATTTCTTTAATCAGATTAATCTATTCAAATGATACTTTGTATGACATTCAGGTTCACTGGATAGTGTGCGAATGAGGTGTCATTTGAATAGATTAATCTGATTAAAGAAATAAAAGAAATACAAGCGGATAGAAGGAAATAAATAGAATAAAACTTCTCTAATGGAACGGCTATCTTTGTCCACGCTTAAAACGGCTTCAACGAAGTCCCATGGGTCAAACGACGATCAGGAACCTGAAGAAGATGATAAACAACGATTTTCAAAGAAAAACAGCATGAGCAACATAACAAATACATGAATTAAGCGTAAAAATGGCTGACGTTGGCCGAAGTCTCGGAAAACGAAATTGTAGTTTGTAGTCGAGACAAAAAGTTTGGAGAATCGCAAACTGACTCTTCTATATCGTCAGAAATTCGAGAGATCATTCATAAGACGTTATTTTGCTTTTATTTGGTGCCCCAGTAGGCAACTAAACATGGGAAACAGAAATAATAAGGAAAAATAGTAAAAATAGCAAATAATCGCATGCTCAAATCGTGTTTGTAAAATTCACAAACATTTACTGACATTTTGTGACTTGCAGTAAATGTTTCTACGATGGGTCGAATTTTGTTGAGTGTACGATAGATAAAGTATACGTTCAGCATACCATTGAAATCCTCTCATCGAGCTCTGTCGAATGAGCTATTGAAAACTTTCGGCCCATATATTTTTACGAAAACTATACAACAAAATCGATTTGCAAAAATACTAATAAAAATATCGATCGGCCAATGATGCAGGTGCATTCTCCTTGACATTCCAGTAAATTTTTCTGCTGACGACTCGACACTAAAACCACACCCCGAAGAGCTACAGAGCTCCAAAGTCGGCCGATTTTGGCCTCCAAAAAGTTTGACGTCGTCTCTCGACGTTGAAAATGAAGATATGAAAAAAAGCTCGAGAAATGTTGTTAGGGACCCTATGGACTACCAAAAAATGCATTACTATGTGGGGGTCAAAAAATGTGCCAAACACCCAAGGATTCAAGTCTTTTGCAATTTTTTATTGATTCTGTTGCATCGAGGATTTGTGATATTTTTTTCTTTAATTCACATCTCATTTAGAACAAAATAATACTAACATTCAGTATCCTTAAGAATTTATTTAGTAAGATTCTTCGTTTTCCGACTACAGTCTTTGATTTCGGAATACAGTGCGGGACATAATGATATGACACCCCTAAAATTTTGGTATTCTGGCCGAATTCTGAATGGAAATCAAAAGAGTGCTAAACGAGTAAAAAACACTTGTACGAATCGTTTGACCGCATGTCCGGCATTATTTCTTAGGAAAATAAATATTACGCTATTCCGAAATCCGGAGACTGTAGCCGGAAAACGAATAATCTTAATAAAAAATATCTTAAATGAGCGATGCACTTTATAATTGAATCCATAAATATTTGCAAAAGTTTGCTTCTTTCGGGTTCAAGGGTTTGGGACTCCTACAGTACTGGCCAAAAAAGAATAACATTTGGATTTTTCGCCATAACTTTTTTCAAACTCAACCGATCGAGTCCAGATTTTCAGGGATAATTTTGAGAGTGTTTTTACGTGTCTTACACAAAAATCACCCCAGTTGATCTTGTACGGTAAATTTTATTTCGATTTTATTAAAAGACAAAAAATGAGATTTTCGTTTTCTTCGCATTCTTCGGATTTTTTTCACTCATTTTGCTACCAATGTGTGTTGTATCGATTTAAAAGTATGACACGGGTTCTTGGGAGCAAGAATCTACCGAGATCCGAGCGAGAATCAATTCGTCGTGGACGTCAGATGGGATTGTCATTGGCACTGTGTCGCACCAGTTCCGAGCGACAGTTTCAACTACCCTGAAGGTCATCAAAACTTCAATCCGTGCTCAAACAATGAAGAAGGTTAATGTACGACCTCGCAATACGACCACGACATGTGATCGTGACCTGTGACCTGTGACCTGCATCTCGAAGCATAAACTGAGGCTCACTACAATGGACATCAAGTGAGCACTTGTGGAGTTTCGCTAATTTGAGGTGGCTAAGGATTGTAAACATGGCTGAAAAGATGTTTGAGGTGTCCTTGAATAATGTACAACATCGCCTTCGTGCGTCGGGTCTGTTCGAACGTCGCCATATCAAAGAACAGCTGATCTCCGAAAAGAATCGCAAAGCATGGATCACATGGGCAAAAGAGTACTTGTATTGGACCCCCTAACAGTAGAATTAGGTCGTATTCTCAGACGAAATCAAGTTTCTGATGATTGCTACGGAAGGAATATTTCATGTTTGTCGTCCAGTTGGCACTAGATTGGATGTGAAGTACCAACTGACCACCGTGAAGCATGGAGGAGGATCGTTGATGTTGTGGAGTTGTTTCTCTGAAGATGGGGTTGGTCACCTGGTTCCTTTGAAGAGAATTATGAAGAAGGCGATATTCTAGAGACACATTTAATTCCTTCAAACATGGTTTCAGGCAAGTTTAGAAGCTTTAGGCACCTAAATTTAGTGAAACTCCGCTAGGGCTCGCTTAATGTCCATTGTAGTGGGCATCCGTTTCTCCTTCGAGATGCAGGTAATCAGAAGATCAGATGTTGCGAGATCGTACATTAACCTTCTTCATTGTTTGAGCACGGATAGAAGTTTTGATGTACTTCAGGATAGTCGGAACTGTCACTCGGAACTGCTGTGAGACAGTGCCAGTGACAGTCCCATCTGACGTCCACGACGAATAGATTCTCGCTCGGATCTCGGTTTATTCTTGGTCCCGAGAATCCGTGTCATGCTTTTAAATCGATACAACACACATTGGTAGCAAAATGAGTGAAAAAAATCCGAAGAATGCGAAGAAAACGAAAAGTCTCATTTTTTTACTTTTAATAAAATCGAAATAAAATTTACCGTACAAGATCAACTGGGGTGATTTTTGTGTTAGACACGTAAAAACGCTCTCAAAATTATCCCTGAAAATCTGGACTCGATCGGTTGAGTTTGAAAAAAGTTATGGCGAAAAAACCAAATGTTATTCTTTTTTGGCCAGTACTGTACATACAAGCGTTGCAATCCCTACTTAAGAGCTCGGATCTGTAAGACTCGAGCATTGTCCGGACATTTCGCCAAGAATTTTGATTCAGGCCACTGTACTTTATGGGTGTAGGGTACCTTGGGCCCACATTACAAAATGGTACCCAAAGTGGCCCTAGCAGTGGAACGCGGCGTGCCAGGTGGGCGCCAAGTTTGGAAAAAAAAAGTTTCATATTTTTTTCAACCGAACAAGCTAGAGTCCAAATTTCTTCGGCATTGTGTTGGGCATGCCCAATGTGCACAGAAACACTATTGAGATTAATTTTAAGCAATTCCTAGACTGATTTTTTGACCCGAATTTTCGGTTTTTTTTCGATTTCTCGACATCTCAATTTCAATTCCGCAAAAGTTCTCTAGTATATCCATGTAGCCCAACTACTATTGCATGTAACCCTGCCAGTCTGAAATCGATCTTGGATTGCACGTGTCGGAAAAAATCGGTCTGAGTGTTTCCAACTTGACTCAGAAGCGTTTTTTCATGATTTTTTGCTGTATTTCCCAAACGATTAGTGCGGAATTGTGGTCCGCTCAAAGATTCGAGGTGAGTCGAGTAAAATGACACAAGAGGCCCATCACTTGGATCAATTTGAAAATTTCGATTTTCATGACCCCGGGATCATGGTCGAAAATTTCAAAATTTCTCATGTTTGAAATGTTTTCATATATGCTGCATATTGTGAAGTACTAATGATGTGTATAATATTCAGCCAATGCTCAATGACTGATCTCTCCTTTCAACCATTTTTCGATAAGTTTCATGTTGAATGCGTGCGAAAAAATCAGAATTGTGCTTGAATCAGTTTCCAACTTTCTTTCTGTAACATTCTATCTAAGTACTTTGCAATGTACATAATCAATATGAAAATCGTTAATTTCGAAAAATTCATATTTTTTACCATGAGCCCGGGGTCATGGAAATCGATTTTTTCAAAAGTAAGCCGAATGCCGGGATTTCAGTTCTACTATGTTTACTCATCATGAAACATCACATTGTCACTGTTATTTGCTAATTGTCGCGACATTCGAGTCGAAAAAATGCAATATTTCAGAAATTTGCCGAAAAAGTAGGCACTCAAATTGAATTTTTTGAATTTTCGAAATTAAACGATTTTCATATTGATTATGTTCATTGCAAAGTACTTAGATAGAATATTACAGAAAGTAAGTTGGAAACTGATTCAAGTACAATTCTGGCTTTTTCGCACGTATTCAACATAAAAGTTTTCGAAAAATGGTTGAAAAGAGAGATCAGCCATTGAGCATTGGCTGAATATTATTCACATCATTAGTACTTCACAAGAAGCCACATACATGAAAACATTTCAAACTTGAGAAATTTTGAAATTTTCAGATCATGATCCCGGGGTCATGAAAATCGCAATTTTCTAATTGATTCAAGTGATGGGCTTCTTGTGTCATTTTACTCGTCTCACCTCTATTCTTTGAGTAGACCACAATTCCGCACTAATCGTTTTGAAAATACAGCAAAAAATTATGAAACAACGAGTCTGAGTCAAGTTGGAGACGATCAGACCGATTTTTTCGGACACGCGCAATCCAAGATCGATTTCCGCCTAGCAGGGTTACATGCACTAGTAGTTGGGCTACATGGATATACTAGAGAACTTTTGCGGAATTGAAATTGAGATGCCGAGAAATCGAAAAAAACCGAAAATTCGGGACAAAAATCAGTCTAGGAATTGCTTAAAATTAATCTCAATAGTATTTCTGTGCACATTGGGCATGCCTAACACAATGCCGAAGAAATTTGGACTCTAGCTTGTTCGGTTGAAAAAATATGAAAATCGAGTTTTCAAACTTGGCGCCCACCTGGCACGCCGCGTTCCACTGCTAGGGCCACTTTGGGTACCATTTTGTAATGTGGGCCCAAGGCACCCTACACCCATAAAGTACAGTGGCCTGAATCAAAATTCTTGGCGAAATGTCCGGAATCTGGCCGAAATGCTCGAGTCTTACAGATCCGAGCTCTTAAGAGTCCGGATCTGTAAGACTCGACCATGTTCCGGACATCGCGCCAAGAATTTTGATTCAGGCCATTCTACTTTATGGGTGTAGGATACCTTGGGCCCTGATTACAAAATGGTACCCAAAGTAGCCTTACCAGTGGAAAGCGGCGCGCCAGGTGAGCGCCAAGTTTGAAAACTCGATTTTCATATTTTTTCAACCGAACAAGCTAGAGACCAAATTTCTTCTTCATTGTGTTAGGCATGCCGAATGTGCGCAGAAACACTATTGAGATTAATTTTAAGCAATTCCTAGACTAATTTTTTTACTCGATTTTTAGGTTTTTTTTCGATTTCTCGGCATCTCAATGTCAATTCCGCATAAGTTCTCTAGTATATTCATGGAGCCAAACTACTATTGCATGTAACCCTGCCAGGCTGAAATCGATCTTGGATTGCGCGTGTCGGAAAAAATCGGTCTGAGTGTTTCCAACTTGACTCAGAAGCGTTTTTTTCATGATTTTTTGCTGTATTTCCCAAACGATTAGTGCGGAATTGTGGTCCACTCAAAGTTTCGAGGTGAGTCGAGTAAAATGACACAAGAAGCCCATCACTTGGATCAATTTGGCAATTTCTATTTTCACGACCCGGGTCATGGTCTTAAATTTCAAAATTTCTCAAGTTTGAAATGTTTTCATGTATGTGACTTCTTGTGAAGTACTAATGTTGTGAATAATATTCAGCCAATGCTCAATGGCTGATCTCTCTTTTCAACCATTTTTCGAAAACTTTTATGTTGAATACGTGCGAAAAAGCCAGAATTGTACTTGAATCAGTTTCCAACTTACTTTCTGTAATATTCTATCTAAGTACTTTGCAATGAACATAATCAATATGAAAATCGTTTAATTTCGAAAATTCAAAAAAATTCAATTTGAGTGCCTACTTTTTCGGCAAATTTCTGAAATATTGCATTTTTTCGACTCGAATGTCGCGACAATTAGCAAATAACAGTGACAATGTGATGTTTCATGATGAGTAAACATAGTAGAACTGAAATCCCGGCATTCGGCTTACTTTTGAAAAAATCGATTTCCATGACCCCGGGCTCATGGTAAAAAATATGAATTTTTCGAAATTAACGATTTTCATATTGATTATGTACATTGCAAAGTACTTAGATAGAATGTTACAGAAAGAAAGGCACTTAGTCGGAACTTGCGTAAACGGCTTCATAAATTGTATAGTGTAGTCGGCCTGTATAGTCGTAAGAGTCCGTGATCATTATTTTTTGCACACGAGTTCGTTTCCCGCGAGAACATTTTTTCAGCGTAAAATTCATCAAGTACATTGATGTTTCAATTGAAAGTCGAAAATATCAAGTTATTTTGTTTTTTCAGCTTTTTTCGCTGTCGTTGCTGAAAGTCCCAATGTTTCAAATGCTTCTTTATTGAGTCTCATCATATATCCCATAGAACAGTCTTAATTACAGCAATGTGCGAGGAAATGAGGGATGCGTCTGCTGACACATGGGAACCTAGTATAGCTCGAACGCCGGTAATAACACAAACGTCGGCCACTTGTACCGATCCTGGATTTCCAGTGCTTTACATAGCATCTCCGGTAAATATTTAACTTAAGTTTCTTAAAATATATTTGCAGTTTTAATTATTAGCGTATATAACACACTATCTGAGAGAATTCATCAACCGATTTTTTTCTTGGTATTGACGAAAAATGAATTTTCCGGTTTTATGTATGATAATTACAGGCTCCATGAGTGAAGTACATTGGTACTTGGAAATATCTTCCAATTGAAAATTCGCATCATGGGGTGCGTTTGGTGTAGTTTGGCGCTGTTTCCTAATAAGTTTATTTCGAATCCAATCGATTCAAGAGTGGGCGTAATCGACTCCTTGGCCAATTCTAAGAAACTATTTTCGAGGAGAGTTTTTCGAGCAAAGGTCAACGAACGTTGGAATTGGAGAAAAAATTACATTAAATTAATTCTCACCATTTTCAATGGCGAATGTAAACTTTTTATTTGCTCAATCGCTTCAACATAGAGAGAATTATGGAAAATAGTGAGAATTAATTTAATGTAAACATTTTTTCGAAAATTCCCAATATCAGCGTTCGTTGACCGTTGATCGAAAAACTCTCCTTAGTAATAGTTTCTTAGAATTAGACAAGGATTCGAATGCGCCTACTCCCGAATCGATTGGTTTCGAAATAAACTTTTTAGGAAACCTCGCCAATCCTCACCACAATTGAATACAGCGAACAAAATTGATTCGTTCACAAACTTGTAATTTTTTAAAAATTATACTTTTTAAATTGAAGATGTGTAATGACATGTAGAAGCTATTAAGCAAATAAAAAATTGTAGTTCGCCATGGGAAAATAGTGAGAATTAATTTAATGTAATTTTTTTTCCAATTCCAACGTTCGTTGACCTTTGCTCGAAAAACTCTCCTCGAAAATAGTTTCTTAGAATTGGCCAAGGAGTCGATTACGCCCACTCCCGAATCGATTGGATTCGAAAGAAACTTATTAGGAAACAGCTCCAAACTACACCAAACGCACCCCCTGATGCGAATTTTCAATTGGAAGATATTTCCAAGTACCGATGTACTTCACTCATGGAGCCTGTAATTATCATACATAAAACCGGAAAATTCATTTTTCGTCAATACCACACATATGTCGATTTTCTCAGATAGCGTGATATATGTTTCATAAAATATAGTTTTAACAGTTAACAGTTTATTAACCTTTATCAAGCACATAACCATTAGGGAGGGAATGGTTGCCGCTAAACGACAGATTAGTCTGGGCGTGCTGAGGTTCCATACAAGGGGCATAATTATCGTCATCTTCTTCATCTACTGATCAGCAATTAAAACGTTCTTCAGAATCAAAGCCGCTACACTTGATCCTTTTCGAATAGTGAATCATGAAACAGAATTGAGAAAAATTAGATAGAGATAACCCACGAAGTCCTCGCTCAATACTTCGTCAACAATTGCTTGATGATAGGCATACCACTCCTGACTTGCCTATAGTCTTCTAGGAGGGGATCCTTTTACGTTGTTGATGATAATTCGGTAAGAGTAGAACAGACGAACGAGAGATGGACCGCTCACAACCGAGACAAACGCAAAGAATGAATATAGTAAAATATAGTAAAGTTTAGAATATATTATTTATAAAATTGACACTCTAAAAGAAGAAGTATATTTTTTCTAAGGATTTCTTAACGCAATCGAAGATTGTTGATGTTACATGCGATACAGCGACAATGAAATGGAAGGCCACTATAAATGGAGCAACAGCCGAATTAATATCAGAATATGACCCACCTTTTAATGTTTTTTGTTCATGATAAGTGAAACGCATATTAATATATGAATAAAAGTTTTTGTATCGTTCAGCAGAAAAGTTCATTATATCATCTATCATTTCTCTGAAAAAAAAAACATATTCACAATAGGGTGGCAAGAATGGCGCAAGAGTATCCGTTCCCAGTTTTTTTCAACAAAAAAATTTTATTAATAATTTGTTGGTTTATCATACAATAATTTTATTAATTTGATAACAATCATTATGGCAATACTATTATTAAAGTTCCAATTCGTCATCAGATTCAAACTCTTCCATCTCATCATATCCCATTTACTGTATTGGGATACGGTATTCATCAAAGAAAAAGAGAAATTTTAATTTGAATTATTCGATGCGAATTGTGTATCATTTTAAAGATCTCTTTATGCTTATTTCAAATACAGTACAGCCCGGTCGTGTTTTGTACACATTCTCTGCTGCGCTCCGCTGCGAGGCGCATTTGGACGCATCACTTATTTTCTTTGTGTATGAATATTTTTGAATTCTCAAAGTCTTAATCATGAGTTTCCGTGATAAAAAGTTCTTTTGAAGACTAAAGAAACTAAAACAAAATTTTTATTAATGAGAAAAAACAATTAAAAGGCAAATCACACTGGTCCGAAAATGATCACTATTAATTTACTGGAAAGTTATACTGTAATATTACGTATCGATCGCACGATCGCCGTAAGACCTATTTTAAAATTTACAGTACCCATCATTTTCGGACCAGTGTGATTTGCCTTTTAATTGTTTTTTCTCATTAATGAAAATTTTGTTTCGGTTTCTTTAGTCATTAAAAGAACTTTTATCACGGAAACTCATGATTAAGACTTTGAGAATTCAAAAATATTCATACGCAAAGGAAATAAATGATGCGTCCAAATGCGCCCCGCAGCGGTGCGCAGCGCAGAATGTGTACGAAACACGACCGGGTTGTACTGTATACATAATTTGTCTAGTTTTGTTCAAACACGGCCTTGAAAAACGCTCGATTCGACTTCGACTCGACCTAAAACCGATTATCCGAGGGAGAGAGATAGAGACTGCCAAGGGAAACGAATATCCTCTCCGTTCGACCTCGACTCGATAGAGACTACAAAACAGGCTCATTCGAGAGCAATTCTCGCCACCCTAATTCACAATTATCAATGACAATGAATATCAATCCGTCCAGTTTCGTCATTTCTCTTTCTCTTCATTGTTTTTTTCTCTCATTAGAATTTACTATATTAAAAGAAATATTTTTTTTTTTGCAATTTAACAAAAAAAGTTGTTTCACGATGAATTAATTGTTCCGATTATACGCTGAATAAATTAGCCGGCCACATTCATTTGTTGTTCATCGTAGCAATTTATTCATTGGTTTTTTTATTAAATGGACATATTTTGTTCTGAATTCTTTTAATATAGTCTTTTAATATAAGAGAAAATTACAATGACAAGAAAGAAAATAATGAAAATGTCCTGATCGCTCACAAATCGCTTGATCGGACTGATCCATTCACACCGTTTATGATACGATGATTTTTACATGTTCGATACGCCAGTCTTGCAACATTTGCATTAGTTTTGCGAACTAAAAGCATTTTATGTTCAATTTTCTTTCATTGTAAGCATTTACTGAAATATATTTATTACGGAATCCTTGAAATTACAATTTTACGGACCAATCCATAAATTTCGAAAAAAATCCGCTAATGCATCGTTACATTTGAATGACGCGCCTACGCCGTCACGTAAAACAAAACGTTACATTTGGCTTACGCGCGCGTCGGCGTCAATTTTTGAGTGTGTTGGGTCTCAAGTGGAAAACCCTGATGGTCCATGAATTAATGTAGAAGGTTACGGTAGTTAATCATTATTGAACGATGATACGGTAACTTCTTACCGTATACCCATTGCCATTCAGGGTTTTCTACTTGGGACCCAACGCACTCCAAAATGGACGCCGACACGCGCGGAAGCCAAATGTAAGTTTTTTTACGTGACGGCCTAGGCGCATCAGGCAAATGTAACGATGCATAAACGATGTATAGAAAATATTTTGTGGCAATATATTTAAGTTTTATGTTCTCTGTCTTAAGGTCACATCATTTAAAGTGGAAGCAATAGAAACAAATATTTATTATATAATGATGAACGAATAGTTATACACCGTCCCAATCAACATAATCAATCGTCCCAATAATACAGTACAGTAAATCAATATTCAAACAAAGTGCACATATTGAGGTATATTATGTCGTTACGTGCCTATGCCGTAGCCTCCGCAGTAACGACGGAGAAGTATGGTGTAGGCACGTAAGGCAAATCAAACGATGCATAAAGGGAGAGTATCGCCAAAAATATTGCTTGAAGTCCCGAAATTGATCGACAGTGAAAATTATATTTTCACTTCGAATTGACTAACCATGCCTAACAATAAGATATTTTTCTAACAATAAATCGTGATTGATATCCGCGCAATGTAAGGGAAAAGACAAGGTAAATATAAAGCTGTTTTTCCAAAGATGTTCTCCCCGACGAATTATAATTTATTTCGTTTAGTTTTCGAATACCGTTGCCAAACAAACATGAAACCCAGGAAAATTCGTTGAAAATTTTATTATTTGCGCTATTGAAAATTTTTTAATGTGCGCCCTTTGACATTTAGATAGGTTTGTTTTGTTCTTTAGATATTCTTAATATGTGCACTCTGTAGAAATTGTCACGTAATAGCAGTTATGACTGACTACCATCCGTAAATGATCTTACCTATCTTCGAATTGATACAGGAACACCAATATGAACTGGTTACTTTGGGATAGAAGGTTTTGAATCTGTGAGTGGGCGCAGCAAATGGTTCTGTATTATTGTACTGATCCACAATTGTAATTGTACAGCCAGCAAATGCGGTCACATTATTCACCTGAGTAATATGTTTCTTTTTTATTATTCTGAATATTGATTGCTCACTTGATTCGGCAAATTAATGTGTTCCGTTGTTGTCATTAGACCAGATATGTTTTTGTTGTTGTAACCGACTGCTCCACAGTATGAATTCCCTGAATAGTTCAAGAATTGTGATGTTCTCATGCATAAAAAATCGTATTTTTACTCTTTGCTGTAGTTGTTGTCCTTTTTGTAGTCGAAGCTGAAAAGAACGAGAGATTTAAATTACTTAGTGTTGTATATAGTCTTCGCCAGAACTATTTGCATTTTGTCCAATAATTCTGTGTACTCATCACACAAATGAAAAAGCACTGCGCGGTGAAAAAGATCGTGGTCGGACATTTTTCGCTTCAGTAAGATTGAATTAGCTCACTTGTAGTTTTTATTGTCGTTGTCGACGTTAATTCTTCTAGAAATAATTCCTATTGTTAGGGATGTACCCTATTCCCAGGCTAACCGCCTCCCCTATCCCCTATTCCCCTTCTCAGGTACAACTGCGCATACATTTTACAGCTAAGAAAAATACATTTCACAGCTACAACGCATGCATGTGAAATGTCACAAAAAATACATTTTACAGCTAGCGAAATGCATTTTTTCTGGCTGTTTTCTAGCTTTTCTTAGCTTTTAGCTGTTTCATAGCTTTTCTTTAACTGTAAAATGCATTTTTTCCAGCATTTTTTAACACTTCCTTGTCTTTTTTCTAGCTGTTATTGGGCTGTTTTCTACCTTCTCTATTCTCACTCGTTCTGTATTCAGGATTGCTGCCAGTGATTAAAAAACGATTTATTGACATAAAAACGCGATTTTTAAATTTAAAAAAATGAAAAGTGAACCACTCAAGGAACGACAACAACGATGGAGCGATCACAACAATAAACATCTAGCGGTACAACAAAACAATATGTATATGATATTCACAATTTTTATATTCATACAATATTTCCTATACAAGACAATCAATACAAATCATACACTAATATATTATTAACGAGCATACAATACCAGATATCATAACATATTATACATTGTATCATCTTCAGTAAAGTATTATGGAGACTTCCAATGTAATTCGAATATGTTCTAATATATTTCTTTCTTCTCTTTCATATTTCAGTTCTCCTTCAAGATTCTATATCATCTTTAGATATAGTTTTCCTTCTTACAAGATTGGTTTCAATCGATAATCTTTCTCCTTAAACAATCGTCTCTTTTAATACTGTAATCCTCTCAGCTATCTCATTAGGGCTGTTATATTTCATAATGGATCCTAAAAAAATTCTGATGAACCATTTTCTAAAGTCAATCAAGCAATACCTCTAGTATAGCAGTTCTTTCATGTTGATGTTCATCTCCATCTTCTCTTCTCTATATACTTCTCAATCTTTCAAACTCTTCTTGAATATTTCTCAATTACGTCTTCAATACGTTAATCTACAACAAGTATAGCATACATTATCTCTTGCCAATCTAATCAATAATCTAGACTCTATCACCGTTATCTCTATCTCCTCCTCTTTAACAATAAGTGAGAGACTAATGGTCTTCTCAATGATATTCTCTTCAGTTAAAATAGATAATCGTCCCACTGCTTGAGACAATTCAACTACGACTGAACTTTAAACAGCATATTCACTAAACGATAAATCAATAAAAACTAACTTGATTCTCAGCTGCTTTAATTCCTTTATCATCTCTATCACTCCATTCTTTATCTTCAAACATATTCCCCAGTATCCATCTTCTCTTGAGTGAATAATAATAATCGATCATCAAATTCTATCACCTGTAACCATCCAACTATTTTATGACATAATTGAGTTTCATACGTATAACATAACTAATTTAGATAAACTAATACCAAATTCTCATGTACATTTGCATATCCATAATCATCTATTTCTATTTTAATAGAAAAAATAAGATGAAAGAAGACTATCGATTTATAATGAAATATGGGTGCGGAGCCACTTACTTGTTTTTTTAATTCACTATTTTATGATAGTGCACTAGATGTTGTATACAACTATAGTTTCCTCACTCTGTAATCCTTCCATTATCCATTGAATCGTTTAAAATGAATGGATATGGATGAATATTGACAGAGTATAACTCGGGCCCAAGGTTGTTCTTCATCTTCTTTCATTCTCTTCTCAGCTACATGTATCTTCTTCCACTCCAGTTCCACTGAAATCGGTCGACGTTGTATATTAAGTCAGAACAAGAAGCAATCTTGTAACGCGAGAAATAAATCAGCAAAATACCATAAAAAATAGAAAAAAATCAGCAGTTGCTTGTTTACCTCACATCTAATCCAATTCACACATCGATATGGACAGCACATGGCGGTGGGCAGCGGGTAATCGCGAGATCGACTTAGTCTACAAAGATTTATACACAAAGCAATCAACAAACAAAATTGGCTGGAGAAATATTTAAACAGAAAAAAATATACCTTTCCTTCTTCCTGAAACCAGTCACCTTGGTATCCTACGACGCTTCGTCACGTTACCCTACGGAATAGATACATAATTACAACAATTTAAGGTTGAATAACTAAAAAAAAAGAAAATAAATAAAATTTAAAAGATAGCGAACGCAACGCGTTCAGCAATAGCCGCAGCGCGCAGCATGTTGTGTCACATGTATGATTTCAAACTTTTTAGTAACTTTTTAGTAACTTTTTGTGAAAAGACAGGAAAAATATAGCAAAAAGTTATGATGTCTAGCAATTGCTAGCAATTTCGTAGCTTTTAGCTGTAAAATACATTTTTTCGGCCTGTTTCCCAACATTTAACTTTTTTTAGCTGTAAAATGTATGCGAGGTTTGTACCTGAGTTTCGACCGCTAACCCCCTTTCTCCACCTTTAGAGTTATTTTAGAATTAGTTTAGAATGTAGTTTTGATTTGTATTTTAATTTAATTAGTATTGCATATAAATAGAGGCATTACGCCATTATTAGTAGGTCATTCTCTCCACGCGGTTGTTCTCTCCCCGCTCTCGGCCTCTCTTCTCCTCTCTCCTTCGCCTTTTGGATTGTATTTTGTAGGTTGAGTTGGAGATAAAAGAGTGATATTTGATCTCACGTCTTGTGTGCTTACCCACAAGTTTAAGAACCCGGCCATTGTAAATCCTTACACAATTAGATATGTTCACTAACTAATATTTTTACTTTTTTTAGTGATTGTGGACGAGGTTGATGAAGTTGATGTTGCGTTTGTTGTATTGAACTGATTGGGACTTCCTATAATATTGATGACATTAATATGGAAATATCACAACTTCTATGAATTCATACCTATGGTTGTTGGATAATCCGAATCTACAATAGTCATATCAGCATAATTAGTAGACGGTTCATCTAGAATCGTTTTTATTCTAATATTCATATATTTTAAAATTATTTTACTTTATACGGTACTAATTATCTTTTTTTCTAATAGTCAAATGGGAATACTGTGTGCCAAAGTTGTAATTTCGATTTGTTCGTTAGTTGAATACTTTCACCACTTATTGAGTCTGAATTTAAGGTGGAGTTCCACCAATGTTTTCGTTAATAAACTGTGAAGATAGGATGTAGCAAAAGTCATACAAATCGAGGCTCACTTTTTCTATGATGAATCTGCGCATTTATCGGAATAATAATTAATGAAAGATGTTCAATAGTTCAGGGAATGGTGAAAGCCCTTTCATTATACCCCTTCCCACCCCGGGGGTGGAAATTTGTTTAATGAGAGGGCAAAGACCGATTACGAACTGATCTTCAGTGCACTTTTTACTTACAGTATATTATGGGTGTCGCGTAAGGATCAAGACAATTAAGGCAATGAAAAAATGAAAATCTGATGTAAATCATTTTTGGATCCCTGACAGTGCCAATCGAGGAGGAATCGGAGATGGAAGATGACGTCTTTGAGGGCGAGGATGAGGAAGAGGATGAAGACGAATTTAATGAGATAAGCAGAATAAGGAGGGTATCCTTCAAGAGACTATCGCGGGCGGAATTGACGCCATCTTTGAGAAATAGATTGTTGCTTGGTCACATTTCCATTGTTTACATATTAATTTCTTTTTTAGTTATGATTTTCATTTATTTCTACGTTTTCTTGAGTTCATTCCGACAGTCAACGACGTCTATCTTCGTCGAAATTGATCTAAGACAAAAAATCGAAACGGAATCTTCTCCGGCACTGTCAGGGCTGTCCAAAAAAAGTCAATATTATAAGGGTTATATTTTGCCCGGCCACCCCACGATTTTGACTCGATCCTTACGCGACACGCGTAAGGATCGAGTTAATCATGGTAGAAACCAATGATTCTTTTCAAGGTTCCCCATCTTTAATCCATCTTTAATCTATATGCAAACAAAGAACTTTGAAAGGTATACGTTATCATAATTTACTGTTTGTAAAACTTTCCGCATTTTATTGATGACTGGGAAACAGGGCTGGGGGTAAAATGAAAATTTTACGAATCCATAAAAAACGGTTTTGAATTTCTTAAAATCACGTAAAATCCGTAAAATAAATAAAAAATATTTGTAATTATTCATTTCTGTGCCAAAAGAGTAATGATCAACGCAAACATTAACAATAATGAAAAAAGCAAATAACAACAAAGTGGAATAACAGAGAAATAAGAAAAAGAGAAATAGCATAGTGGGCTCGTGATATCAATAATTACTCGAAACCATGGCACTGTATATTCTTATTGCACTTAAGAGAATTCCAAAAGTCGATTATGTTCAATAAGAATATACTAACACTACTCTTACAACATGTTATGATAGTTTAGCGTACTAAAACATTTATTTGTTCAAATTTCTTTCATTTTAAGTATTTATTTAGAAAATATATTTTACGGATTTTACGCGTTGAATTTTACTGAATCCGTTAAAAAACACGTTAAATCCCAGCCCTGCTGGGAAATCGTTGAATTATCCGTCTTACCCATTGACCCGGTTGAAGAGCTTCCTTCTGAACTTGTCTTTCTTAACTCCGTTTTGTGTGGTTCAATTGTTGTCACAGTCTGGTTATTATCAGCTCCCGATCTTTCTGATTCTTCGATTGTCATTGACGATAATGGTACAGATGATGTAGCAGTATCGTTCTCTTCCGATTCTGAGGGCCAGTAAGAACCGACTGTTGAATCAGTATATTCAGGGGTTAGAGTCGAGGTGCTTGTTGTAGTAACATACGGTTTGGTCTTTGTTTGGTGAGAGGTGGTCGTAACTGGTTCTTTCTTTGTTTGCTCCGAGGTGGAGGTCACTAGATCCGTAGTTGAAGAATGATCTCCATTAGGGGTAATTTCTGTTTTCATAACAGAGTTTGGATAAGTGGAGATAGATTCTGTTTTCATGGTTACTGTAGATGTTGATTTCGTGGTGCTTGTGGATGTGGAAGAGGAAGATGAATGTGTGGTCGATGAAGACGTTGTGGAGCTTGTAGCCGGCGTGGAAGAAGAGATATACGGTGGTCTAGATGTAGTCGTAGTGAGGGTTACCATATTAGATGTCGACTGTCTTGAACTTGTCTTTGAAGTAGTTGAAGTTATTGGATCTATTATAGACGATGAACTTGGGAGTGCTATATGTAGTGGTGATGATGAGACAGGACCAGGCATAGGTGACGTTACAGTTGATATTGTAGTTGTTGATGGAGATAATGTAGTCGAAGAATTCTGGGTGGAGGGAGTAGAGGAATACAGCCTTGTAGACGTTTGCTCATTAGAAATAGAAGAACTTTGCTTTGATGTATCAGGAATAGTTGTTGAGGATACTGTTGTATGAGACTCGGTAGAGGCTGAATCAACTCCTGATGAAGAAGTAGGCAGAGATGATGAAGAGGAAGAGGATGAATGAGATAAACTACTTTCAGCCGCTGTCGAATCTGAGATAATAGTCGTAGAATAACTTGATGATACACTGCTGTTCATTGAAGAACGCCCTTCTGTTGAAGTTCTTGAGGTAGGTTTTTGGGATGAAATCGTAGATATTGTTGTAGATGGGAATGATGATGAAGGAGACTTCGTTGATTCTGTATCAGAAGAAGCCCAGGAGGTAGGTTGGGATTGGTTTTGTGTAGTTATGGATCTCGAGGATGTGGCATCATGAATTATTTGAGCACTTGGAGTAGTCGATGGACTGGTTATCGTTGTTGTGGACGATGTCGGTTGAACTTCAGTTATAGATTCCTTATCACCTACTGTAGGCATAGTAGCTACGGTAGATAACGTTGAGGATTCAGAATTATGTTCCCCACTCTTATTTGATTCTGTGCTGATTTGTGTTGTAGATTCGGTTTTGTCTTCTAGCGAAGAGGCTAAAATTTTTACTCTTATTGTTAGCAAATGATGTTTTTTTTTCTAAAACACACTCGATAATGAACTGGAAGGAAGAGAAGTTGTGCTTTTAGAGGAATTCATTTGTGCCTTCGACCCCTCTGTTGATGTAGAGGATGATTGGTTTGCATTTGTTGAGTTGGTATCTGCATTATTATGTATTAATATACTACAAAAGGGAAATAGTTAACCGTGGAGCCAAGTGGAGACATTATTTTGAAGATAAGCAATGAACGTTTTGTTTGCTATACATTGGTCAGATTTGATCGGCTCTAAAATATTTTTTTCTTTAAATTATTTAAGATTCAAATGCAGTTAAACTTACCCGGCAACTGTACAAAGATTCCCTTGGAAAACACCCTTTCCATTGTTAAATCGCCAGCTAGAGGTATCTTCTGGAACAAATAAACGTTTACACTTGATCATATACTGATATGTTACCGTATACTTTAGAGAGACATTGCAGTAATGCAGCTCGAAATTGAAACTAAATGAAAATATAAGTATTTTAAAGCATATTTCGGCATAATTTCACTCTCGGCTATGGCAACGCTCTCTTGTAGACAAAGAAAGCGAGAGGGAGTGGCTCAGGGATGAGCATTTTTCGTTTTTGATTTTTCGATTTTTTAAAAAAATTTTCCGATACTTTCTCGAAAAAGTTTTTCGACGAAAAATTTTTCGAAAATAATTCGAAAAAATTGAAAAATACTTTTACGCAAAAAAGGACATATTTTCAAAAACTTATGACATTTTTTGGAAAAAAATTAAATATTTTGAAACGAAAATGACTTCACTCGACCAAAAAATATAATTTATCATTCAATTAAGAATTCAATTAAGAATCACACACTTGTAATCTTGCGTTTCCATTATATCAATAGTAAAAGGTGCATTTTTGTTTATGAAAGAGAAAACATCGTTTAAATATTTTTTCGAATTTTTCGATTTTTCGAAATAAAAATTCGAAAATTTTTGGTTTTTGTTTTTTTTTCGAAATTCTTTTCTCGCACATACATGGTGTGGCTGTGCCGAAGAGCTAAAAATTAGTTCGAGGTGTGCCATTAATGAAAAGGAAGTCAGATAAGTGTATCCATCAATCCATCAAGTAATATTTGAAATTTAAAAAAAAAGTAGACTAACTTGAATGCCTCGCATGACCTGATATCACACTCTTTGAGACATTCACGAACAGTCATATTAGTCCCATTGTATACTGATGGGCTAAGTTCCACATCTATTACACGCATGAAGGATGCTGTACGCAACTGAAAATAAAGATTGTTTTTTAATTGTTAAGATTTTTTTCAATTTTGAAGAGACTTATTTTACGACGCAGTCTGTGACCCTGCAACAAGATTTTATGAGCACTACAGTTGAAGAAGGAGACCCATGAGCTGGCATGACGATAAAACATATCGGGTATCAATATCTGATATTTCTTTCGATTCGTGTTACGAATCTCTATCATTCTATACGAACAGTCTTTTTTTGCGAAAAAAACTCGAGGGTTTCCATCTTTAAAGGTGGACTCCCGCGAAAATTTTCGTGAACAAACTGTAAAGACAGAATGGTAGCAAAAGTTATTCTACATACAGTACACCATTTATTTAGCGCTAATTCTGCTTATTGATTGCTATAAACATGAATGAATCATGCTTGAAATCGCAGGCAAAGGCGCGCTTTTTGAAAATAGGAAAGTTCGGCAATAGGATTCGAACCCACGGCCATGCGCTATCTAGACAGAAGTGTTACCACTATGCTAAGGGATTGACGAGCGGTGACTCACTGTTGTCGCATATCACTTTACACTTGCATAAGCGAGATACAAGAGATTTGAATGAACATTCGCGGGTCTCCACCTTTAATGATGGACTCCTTCGAATAATGTCGTGAGTAACTGTGCTGAGAGAATGCATTTAATTTTTGCTGTATTTACTTAATATGGTTAAAATATGATGGATAACCGAAAAAAAAGAGTTTCCGAGAGTTAAAATATACCCTGGAAAACCGAAAATGGAAAGTCGATATTCGCGGCCGTCAATTAGGTGCGGCAATTCAAATTCCGACTTTTCGACTGCCAATTTCAGTGTTTTAAAACGAAGTAAATGATGTAATTTTAACACTCGGAAACTCGCTTTTTCTGTTTTCCAAGATATTTTAACGAGCCATAATTGATCAATAGAATTGTGTCTGAATATTCTGAAAGATCAAAAGCAACTAGCGCAATTTTGAAATTTATAAAGTTCGGTTATGGTTTGAACCTATGTCAATGCTTCATAAACTCTGAAATTGAACAATGTGAGAGATATGTGATAGGCAACTCTAACTTCTCGCATATCACTTATGACGCGCACAAGCTACAGTGTATACCAAAAAGCACATTTTTCAATTTTACTTTGCTTGTATGCAACCAATCAGCTTTTTTTCTATATGTTGTGCGCACAGGTCTTACCATCGTATTTTGAAAGAAAAAGTGCGACGTTTCTCAAAAATCAGAAAAATTTAATTAATTTTTTGAACTATTGCATATTTTTGCTTATTTTTCTACTTGTTTGCATTGTGCTGAAAAATAATTTTATGTTTTCAGGAGATATGTCGAACGGGATGGGGTTCACTCCACATTCATTCGATTTTTGCAGTCCCTCACAGTGCAGAGTAAGAGATCTATTGTGGTCAACGGAAAAGGAGTAGACGTTGCAATAGGGAGAGGTGTTCGCCAAGGAGATGGTCTGAGCCCGCGACTATTCGTTTCGGTACTTGATGCAGTTTTCAAAGGAGTAAACTGGGCTAGGAAGGGCATACGGATTGATGGGGAGTACTTATCACACCTTTTGTATGCTGATGACTGCGTCCTTATTTCTCACGACTCGCGCCAAATTCAATCCATGGTGCGAGAACTCGAAAAAGAGTTGTTGAAGGTAGGGTTGCGGTTAAATGGTACAAAAACGGAAGCTCTCACAAATAACCCCAATGGTAGACCAGTGGTTGTTGGAGGAGAGATGGTAAAGGTAAGGGAAAAGGTTGTATATCTGGGGCAGGAAATCACACTTGGAGATGGAAGATTTACGGGTGAACTTCATAGAAGGATTAGAAGCGCGAACTGGGCATTCTCCAAATATGCGGAATTTTTTCGTAAAAAGGGGGTTCCTATGTACTTGAAGAAACGGTTATTTGACGGAGTTGTTCTCCCCGCATTCCTATATGGCGCCGAAACATGGTATCTTACTAGACAACAAAAACACAAACTCTCCGTTGCTCAGCGCAGACTCGAACGAAAGATACTTGGCGTCACTGTGCTTGATCATATTTCGAGCGAGCGTATGCGTGGCATGACGAGACTAAAGGACGTGGTGAGAGAGGCGGTGATTCGGAAATGGATGTGGGTCGGGAGGCTCTCGAAATCGTGTTATGATCGATGGAATCTAAAAGTGCTCGAATGGACTCCGCGTGGAAAAAGGAAGCGTGGAAAGCCGGCAATGCGATGGAGAGATGAATTCGTAAAGGTCGCTGGTCCTCAATTCATGCAAATAGCAAGACACGATCGGACTCGATGGAGAACCCTAATGGCGACCCAGCTAGAATAACATCCAAATGCTGATAAAGTTGTTTAAATGTAAATGTAAATGTCGACCAAAGGGTTCTAGGAAACGCAGTCGATGGAGTCACAGGCCATTGCTAGACGCCGGGCCATGAGCATGAAGTTGGTCGACCTGGCTGAGCAGTACACGACGGACGTAGGGACGATCTCCTGATCTGCGAATCGTCCAATTCACACAAAAATCTCTGGAAGGCTTCCCCGGTGAGTTCGAAGATCGGCAGACTCATCACAAAGATCAGCAAGGCTAACCCCCGAAAATCAGGGGTGCGCGCAAAGATTGCCTCGGGTCATTTCCCTCTTGAAATACTCAGCCCCGATGCATGTTAGAGCTCCCATACGGCTGCATCACCTTTGTCTAGACCTCTATGAACTCCTCCTTCCTCATAATGCACTTAGACAAATGCAGCGGGTCGACATCGCCCGCATGGAATGCTCCTCAAATCATCACAGAACCAGCCCCATGCTTCATAGTGGGAATTTGGCGCTTTTCATCGAATCTTGGTACCATAGTCGGACGAGAGTATGTTTCTGATGTTAAGAAACGACGGAATTACTCATGTGAGGCGCTATATATGGTCAAGATTCGATGAAAAGTGAAAGTTTCCCACTATGAAGCATGAAGCGGGTATAATTTGGGGAGCATTCCATGCGGGCGTTGTTGCTGCATAGGGCTGAGGGCATTATGAGGAAGAAGGAGTCCATAGAGGTTTAGGCGAAGGTGATGCAGCCGTATGGGCGTTCTAACATGCCTCGAGGCTGAGTATTCCTAGATGAAAACGACACGAAGCAATCTTTGCGCGCGTCCCGGATTTTCGGGGCTTAGCCTTGCTGTTCCTTATGATGAATCGATCTTCGACCTCGTTAGTGGTGGACTTCCAGACCTTTTTGTCCAAAATTGTATGATTTGTAGAGCAGGAATTCGTCCCTACGTCAGTCTTGTGCTCCTCAGCCAGGTCGACCAACATCATTCCCATGGCCTGGCGTCTAACAATGGCTGGTCGATCCGATCGACTGAGTTTCTTAGAGATCCATGCAAACAAGTACAAAGTAAGCAAAAATAATATTTCAAAATATGAAAATCGAAATCAGAAAATTCATTTATCTGATTTTTTGAGAAACGTCGCTCTTTTTCTTACACAATAAGATGGTAAGACCTGTGCGCACAACATAAAAATATTACGCTGATTGGTTGCATACACGTAAAGTTACGTTGAAAATGTAATTTTTGGTAAACTTTTGCACGGTACTGTATATGTGATTGAGCTACTTAAGCGCTCTGAATTTAACCACGTAAGAGATATGTTTTCTCACCATCTTTTGTTTCCCATTTTCGTCCAATCTCGCTTACTCCCATTGCATGTAAAGTTTTAGAACGTTTTCTCAAACCGCGCATTATGAAATGGTGTAATATCCACAATGTAATCCCTCAGGAACAATTCGGTTTTTTGTCCCGTAGATCTATATCCCAACTCCTGCATTGTACTCAGGCATGGCGCAACTCTATTGACCGCGATCTCAGTACTGATGTAATAATTATTGATCTTCGACTCTATAAAAGGCGTTCGACTCTATTTCTATTTTTTTGCATAAGTTGGAGTGTATTGGAATCAAAAGTAATATTCTTGCGTGGTTTAATTCATTTTTTTAGATAATCGTACTTTTAGAGTACGTCTTGGTGATTCCCTCTCGTCTGAGAGAGAGCTCATCAGGAGTACCACAAGGTACAGTTTTGGGACCATTATTGTTTTTGATCTATCTTTCGGAACTACACAGTGTTATAGATTCTCTTCCCTTAAAAATCTTCGCTGATGACATCAAACATAAAAATCTTCGCTGATGACATCAAACTGTACTTTACATTTAGTCCATTACCACCATTAGCTTCTCATGCTCAACTTTCTCAGGGTTTTTCGGGGGGCGCCCGTTTCGTTTCGTTTCGTTTCGTTTCGTTATCGCTTGGGAGTTGGCCTATGGAAACAAAAGTTGTACCATTGTTATCAGTAGTGGTGTACGGTATGGAGCTACCGTAACCGCCTGGAATCGCGAACTGATTTTTTTAGTCGACCCATGACCCGAAAAATGAAAAAAAATCAGTTCGCGATTCCCGACGGTTACTGTAACACCATACCGTACACCACTACTGATAACAATGGTGCAACTTTTGTTTCCATAGACCATCTCCCAACCGATTTATGATTCGTTGCCGAAACGGGCGTCGCCGAAACGGGCGCCCACCGGTTTTTCACTTATAGTAGAATACTGTCAAAATGGCAGTTGACAGTTGCACAAAACAAATGCACTGTACTTTATATACAACCCCTCTCTTCCCTACTTTATCCACTCTCATCCACTACCTTCATCTCTATCTATACCCGTGACATAGGAGTCTTTCTTGACCCTCTTCTTAATTTTCCCTCTCACATTTCCTTTATTACAAAGAAAGCCATCTCTTTACTGTATCTTCTACTTCGTTCGATCTCCTGTACTAGACCCAATGTTTGTATACATGCCTTTAAATGTTATATCCTTCCCATTATTGAATATGCATCCCCAGTAGGGTGGCGAGAACCAGTCACTAGCCACTAATTATTCTCTCTCTCCAACTATAGTGCGTAATCTTTTCCACTCTCTCTGCTACTCTTCTGTCCCCCGGGGCAGCCGTACGTTGGGGTCACGGTTGAGTAGCAAAATTACACTTTTTCTACTCTTTTTGTTTATTCTCCGCTCCCCAGTGCGGTTCCCTTCTTCTAAGGGCTTTGTTGGTAAATTAGAGAAAGTGTCCCATTTATTTACTCATCTCTTGCATTATCATTGTTTTCACACAGGCGTCTTCCCCCATTATCTTGATAGATTAACCTTGTTCAATCTCTCTTCACTATATCATAGACGTACAGTAATCGATAATATTTATGCTATCAAAATTCTTCGCTGTTAAGAGGCATGCTCCCTAAGACTCGATCATATTCGACCACCCCCGGACACGTGCGCTAGCAATGGGAACTGGGGGTCCATACTTGGGTGTTAGGAGTGTCACCGGCCCTGATTACACAAAACAGCAGAAATTTCCTGTTTGTGCCCTCAGGCTATTAGAAAAATTAATTTAAGTGCAAAAACGTTTAAAAATCATAATTTCTCAAATTGTTGAGATAAATTCCAAATATCATTTGCGATGCGTCTAGGGTGCACAGAGCTTGCTAATTCACTATTAGCATCGAATGTGCGTTGATTCCTAAACCACTTTTTTTACTTAAAATTTTTGTTTTTTCGGACAAATTATTGCTTGTTGTAGATTGCTGCAAAGATTTCCGACCAGGTATTGTAGCCTAAGCAATTCTGCATTGATTTCACTTAAAACCGGGTTCTTCCCGTTAGACCATCTTGCCGAAATTTTCGCTCGAATTTCCGTCATCGATGGTTTTCCCGAACAAATGTATTTTCCAAACGTATTTTCCAAACGATTGGTGCGGAATTGTGGTCTACACAAGGTTTCGAAGTGAGGCCAGTCAAATGACACAAGAAGCCCATCACTTGGATCAATTTGAAAATTTCGATTTTCATGACCCGGGGGTCATGGTCTGAAAATTTTCAAAATTTCTCAAGTTTGAAATGTTTTCATTTCTGCGGCTTATTGTGAAGTATTGATGCTGTGAATAATATTTATCCAATGCTCAATGGCTGATCTATCCTTTCAACCATTTTTTTGAAAATTTTCATTCTGATTGCGTGCGAAAAATCAGAATTGTGTTTGAATCAGTTTCCAACTTGCTTTCTGTAACATTCTGTCATAGTACTATACAATATACATAATCAATATGAGAATTGTTCATTTTCGAAAATTCAGAAAATTAAATTTGAGTGCCTACTTTCACGGTAAATTTTTGAAATATTGCAGTTTGTCGACTCGAATGCTGCGACAATGAGCAAATGACAATGACAATGTGAAGTTTCACGATGAGTAAACATAGTAGAACTGAAATCCCGGCATTTGGCTCACTTTTGAAAAATCGATTTCCATGACCCCGGGTTCATGGCAAAAAAATTGAATTTTCGAAAATGAACGATTTTCAAATTGATTATGTATATTGTAAAGTACTATGACAGAATGTTACAGAAATCAAGTTGGAAACTGATTCAAACACAATTCTGATTTTTCGCACGCAATCAGAATGAAAATTTTCAAAAAATTGGTTGAAAGGATAGATCAGCCATTGAGCATTGGATGAATATTATTCACATCATTGGTACTTCACAATAAGCCGCATAAATGAAAACATTTCAAACTTGAGAAATTTCGAAATTTTCGGACCATGACCCCCGGGTCATGAAAATCGAAATTTTCAAATTGATCCAAGTGATGGGCTTCTTGTGTCATTTGACTGGCCTCACCTCGAAACTTTGTGTAGACCACAATTCCGCACCAATCGTTTGGAAAATACGTTTGGAAAATACATTTGTTCGGGAAAACCATCGATGACGGAAATTCGAGCGAAAATTTCGGCAAGATGGTCTAACGGGAAGAACCCGGTTTTAAGTGAAATCAATGCAGAATTGCTTAGGCTACAATACCTGGTCGGAAATCTTTGCAGCAATCTACAACAAGCAATAATTTGTCCGAAAAAACAAAAATTTTAAGTAAAAAAAGTGGTTTAGGAATCAACGCACATTCGATGCTAATAGTGAATTAGCAAGCTCTGTGCACCCTAGACGCATCGCAAATGATATTTGGAATTTATCTCAACAATTTGAGAAATTATGATTTTTAAACGTTTTTGCACTTAAATTAATTTTTCTAATAGCCTGAGGGCACAAACAGGAAATTTCTGCTGTTTTGTGTAATAAGGGCCGGTGACACTCCTAACACCCAAGTATGGACCCCCAGTTCCCATTGCTAGCGCACGTGTCCGGGGGTGGTCGAGTCTTAATGACCATCTCTCTTAAGTAGACCTTCCCTCTGGCCATTTCTTTGTGTTTGAGCCTACATTTGGATTTTTTTGGATTATCTTGTTTTGCATTTCATATTCCTGCAACTAGATGTAAAAAAACCTCCGTTCCTCTTTTTTTCTGTTAGGTGGACCGTTTCCTGACCAAATTACATTGTGTTACTAAATTAATTTCCTACCCTGACCTTATTGATAAATTAGAAATTACCATCTCATCATTATAGTGCACTTCCTGATAGTAGCCTCGATTCAATCCGGTATATATTGAATGAATGCGGACTCGTCCCCCGCTGGGTCTTGTCTTTGTTAGATCATGTTGATCTTTGATCTTACTTAGTCTAAATAGAAGACCTGCACTCCCCTCCCTCTTCTCCCTCCCCAATTCCTACCCTCACTTTCCCCATTCTTTTATTCAATTATTTAGTCAATCTTCGTTTTAAATGTTGTCACATCCTTATTATGGATGTATGATAAATAAATAAAATAAAATAAATTGACAACTCTAATATCTCGCATATCACTTATCACTCGCACAAGCTGTATGTGATGGATTTACGTAAGCATTCGTGAGGTGCACCTTTAATAGCAGAGTCAAACTAACCCCTTTATGGGTTTCGACATGAACGTCTCCGCATGAAAGAGTCAATGATATTACTGTAGCTATATATAGAAGTATCATGATTGGTACTCTACACACTGTTCTCCTGTGAATAGTATAGATTAGGAATAAGAACAATATAATATTATAAATCTGTACCTGTTCGATTGAAAAAGTTCTTCTAGAATATGAAAGAGTCGTGGATGAATGGATGAAGACAATGAGACAAGGACGATGCTGCCTATGCTTCTCGTTCAATCTCCTCCCCTTCTTCTTTGCCCGGTTTCTTGGAAACAGAAGCTATCCATTTTTGATTGGTTTTGAATAAAGAGAGATACTATGCAAAAACGAGAGGGTACAGGCATAAAAAGGGAAGGAGAGACTCCTCCTTGGTATATTTCTATTGGATACACAAAATGAGAGTCATAATGCATGAAATAAATGATGGATGGAAGAAGAAGAAGGAACAAGTGAAATTGATTTTTTATAAAGTGAATCAATCAATGATGAACGAAGTACATTGCTCTTGTTATTCAATCAAAGCAAACTTATAATATACGTAATAGCAATTAAAAAGTTCTTTTTAGAGACTTACAAAACTTTGGGGGTGATCATATCACCAACGATCAATTCCGCAACGGACCATAAATCGGTTGGAAGGTCAGCCAGAGTACTGTGGTACATGGACTTCACACTCTCCGTATGAAGTGAAAATAGGGAAAATAGAACCCCACGTCCATGCCTACTACGTCCCCATACCAAAAGAACGACCAAGGCTGATCCAAAGGGTTACGGCTGGACTGTACACACTACTCACCCTCTACTCCGTACTCAACCGCGCTCACCAACTATGGGGGGGGGGGGTGGACTATTCGGCAACGCCCATTTCGGCAATGAGTTTTAAATCGGTTGGGAGATGGCGTATGGAAACAAAAATTGTATCATTGTTATCAGTGTGGGTGTACGGTATTAGGCTACCATAGCCGTCGGGAATCGCGAAAAATCAGTTCGGGGGCGTTGCCGAATTGTCCACCCCCCCCCCCCCAACTATGGTTTTCACCTTTTCGCGGTGGACCATCACTACCTCAGAGGGCAGAGCTTCACAATCCGAGCAACTATCCAGACCGTGCTCGACGCCTATTTTAAAAATTTTGGAATCGGTATTCTCAAGGAGGCTATGATGACGATGGTCATGCTCATTTAGCACCATGATCCACAGTTGAGTCTAGACGACGTCGCTTTGAAATCGCGTTTTTAGTCTTTTCTTGTCACCCGATGGAGCTAAAATTTTCTTGCTATACCTATTGGGGCAAAATTTGATGGTGATCACGATTGTCCAATTTTTTCAAGAATTGCATTTCTTTCAAAGTTAAAAGTATTTTTAGCGAGATATATTGATCACATTGGAACGGCTTCATTTTTCCATAGAAAAAATTTCACTGTTTTATTTTCGAGAAAAAAAGTCATTTTCCCGCAAGAGATCATAGAGCCACAATGCAGACCACTCCCCTTCCATACAAGTCGCCTCACCTGCCTCTATGGTCTCCGGACCTTACTCTCTTTTTTGCTGCTTTAGTTAAGGTGCTTTACAATTACAGGGTGCGCCAAAATAACCCGAACTGATTTCACCATTATGATTCCCAGGCCCCCAATGCAAATGCGCAACCCCTATTGCAGCATCATGACGAGGGATCATTGACCACTCCCTATTCAAGGTTTCAAGTCAGTTAGTCAAGTCGTCTAGTAATGGGGAAGTCAAGTCGACTGCGACCCCTCATTCTCAAGTGTACAAGGTAGATTGTCATAGTTCATCAGCTCGGCTTTCACGAGTCGGCTGTATCCGATACCGGTATCGTGTACCAAGATCTTGGTACTGACAAGGAACGTCCGCACGATCTCATGGGGGGCGAGTATTTCAAAAAAATTTCACGCGCTGCGGTAGTAAAGCCGCCAATGGCAGGCCAAATGCAAATAAACACAATTACGAATATGCGCTAAACATAGGAATTTTAAAAAATAACTGGGGCGGGCCAGTTATTTGTTCCACTAAACGGCGTAAGTTACTGAAAAGTTTTTCAGCGCCATTGATGCGGTTTTCCATTTTTTCTTCTCATTTCGAAATCAGAATGGTGGCAAGTAGTGTAATTTTTTATAAACTGCTCTGAAAAGAATAAATAATAATCAATTTTTGATAAAAATGGCGATAAACATTAAAACTGCGTTAGCGGAAAATTTGACTTATAAAATCGAAAATTTATTTCGTAGAGGCTCCTACCACGAAAACACTTACGTCGCACTTTCTAGTTTTGAGTTTTCTGTAATTCTTTAGAATCGGCCTTTTCATGCGTCCGGGCAGAGGTAGATCGATTTCAGTTTCCACAGCTACAAACCGAGATCCCATCCGAAAGATGGTGTTTCGAAATCACAAGTTTACGATCTGGAGACTCGATATCTCGAACACTTCCATTCTTCGTCTGCTCAGGTCTCAGCTGACTTTTCTCCCTTACAAGTACAGTAAACTGTTGGAACCGAATGATCGACAGATCAAGCTCCGCTGAGAACGGTGACCTCAACTTTTTATGCGTTGTGCCAGGTCCGCGCACTTCAGCACGATGTTCAGTGAAGAGAATATCTTATCTTCAAAGGCAACCTGAATATCAAGAACAACAGAATCATTGCCTATAATCCTGAAGAATCCTACAGGACAGCTGGGGTCATGGGTCATATCAGTCATCCACAATACGCCAAGGTTTTAGCTGCTGTTTGCCCAACTGGAAAGTCCATTCTTGTTTTGCCACTTCATGCGTCTAGATCAATAAGGCATATTATACCAAGCACATCATCGAAGACGCGCTTCTACTCCGATACCATACCCACTTCAGTCAGGACCACTAGACCTTTCGGCAAGATTCTGTCGTCAATGACATGACAAAGTTGACCCAGTCGTGGTTTTCCACCCATGTACTCGGCAAAATCCATCACATTGAATTACTTCCGAACTCCCCCAATCTCAACCTCCTCGACTGTAGTGCTTGGAGGTGTTGTAGGCCAAGATGTCCTCTATCAAGCACCAGACCCTCGACTCCCTCAGTGCTCCCCCTCTCAAGGCATGGGACGAACTCGATGACAACTACTTGCGGGAATCGGCAGTCGTATATGAGAAGACACTCAAGGCTTGTGTCAGAGCTAAAAGAGACGACGGCGAGATTCGCTAGTACACTACTGCTGCCCATATTCTTGATAAGCTTTACCATGAATCATATCACTCAAGTCACATTCCCAAGGGGAGAATCATATGGAGACAACAGTTCGGGTAATTATGGCGCACCCTGTAGTTCATGAAAGGTTTACGTACAAAGAAGATATCGAAAAGTGGTTGGCCTCATAACCCAATGATTTCCACAAGCAGTGAGGCTGGAATGTTGCAAGGAAGCATCAATCGCAACCGCGAATAAACCCCAAAATTTAAAGGAACTTATGTTACAACCTACTTAGTAGTCTACTTAAATACGTGAGTGAATGGAAGTTTACTACAAGTCGAAATCAAGAAAATCTGGAAAATCAAAAATCAATGTTTGGAGAAATGGCAAAAACTTTGCTCCATGGGAGGATTGAACTCCCGAACTCAGCATTATAAGTACCACGCGCTAACCAACTGCGCCAATGGAGCATACAAATACACATGTCACTAACACTTTTCTCTCATATTGCTCATGTTTTCTCCGTTCCAATAATTTTGCTTTGAGAGTCTGTCAACATAACTAAGAATTGAGTGACCAATAGTATACGCCATTTAGAAATAAAAGTATCTATGTCACATTAGACACATATTTATTTACTTATGAATATATTTGTGGGCCAAATTTAATACACTACTTTTTTGATTAACGAATAATTAGAGAAATTTAAGAGAAATAAAGTTAAAATAAACGGATTTTACGCATTTTCGTTCACTTTCCAACTTCAGAACAATTATTTAAAAAAAGATATTTACATTAATGAATGTTATGTAAGTGTGAATTGTGTATGTGCTAATTTCTTTATTGCCGTTTTTCCTCGTTTGGTTGGTATTTGTGCGACAATTACAATAACACAAAACATTGGCTTCTCTTGGAGTACATGAACAATTGAAGGAAGCTTATAATCTTATGCCATAATAAAATCACATCCTTATTTTTCGAAATTTGATAAAAATAGAATATGTCAATTAGAGTTATATTATTGATTTGTGCGTTCTTCTCTTACGATTTTATCAATTTTGAAACCCAGTGCATATTACATTGCTTTACCGAGTCGACACAGAAATTACGGATTCCTTAGAACGCAGTCGGAAAATTCTCAAGAATGACGTGAAAAAATGATGCATTCGTCAAAGTTCATTCTCAAAAGTAATATTCTTTGCATTCTTATTGTTTTCTCATTATCATGCAAATTGATTAAGTGTTCGCGCTCATTGAAGACTCAATCAAAATAAAGACATGTGATTAGAATTCTAGAGCTTCAATATTCCGTTTTACACTGTTTTCAAGTTCTGTTTTTAATCATAATTTCAAGATGAAAGAATTCACAATCGTTAAGCTGGAATGTAGTAGATGAGAATCATTGGATTGACCAGAGGAGGGATGTCCGTGAGCTGAATGGGCACTGTTTATTTATTTGTAATAAATAAATAAATAAATAACAGAATAATTTAAATACGGGAAAATATTTTGCTGAAATATTATTTAGAAGACCTAATAGAGGAAAAAACCTAAACAAACGTGATCAGTTTTTTAGGCCGTGGCCTAGACCCCGATCATACTCCTGAAAACGAGGAGAACTCGTATAACCACAATTGAAAAAAATGCGCGAGTCTTGATTATCATTTGAAGCTACTACACCTTTGGGCAAATCTGAGATTAAGGCTTGATCTATGTGAAAAATGATGTCACAAACTTAAGGATATGATTTTCCGACACAAAATATTTCGTTACCATTTCCGTTTTGCCAAGATTCGTGGATTATACCAGTGCGTGCTTCTTTCATCAGGCGTATAAAACTGTTAGTTTTTATGTACATTGTTCTCGCCGTGTTCCTCTCTCCCTCTCTCCCTCTCTCCCTCTCTCCCTCTCTTCCTCTCTCCCTCTCTC
>CALSFV010000171.1:0-47137 GCA_943737045.1 Parapristionchus giblindavisi
GAATTCATTCAAGATATTCTGATGGTATTGAATGGAGTTCAAAAGAGAATAAAGGTTTCTTCTTAGGTTCACGAACAAATAATCAAAGAGATCAATTGATACTCTTATCGAGGTATACAATCTATCTACTTATATTCTATTATATTGATTATAGAGAATATCCATCTCTAGTTCATGCCTCATTTACAAAGAATCAAGCATATAAAGGACTTCAAGTATGTTAGATTCTTTCCTTTCTTCCATTTAGATGCATGCAGATATGGACATTTGTAACCATTAGGGAAGGGAGAACTTTCTACTTTGAAATCTAATATAATCTCTAGTTCCTTTTCCTTATTGAAGGATACATTGAATGAAGTTCCCTCCATTGAACAACCATTCACATATAATTGCCATTTCAAGTAATAACATTTATATTATTAAATACTTCTTATAATCAATTGAACATATATCATTATATTCTAGATATCTCTTCAATTTTCGTGGAGTAGCAGCTTCATTTCGATTCAAACATCTTCTATGTTGTGGGAGTACTGTAATTCACGTTGATGATGGGTACTGTATCTATCATAAAGCATACTGTATAAAATGTTGATTGATTTAGATGGATTGAGTTCTTCTACAATAAACTGATACCATATTATCATTATATTCCAGTCTATGATAATACAAAAGAATCATTGAAGAAATTGATTGAATTTGCTCAAGAAAACGATGATGAAATGAAGAGAATTGGAATGAAGTATAGATATGTATAGAGTTGTCTATATCATATGTTTCATTAAGTGGTCGATTACGGATTGATGATCATTTGAATCTGTCTGATATTGATTCATATTGGATTGGTTTATTAGAAGATTATACTTCATTAATCAACTTTAATGTACAACTTGATGATTCCCTCATGAACGTATCTTAATGGAATCATGTCTAACACAGGAGAAGAAGAGGGAGAGGTAGAGGGAGAGGGAGAAGAAGAGGGAGAGAGAGAAGAAGAGGGAGAGGGAGAGGGAGAAGAAGAGGGAGAGGGAGAGGGAGGGGACAGAGGAAGGGTTAGGGTAGGCTCAATCTCAATTTCCTTCATCGGAATAAAAGGAGGGGAAATTGGCACTTTCTTTCTCTTTTCTCGTTCAACCTTCATCACATTAAATTGTCTCATTTTCAATCTTAGACTAGACTATAGAAGACCTTTGCAAGTATATCATCTCTCTCTATCCTTTCTTCTCCATCTATCCTAATAAGGTCCTCCCCCTTTTCTCTATTCATTCTATATTTATAACAACCTCATTAATTCCTTCCCACGTTACCTTAATTCTATTGTTTATAATAAAGTATATATTGTTTTATGTTCAACTCAATACATCTTATAATCTATATTGATATACTCCTTCTTCTTTATTCTATTATATTATATCATCCTTTTATACTTCAAATACTCTTCACTCCTTCTACTTCCTCTTCCTCTTCCTCTTCTTCTTCTTCTTCTTCTTCTTCCTCTTCTTCTTCTTCTTCTTCTTCTTCATCATTCTATTCAGTTCTTATTCTCCCCTTATGACTTATAATCTAGTCTATGAATGTTTCCCTTCATCTTTCATTTTATTCCAATACAATCCCTCCATATCTTAAGCCACTCCCCCTTACTCTCTCTTCTACAGATATATAGTTCTTCTATCTATTCATATATGATATACTCAATCTATTCATTCATCTACTCTATCATACATACTACTATTCTATTACATATCCTATACCGATTCTCAACTTGTCTCCCTTCATTGAAAGTTCTATTTCTCTTTGAACCCTCTTTACTCAGATATATTTTGTACAATGGAATGGCATGAGTTTTCGCCAGAAGATAAAGCATTTCTACGCAAATCTTGGACTATATTAGAACCAATAAAACAATCCGTAGCATGTGATATTTATGAGATGATATTCAATCAGGTTATTATCATATTTTTATTAATAATATCCGTTATTTTGTTCTGTTTATACTGATTTGTTGACAAATGAAAGTCGAAAATATAGACCATAATTTAATAAAGTTCGTTTTCTTCATTCAAATATCTTTTATCTCTATTTACTTATTTCATTCATTCATTTCAGTGCCCAGAAGCTCGTAAACTATTTCCACGTATGAAGTTTTCCAATAACAAACGAGAGAAAAAGAGTACTGAATTTATATTTCAAGCACTTCGATTCATGCAGGTATACTGTACTTCATGACACATTATTGATTTATCGATTGACTGAAGGTAATAGAAGGTGCAGTGAGTTCATTAGATAGACTACAAGCACTTGATAATATATTGGATAATTTAGGAAGGAGACACGGCAAACTAGAGGTTAGACTTTAAATAATTATATTAATAATAATGACATTGATGTATGGTTGTAGATAAGCGGAAAGTTTCGATCTTATTACTGGTCTGTATTCCTTGAATGTTCGATCTTCCAATTCAGACGGTAGATCATTGACATTACTTATACAATCAATAATGATTAAGACATCTGGAAGATTCAAAGAAATTGAATGGTGAAATAGTTGATACTATGATTATTCTATGGAGAACTCTATTGAAAGATGTAATGAAGAAGATAAAGGTAATGAAAGATGAAGTGGAATAGATAAGATAGTTTGTTTCATATGATAAGTACTTGAAATGATGATAGATAGAGTATACAATGAACATTCTCACACATCTATTCATTTCTCTCCTTCGACAGTCATTGTATATTACATTTTCTATTATATTATCAAATGAATCTTACTCTAATTATATTAGTAATAAAAGTAATAAAAGTGATAATAATAAAAATAATATGCTTTGTGAAGAGAAAAAATTTCAGATAGGATATACAGCAGATATTGCTCATAGAATGTCACAATTAGAGATTAGAATAGAAGATCGAAAGATGTCATTGCCTGGTCTTTCTAATCAAACTAGTGTTGATATATCTGCTGATGTAAGTAAGAAGATATCATTATCACATATTATATCATCATAATCCCATATTCATCTATTATTCTTATACTAACATCTTCATATATTCAGTTTTCTATTCATCCTTCTATACAATGAATTGTATTATATCATATATGTCACTTTCATTATTACGCACTCACTGCACCAACCACACCACTATACATTAGTTCATTTCAGTCATCATTCGATGATAATGACTCCTTCTAACAAGGGAATCTTCTCATATCATGGAATCCAATTTAGCTTATTGTTAATGATAAGTTATAATATTGATAAATGATATCTAAAGACTAAAAAGTGTTGAAGTTTGGATCGGTGAAAAACGAATTTCTTCTGTTGGTGATTCTTTTGGAAGAAAGGACAAAGTTATGAGGTGGTAGAGTGATAAGGAGGGGAATACCACCAGGGAAGTACCTCTATGCTTCATAACTATTTTCCGTTTTGTTCTTGTGACATCAACCAACTTTTGAAAAAGTTGAATTGCAGATCCTGAAATATTAATGACCTCTCTTTGAGATATATTGAGATTAATGAAAAGGATCATGTTATTGTCACTAGCCATTAACTTCTTTTTAATCTTTTTCCCCTCAATTAAGTATTGGAAACCATCTGTAGTTGGTTCTTTCAGACATGGATTAAATGTCTATTATGAAATGTAAACTACAAGAACAGAACTAAAAAGTTGTGGAGCTTAGATGTAGCGTATCACTTCAGTGGGTATCTAATCACTTTGGTCTTTCTTCCAAAGAAATAATCAAGAGAACAAATTCGTTTCTCCGAGATCCAAACTTCAAATTTTGCATTTTTACTATAAAGATAATTTTTCAATATCGTAACCTACCTTATTCCAAATTTAAACCGGATTGGCTTCCGCGAGCTGAGAACATTCTTATTGTTAGTAAGACTGAACCATACCCTTTACCCCATCTCTCATACCCCCCCCCCTCCCCCCACTCTTCCTCATTTCCCCTCACACCATACACTCTTTCGTTGGTATGAATCGATTCGTATTCATTACCATTATAATTACTTAATGCATTATTATCATTCTATTCTTACATAATTGTCAATTGTGATAAGATCTTCATGTTCAACACTTGGATAAAACATTTTTCATTTTTGAGAAATAAACGATTTTGAATTATTTTGGCCTATTGATTGGACAAAGAAAGAGATATAATGAGATGAAATCCCTGATTTGAATAAAAGATCGAAATTCAATATGACTCGTATTATTGATTGGTATCGAATAGTATTGATTAATATTGATTAGATGATCTAAACATAATCATCTTCTCCTCCTGGATAAGCTGATCCTTTTCTACTAAGAGATCTCATTGATGATGTATCAAATGAATGAGATACACTTAAGAATCTAAATAATCATCCATGAATGAATGAATGAATGAATGAATGAATGAATGAATGAATATGGATTGATTATATTGATGTACCTTGTACTTCTTCTTCGTTGTGGTTCTCTATTAACATGTAATAGAAGATGTTCATTCTGTGCTTCCGTCTCTGATAATGATTCCTAGAAGACAAAAGATATTAGAAGATGGAAAAGAGATATTATATAATGAATATCTTAATTGTATTACCTCTGAGTCTCCAACATCGACATCATCATCTTTAACTATAACATAATAAGCAGTAAGAAGAGCAGATGAATTAGCAGCTATTGTTATCATTTGTAGAAATGGTTGAAGATGAGCAGAGAATACAGCTAATAACATTACTGAAAGAATTATAGATTAAGTTTATTTACTTATTTCTCTTCTTATAATCTTTATTTCAGACATAGAAACAGTGTGTATCCAAAAAGATTAAGTTGATTATATGAGTAACTTTAAGATCAAAATATATATATATATATATATATATATATATATATATATATATATATATATATATGTGTGTGTGTGTGTGTATAAACTGACATGCTCGATTATTACTAAAATGATTAACAGTTAATGATAGAGTAGTAATGAAGGCAGTTGGTACTTGAGATATAAGAAATGACACTGTTACTGTAGTAATCAATATTCGAGTTTGGTCTCGAGGAGTACGACCAAATCGATTACTGTAAGTATTGATTGATTGGATAATGAATATTGATTATATGATACTGTCTAGTCAATCCACCCATATCAATGATAGGTTCACGAATGAATCCAAGATGAAGAAAGGCAAGAAGTAATCCAGGAATAAGGAATTGAACAATGAAATCAGCTAATGGAAGAAATACCTTAAGTTAACAAAATACATACAAAAATTGTTTTACAGTTGAAGTGTGAGGGGACTCCATGACTTTTACAATTTTTTAAAATTTGTAGCCACATGATCCGAATTTAAAAAAAATTTAGAAAAAAAACTAACAATAAGGAGAAAAAAACATGGACGATTGACAAAACACAGACCAAAAATGATTGCCTATACCCCAGAAGTAAATTATAAGTAATTGATATAATACCTTCCAGAAACTTCTCGAAACAACATTCATAAGAGCTCCTTCTCTAACCATACATCGTGATGACCATAGTGGTTCTGGTTCCATATCTATAATATAGGACAGAGTATTTCAAATTTTTGGTATTTCTTGTCAAGCAAAAAAATGGCAAAATCATTTTCCCTTTCTTCTCGACTTTTTTCTCTTCCCGGTTTGCATTGTCGTAACTATAATCTATTCATATGACGCACATTGTCAAAACATTTGCCTTTCCCATCGATATTAATGACAAGAATTGAAATGAATTGGATTATATTTCAGTAGATAATATATTGGATTGAAAGGAGGAATACATACCCATACAGAATTGATATACAGTAGCTTCATGTTCAAAGAATCGAAGTATTCCAAGAGTGACACATACAAAGATTATACACCAAATAGCACGAGAAACTCTTTCGACTGTACGTAGTTTGAGAGTATTTCGATGATATTGGGTTACAAATCTCAAATCAAACATATCCGTTGCAGACAAAAAAGAGAAAAATGTTTGAAACATATTTTGGAATGATGATAAAATTGAATAAATAAATAAAAATAATTAACCTTGCACAGGCTAATAGAACAGAGAATAAAGTCATCATACTATCAATAGTATGTGGAAGAGCTTCCATTGATGTTCGATAGAGATGACACATTACTATTGATTGATTCATTGAACTCAAATTATATTATAAAGATATATATTAAGAATATAATATACCGTGTTCCTTCCCCTAATATATAATACCATAGAGTAAATGGTAGAGGAGCTAATATACTTATCCATCCACATCCGCCCAATAACCATATCATTTGATATAATGGATTAGGCTGAAATCAATTCAATTCAACTACATATATTACATATCATAATTTTAATAAATTAGATGGTTTTAGCGTGAAGGAAAATATTTTTATCAATAATATAAAGTTGTAAAAATAGTATTGATAAAGTAAACTTACAAATCTAGAATCTCCTTCTCGTTTTTCCCTTTTTCCCAATCCAAGAAGAACAGCAGCTAATGGCGCAATTAATGATAATAGAAGACATGGATATACAAATGCAAATATGATCATATGAGACCATCCCTCATTAATACGACCAAACATGAATCCTACATTTGCTGATATCTAGAGATATCAAACAATCAATTAACATAATTAATTAACAAAAATTTCTGTTGAAAATTTCATGCTAAAAATGTTTAGAGATATAAAATGAATGTGTGAAATATACGTAAATGTTTATCATTGTTTTTACTAATACAATGAAATTGCTATCTATTTATATTATAAAGGAGTTGTATTGATTTATGAGTAAACATAGAATGAGAATTAATAAGCAATTCAATATATTGTATAAGTACCAATTGATTCTTTTATTATTTATTCAAAATCTTCTTTCATTCATTTATTTCTTGTGTAAAATGATCTATTCCTCTCCTCAACTCATTATCTTAGATAGATTTAGGAATAAAAGAAAATGAAAAGGTTTGTGTATATCGTGTCATACAAGTTGTTCCTTATATGTGAATAAAGTATTGAAGTGGAATGGATAGAACTCATTCACTTACAAATATCAAACAACATCACAAATATTCTATTGTATAACATGACTATCTCTATCTCTTATTACTTTCACTATGAATGTACTTTTATTTATTTTATGATCATTCATTATAATCTAATCTTCTTTCACTATTCTCATAAATCTTCAAATACGTGACAATTCTTATTCTATTTATAAAAACACTTTTTTACTCTATTGGGTCTTTGTAACGACAAAAATAACATCATAAAAACAACTATATAAGTTATTTCTTTTTCTTTTTAAAGGTAAAATAATTGATTGATTGATTGTATGAAAGATAAGATTCTCACCTCACATTTCTTATGGGGATAATCATAGAACATTCCAGTGCCACAACAACATTTTGATGACTAAAATTATAATGAATGAATGATTGATTAATAATCTGATAATACTCTTTGATCTTCAGTTGCACATTGATCAGATGGTAGAATAGAGAAATTATGAATTGTAAGATCTCCTTCTCCATCTATTGTTACCTACAATTTATATTTAAAAAAATAATCTCTAATCTTGATTTGCCATTTTTCAGGGGTCAAAACCATAACTTTCAAAATGAAAAAAAACGACGAATTTGACATTTTATGACTGTTCAATATTTTTTGCTTTGTTAACCTTTAAAAAAATCATTATTTTATTTGGTAATATATTAATTGGATTTGTAGAGTATGAACTTAATATTCTAATGGAATGACCTCTACTTCTCCATTATAATTCAAAATTGAATTTGTAAAAGGTAAAGATATATACTAAATATGTGTAATATTGTTTACTCGACAAGAGTGTGGATATGACATATCAAAGTATACTCAATCTATCAAATACAATCATCTTTCTCTCTCATATAAATGAATACTTATTTGGTTATTAAAGAAAATAAACAAACCAATTGCATCTCTTTTCTCTTCTATTATTCCTCTCCCTTTCTTTATATCTTCAATCTCATTCTTTTTCTTCTTATCTTTACGTTCTTCAACTAATTAAATATACTATTCTGAATAGAAGATTTTAAATAATGAAGTCCAAAATGATTATATTAGATCTTTGAGAGGGAGAGGGAGAGGGAGAGGGAGAGGGAGAGGGAGAGGGAGAGGGAGAGGGAGAGGGAGAGGGAGAGGGAGAGGGAGAGGGAGAGGGAGAGGGAGAGGGAGAGGGAGAGGGAGAGGGAGAGGGAGAGAGGAAGGGTGGAGGGGAAGTGACTTTTCCCCTTTGCGGAAGGGGTTTCATATGACAGATATCTACAGAGGAAAAGAATAATGATACATGGAACGATTAGAGAATAGATATACAGACAATAACCATGGTGGGGAGAGGAGGAGAGAGGATTGGAGGGGAGGGGAGGGGAGGGGAGAGGAGGGGAGGGGAGGGGAGGGGAGGGGAGGGGAGGGGAGAGGAGGGGAGGGGAGGAGAGGGGAGAGGGGTTGAGAGGAGTGGAGGAGAGGGGAGAGGAGGGGAGAGGAGTGGAGGAGAGGGGAGAGGAGGGGAGAGGAGTGGAGGAGAGGGGAGAGGAGGGGAGGGGAGGAGAGGGGAGGGGAGGGGAGGAGAGGGGAGGAGAGGAGAGGGGAGAGGAGGGGAGGGGAGGAGAGGGGAGAGGAGGAGAGGGGAGGGGAGGGGAGTGGAGGGGAGAGGAGGGGAGGGGAGGAGAGGGGAGGAGAGGGGAGAGGAGGGGAGAGGAGGGGAGAGGAGTGGAGAGAAGGGGAGGAGAGGGGAGAGGAGGGGAGGGGAGGGGAGAGGAGGAGAGGGAAGATGAGGAGAGGGGAGAGGAGGGGAGGGGAGGAGAGGGGAGGGGAGGGGAGGGGAGGGGAGGGGAGGGGAGGAGAGGGGAGGGGAGGGGAGTGGAGGGGAGAGGAGGGGAGGGGAGGAGAGGGGAGGAGAGGGGAGAGGAGGGGAGGGGAGGAGAGGGGAGAGGAGGGGAGGGGAGGAGAGGGGAGAGGAGGGGAGGGGAGGAGAGGGGAGGGGAGGGGAGGGGAGGGGAGGAGAGGGGAGGGGAGGGGAGGGGAGGGGAGGGGAGGAGAGGGGAGAGGAGGGGAGGGGAGGAGAGGGGAGAGGAGGGGAGGGGAGGAGAGGGGAGGGGAGGGGAGGAGAGGGGAGAGGAGGGGAGGGGAGGAGAGGGGAGAGGAGGGGAGGGGAGGAGAGGGGAGAGGAGGGGAGGGGAGGAGAGGGGAGGGGAGGGGAGGGGAGGGGAGGAGAGGGGAGGGGAGGGGAGTGGAGGGGAGAGGAGGGGAGGGGAGGAGAGGGGAGAGGAGGGGAGAGGAGTGGAGGAGAGGGGAGAGGAGGGGAGAGGAGTGGAGGAGAGGGGAGAGGAGGGGAGGGGAGGAGAGGGGAGAGGAGGGGAGGGGAGGAGAGGGGAGGAGAGGGGAGAGGAGGGGAGAGGAGTGGAGAGAAGGGGAGGAGAGGGGAGAGGAGGGGAGGGGAGGGGAGAGGAGGAGAGGGAAGATGAGGAGAGAGGGGTGGAGGGGAGAAGAGAGGAGATGGTCTGAATAGTTTGAGGAGAGAGTGAATAGATAACGTGTTGAGAATAGTTAAAGAATGTATAAGATATAGATGGAATAAGAGTTAGATTTAGTGAAGGAATGAAGATAGAAGAAATAGATGAAGTTATCTTAGTCTACGATTATAGAGTACGAAGAATAGATTACAGACGGAGAACTACATCATAACCCTCACTTTAACCCTTTAAATATCTCTTCCTCTCCCTCACTCTACCTCTCCCTCTCCCTCCCTCCCTCTCCCTCCCTCCTTCTCCCTCTCCCTCACTCTACCTCTCCCTCTCCCTCTCCATCCCTCCCTCTCCCCCTCCCCCTCCTCCATCCTCTGAGTCTTGTAGACCTTGTGTGAGATAAAAGGTCCTTATTAGCGTAGTTCCCTCTAGCATATCTTCTATCCCTTCATTGGATATAAAAGAGATAGTAGAAAGTATAGAAGATATGAATGAATTCAATTATAGAGAAGAAGAAGAAGAAGTTGGTTGAGTAGTTGAAGAGGTACAAAGAGAGGATGGAATCATTAGATTATATTGAGATTCAATATACATATATAGATCAATTCTGCAAGTATTACAGAATAAATAGGAGGAGAGAGGAGGGAAAAGGAGAGGAAGAGGGGGAGAGAAGAGGGGAGGGGAAGGGAAGGGAGGGGAGGTTAAAGGGAAAGAGGGGGAGAGAAGAGGGGAGGGGAAGGGAAGGGAGGGGAGGTTAAAGGGAAAGAGGGGGAGAGAAGAGGGGAGGGGAAGGGAAGGGAGGGGAGGTTAAAGGGAAAGAGGATGGAGATGAAGTTGAAGAGATTGGAAAGAAGATGGAATATAATGGACAATGATGAAGAAATTGAATAGTTGATACAAATAGAATGACTTCGTTAGACCACAAGAGGATATGGAGAGAGGGTGGAAGAGGGAGAGGGTGGAAGAGGGAGAGGGTGGAAGAGGGAGAGGGTGGAAGAGGGAGAGGGTGGAAGAGGGAGAGGGTGGAAGAGGGAGAGGGTGGAAGAGGGAGAGGGTGGAAGAGGGAGAGGGTGGAAGAGGGAGAGGGTGGAAGAGGGAGAGGGTGGAAGAGGGAGAGGGTGGAAGAGGGAGAGGGTGGAAGAGGGAGAGGGTGGAAGAGGGAGAGGGTGGAAGAGGGAGAGGGTGGAAGAGGGAGAGGGTGGAAGAGGGAGAGGGTGGAAGAGGGAGAGGGTGGAAGAGGGAGAGGGTGGAAGAGGGAGAGGGTGGAAGAGGGAGAGGGTGGAAGAGGGAGAGGGTGGAAGAGGGAGAGGGTGGAAGAGGGAGAGGGTGGAAGAGGGAGAGGGTGGAAGAGGGAGAGGGTGGAAGAGGGAGAGGGTGGAAGAGGGAGAGGGTGGAAGAGGGAGAGGGTGGAAGAGGGAGAGGGTGGAAGAGGGAGAGGGTGGAAGAGGGAGAGGGTGGAAGAGGGAGAGGGTGGAAGAGGGAGAGGGTGGAAGAGGGAGAGGGTGGAAGAGGGAGAGGGTGGAAGAGGGAGAGGGTGGAAGAGGGAGAGGGTGGAAGAGGGAGAGGGTGGAAGAGGGAGAGGGTGGAAGAGGGAGAGGGTGGAAGAGGGAGAGGGTGGAAGAGGGAGAGGGTGGAAGAGGGAGAGGGTGGAAGAGGGAGAGGGTGGAAGAGGGAGAGGGTGGAAGAGGGAGAGGGTGGAAGAGGGAGAGGGTGGAAGAGGGAGAGGGTGGAAGAGGGAGAGGGTGGAAGAGGGAGAGGGTGGAAGAGGGAGAGGGTGGAAGAGGGAGAGGGTGGAAGAGGGAGAGGGTGGAAGAGGGAGAGGGTGGAAGAGGGAGAGGGTGGAAGAGGGAGAGGGTGGAAGAGGGAGAGGGTGGAAGAGGGAGAGGGTGGAAGAGGGAGAGGGTGGAAGAGGGAGAGGGTGGAAGAGGGAGAGGGTGGAAGAGGGAGAGGGTGGAAGAGGGAGAGGGTGGAAGAGGGAGAGGGTGGAAGAGGGAGAGGGTGGAAGAGGGAGAGGGTGGAAGAGGGAGAGGGTGGAAGAGGGAGAGGGTGGAAGAGGGAGAGGGTGGAAGAGGGAGAGGGTGGAAGAGGGAGAGGGTGGAAGAGGGAGAGGGTGGAAGAGGGAGAGGGTGGAAGAGGGAGAGGGTGGAAGAGGGAGAGGGTGGAAGAGGGAGAGGGTGGAAGAGGGAGAGGGTGGAAGAGGGAGAGGGTGGAAGAGGGAGAGGGTGGAAGAGGGAGAGGGTGGAAGAGGGAGAGGGTGGAAGAGGGAAAAAATCAACTTTTAGTGCCGTCATTTAGCCGTTGGAGTGGAGACAACGGGTGAGAGAGTGTGGTGATACGAGAGAGAAGAGAGACACAATCCCATCCACCCCCTTCCTTCCCATGTTGATCGCCTCACCTGCCTCTCTTCTCTCTCGTATCACCACACTCTCTCACCCGTTGTGTCCACTCCAACGGCAAAATGACTGCACTAAAAGTTGATCTAAAGAAAAGTCTAAAGCTAAAAGTCGAAATTAAGGTAGTCAAATTGGCTGAAATTTTTTCTATGGAAACAGGAAGCCATTCCGGTCCGATCTATATATCTCGCATGAAACACTCTTGACTTTGAGAGAAATTTCAATTTTGAAAATTTCTGAAACTTTTTCATGAAAAATGAATTGAACAGGCGTGATTGCCATCGAATTCTGCCCCTGGGTGCACAGTCTGTAAATTTTAGCACTATCTGGAGAGGAGAAATGACTAAAAAAGCGATTTCAACGCGACGTCGTCTGGTCTCAACGGTGTATCTAGGGAACATTACCATCGTCAACAGCACCCTTGAGAACCCCGATCCCCAAATTTTGATTTTTTGGCTGTGCCGGCACTTAGTCGAGTCTTACGCAAACGGCCTCATATAAATATTCTATGGGGAGAGAATTATGAAATGAAAGATTGAATTAGAACAGAAGTTAATCATTGTATATTATACGAATTTTCATTGGAGATTTCTGAAGATAGAGAATACTTTAATATTATAAAATATTCATAATCTAGAGAATATATGATATGATAATCTGTTGATGTAGTAACTAGAATATATTTCAATTCACAATTCTCCGTATCATCACCAACTCGAACATATTCTATTTATAATTTAAAGACCTTTATCAAGCACAGAACCATTGGGGGGAAGGAATGGTTGCCACTAAACGATAGATTAGTCTGGGCTTGCTGAGGCCCCATACAAGGGCTACTTATATCTTAAATAATTCTTCGTTCATCTTCTTCTGATCAGCAATTGAAGACACCCTTCAGAATCAACGCTTGATCCTTTTCGAATAGAGAATCATGAAACATTCAGAAAGAAAGATAGATATAGATAACGAAGTCCTCGCTAAATACTTCGTCAATAATTGATTGATATCATATTCTAACGAAAAAATATCGATCTTCGGATTTGATTACATATCCAATCTTGAATCAAGATGTATTTTATATATCTATTGATTAGTTACAGTATGGTGATATTCCGTTCGATACAAGTATAGGGTAGATATGATATGAGTGAAGACATAGAAGACAATATTTTCATTCCAATATCATATCATAAAGATCTCATCTTTCATCATCATCATTACGAGTATTTCTTGTAGATGATTAAGTACACTCAAAAGCTAACAATAATGTATCCATCAGAATTATTCCCAGTCATATAAGGAAATAATTCCGTTACATGACTTTGGAAAAAAATCATCAAAAAAATTATACCATACAGTATGACGAATATCCTCGAATTTCTTCCTGAAAATATTCTATATTCTAATCTGAAAATTGATACAATTTTTTTCTCAAAAAATTTCAAGACAAAAAATATTAACAAAAGAATAAAAAAACAGAAGAAAACAAAAACCCATCCCTGATCCTCTCTCTTACAATTATATTATATTACTATATATTCATGACCCATCTATTATAACAAATCTATATCTATTAAGCTATTATTACTGTAATCTTTTTTCGTGTCAAAATAAGTGATAAATGATATGAATAGAGTATTAATGATAAGATGAGATATGACTCCTCCTTCTTATTCACTCTTTATCTCTTATTCTACTTACTCCATATATTTCTTCTTCCACTTTAAATTAATATTTTATCATTACTACAATCCTACAATTGATTATTGATCGTTGATCTATGCTGAATAGTTTATAAGTCATCTCTTCAACTTTTTATCTGTATTTTAATCATCTTAACAATGTGGATTTAGTATTCAGGAAGGGAACTTTGTAGTGAAATATACGCAGTTGTTCGAACGTAACATGCCCTGTAATCAGTAATTCAATCAATTATCGACAGATCGATCCTCTAATCAATAGATTTCTTGTTTGGGGTTTTTCTTGAGGAACGAAGAGATAGACGAAGAGAGAAGCTGGGTTCTAAAGAGGAACCAAGAATGATCTTTGATCTTTGATCTACTTACAAGCATGAAATTTGCTAAAAGCCTCAACTGTTTTTTGATTTTGAGTGCAGTGGGTTTTAGTAAAAATAAAGGAGATACAAAAAGGATATTAGCATGTCGATGAGTACGACGTAGATAAGGTGGAGAGGTTAGACTAATACGTTTATCCAATCTATCCCTATATCCATATACATTGAAGTAGAATATGTATTGACTCCTTTCAATCAAATTCTCTTCAATACTTACTTATATTCTTATTTCATTTACTCATCTTTCTATTCATTCATGAAAGAAGAAACAAACTTTGTCATGGATAACCTCTCTTATATGTTCAACATCTTTTATCCATTTTTAAATGAAAAATAAAAGAGAAGAAGAGAAAATATAACTAGCACTCTCTAATGAATTGAACATATTAACTCTTAATTATCTAGACATATTCATTTGTATTGAATCCTTCATAATTATTTATATTCTTTCTTAGATATAATTGTATTGTAGATGGAATCAATAGAGAGAATGAGTGAAGAAGATCGAATACTTATTCGAGAATCATGGAAAGTTATAACAAAGAACATAAAAGATACATCATTTCTTATATTCGATATGATATTCTCTCAATCACCTGATTGTAAACTAGTAAGTACTTAATCTACGTATATATATATGAAGAATGAATTGAATCTAATCACTTTACTTCTCCGATACAATTTACATTTAATTACTTTTCTTTTTTCTGATGTGATGCATTGCCATCTAAAGAAAATATTATTTTTAAAGATGTTTCCATTTATGAAAATATCTGAGAATGGAAAGAAAAGGAGTACAGAAATGGATTTTCATTCTCTTCGATTCATGCAAGTAAGTAATACATACATATTAAGCTTATCAATATTGTTTCATGGAATTCCAAGTATCAAACATTTATTCATAATACAACTCTGGTATTTCTAAACTAGTAGTTTACTTACGTTACGTCACAGATTAGTAGTTTACCTCTAGTTTACTACTAGTGAAAGAACATTTGACGAAATGCATTACCGTATTATACACCACTTCTAGTAAACCTAGCCGTAGACTTGCAAGTATAAGGGTAGTGGGAAATATAAGTAAACTACTAGGTTGAAAATAGCAGAGAATGGCAAAAGATGTATTCATAATAGAGAACATACAAACATTTATATGAAAAGTCCATGAATTCTTTATAGTATGTATAATGAAAAGATATTTAACAATATGTATATTATAGGTATTGGAATCAATGGTGAATTCAATTGATCATCCATTATCAATATGTCCTCTATTAGATAACCTTGGTCGTCTTCATGGCAGATTGGCTATATCAAAAGGATTCAAAGCTCATCATTGGAGTGTTTTCATTGAATGTACTTTATTTCACTTCAGAAAAGTTTTATCACAAGTTAGTTTAATCTATTCTAATACATTTATTATTTGATATATTTTAGAATCGTCGTTTCATTTCATTGATAACATTAGATAAGACAATGATTGTATGGAGAACTCTTCTTAGATCTATTATCAAATGTATGAAAGTAAGTATATTCATTATTGAAGGACAACATCATATTCTCATTCATTATATGTATTTCTTTTCATATTATGAAAGAGGATGTTAATATATGAAATTATATAAATGATATTACATATTCTGGGTTTTTGTGGGCTCACCTTTGCTTCATTATTTAAAACATTGATATAAAAAAACAAGGATTGAATTGTTAGAATGAATAATTTCATGAATCTCTTTATATATTAGAGATTGGCTCATTCTTTTATATGATATATGAACCAATATAGTACCTCAAATACATATGATGTTATGTAGTATTTGGATAACATAAATTAATGCGTGATAAGATTAACCCGGGTTTGGCCAAATCCCTTATTCAATACAATACCTATGTGGTAGAAAACACTATCTGAGAGAATTGAACAACTGGAATATTTTTTGGTATCGATGAAAAATGAATTTTTCTGTTTTATGTGTGATAATTACAGGCTCCATGAGTGAAGTACACTGGTACTTGGAAATTGCTTCCAATTGAAAATTCGCTTCAGGGGGTGACCACAGAACGATTTGGCGACTTTTCCTAAAAAGTTTATTTCGATGCCAATCGATTCTGGAGTGGTCGCAATGGACTCCTTGGCTAGTTCTAAGAAACTATTGCTAAGGAGAATTTTTCGATCAAAGATCAACGAAGGCTGGAATCAGGAATTTTCGAAAAAAATATCACATTAAATTAATTCTCACTATTTTCCCGTGGAGAAAGTAAATTTTTTATTTGCTTAATTGCTTCTAAATATTATAACACGTCTTCAGTTTAAAAAGTGTAATTTATAAAAAATGGCAAATTTGTGTACGAATCAATTTTGTTCGCTGAACTTAATTGTGGTGAGGATTGGCGACGTTTCACAGAAAGTTTATTTCGAATCTAATCAATTTGGGAGTGGGCGCATTCGAATCCTTGTCTAATTCTAAGAAACTATTGCTGAGGAGAGTTTTTCGATTAACGGTCAACGAACGCTGGAATTGGCAATTTTCGAAAATAAATGTTTACATTAAATTTATTCTCACTATTTTCCCATGGCGAATGTAAACTTTTTATTTGCGCAATCGCTTCTACAACACATCTTCAGTTTAAAAAGTGTAATTTATAAAAAAATAGAAATTTGTGTACGAATCAATTTTGTCGTTGTTGTATGAATTATGGTGATTAATTATGGTGACGGTAATTTCCTAATCGATTTTTTGTCGCTTTTCTGCTAGTTTCGTGCGTATTTCAACGCAATGACACAGGTATTCGGAGTGCAGCTGTAGTTGGGCAGTGTTGCTCACGATTCTAATCATCATTGTGATATAATTTTTATACTATTCACTCATTCGTATACGTGCTAAGATGTGTTATGATATGTAGAAGCGATTGAGCAAATAAAAAGTTTACATTCGCCATGGGAAAATAGCCTATTCTGCTTCGTCTCGATAAGCTTATTCCTGCATCTACTTCATCTACATCTACAACAATCTCTAATCCAATCGATTCACTCCGTTCTGTATTGGGGAATGTATGTTCATTGTCATCACCTGTGACGTCACCGCCCCCCACTCAATTAACATACTCTACTCTTGTGAAGACATTGTCCTCAGATGCAGATCTAATTAGAGCTAAATCGATGAAATGTGTTATTGTTGGATTTCCTGAAAGAGATACTCCTGCTGATACTGCTGCTAATGATGAGAAGGTTCTATCTGATATGATACGTCATGCTGGCCATGCTGGTCTAATCGATTCACATTCTAATGGAGAGATTACACATACTCGATTTCCTGTTGATGCTAAGCCTGGAAAGCGTATTATCAAGGTGACGTTCCCTTCAAATAATCTTCGTGATGCTTTCCTATCGTCTACTAGAAGAGTCAATAAGCATCAAAGTTTGATCGATAATCCTGGATCCTTTGTTAGAAGAGATTTGATGCCAATGGAGTTAGAACAGGAAAGACAAGCAAGGAAAGAAGCCCGTAGATTGAATCTCATTGAAGGATCACTCATTTATGGAGTTAGAGATGAATGCCTTGTCAAGTTCAAGAAACCCCGCCCACTTCCTGATAGTTACCGTAACCCCGCCGCTAATTCAATTCCAAAGATTAAAGATCATTCTCCTTCTGCCGATAAATCTATCTCAGGTTCTCGATCCGCTGATGCTGCTCCGGCCAACCTTCCCTCGTCCAGCAATATCACTGTTCGTGCTAAGAAGCCCTCATCCTCGTCTGACCCCGTAGCATAAGACAGTGGCAGTAACGTATGTTTATCCCCTGCACGGCCCCCCTCAATAGTCTCATTACCGATTCCTCCCATTCATACAAACAATGCCATATCTTGTTTCTATTCGAATGCTCGTAGCATTAGATCAAAGATCAGTTTCATAAGTTTCCTTCTCGATTCCCTGTTATATAGTATTCTTGCATTTTCCGAAACATGGCTCGACAGTTATGACCCTGATAAACTATTTATTGGTAGATCACCATCATTTAATTTATTTCGTTGTGACAGACCCCGTAGTAATAATGGTAGAGGTGGAGGCGTTTGCCTATTCATCCACTCCTTGTTATCACCTGTTTTAGTGAAGGCCCAAGCTTTTCCTGGTTATGAAATATTAGCTGTTGATATACATCCCCCTCCATCTAGCCATCACCATCGTTCACTTAGATTATTGATTGTCTATAGAGCACCCAATTCGCCTAAAGTTTCTATTGATCCGTTTATTGATTGTCTGAAAGATTTGATTAGTTGTCCTTTTACTACTATTTTATTAGGCGATTTTAATTATCCATCCATTGATTGGAATTCCTTATCTTCTCCTTCCCCAATTCCATTTCTTGATTTTGTGGTCGATAATCATTTTGACCAATTTGTGTCCTTTTCAACCAGAGGCGACCATATCCTTGATCTCATTTTATGTAATTATCCTATAATTAGTAATGTAAAGTCAGAATTACCATTAAGTGATCATTGTAGTATCATTTTCAATATTGCTTCTCCCTCTCCTAAGCCTTCTCAATCCCTTCCTTCTAGACAATACCATTTAGCTGATTGGGAAGGTATAAGTCAAGCTATCCTCCTTCATGATTGGACATTTGCCCTATCTGGTCTTAATGTTAATGATTCATATATTTATTTCGTGAATTTTATCAATAGTATTTTAGATTCTTTTGTCCCTACAAAAGTTGTATCCCCTTCTTCAAAGTATCCTCGTTCCTTACGTATTCTTTATGGCAAATTGCGCCGTTATCATTCCATTGCCCCTAATTCACTCCATACGATTAATCTTAGAAATCGTTTTGATCGTGCATTACATTCGTTCGAATGTGATTTAGAAAGTAGGATCATTCAATCAAATAATTTCAAGTCCTTTTATTCACTTTGTAAGTCTCGATTAAAGTCCCCCGCCCCAGTCATTTCTGGTATTGTAGACCTTAATCATAATTTAATTTTAAATAGTCACGATAAGGTTGTTGCTTTTTCTGATTATTTTGCCTCCGTGCAAACTACTCCTCAGTCCTCCCCTCTTCCTAAGCCTATTCCATCCTCAAATGTTTTCGATTTATCTCATATTACTCCTGCACAAATTCTCGTAGCAATATCTAGTTTTGATAGTAAGGTTAATACGTCCCCTGATCGTCTACCAAATATTGTATACTGTAAATGCAAACATGCTATTGTTGTTCCCCTCACTATTATTTTTAATCAGTCATTAATAACTTCAACTGTCCCTGATCTGTGGAAAATAGCCGTTGTAAAGCCGATCCCTAAGAAAGGCAATAATAATTCCATTTCAAATTTCCGCCCTATTTCTTTGACTGCCACATCATCGAAAATCTTTGAGAAAATATTAATTGATAGTATTGTAGAATATCTCGAGCTAAACCATCTTTTTGATCCCTATCAAGCTGGCTTTAGAAGCCATAGGTCCACTTCCACCCAACTTTGTGAAACATATTCTAATTATGTCAAATATCGCTCATGTAAACTCTCAATAGACTCTGTATTTTTTGACTATCAAAAGGCCTTCGATTCTATTGATCATCGTTTATTGTTGTATAAGCTCTCCAACTTAGGCTTCTCTGACCATATTGTTTCTTGGTTTCGTTCATATTTATATGGTCGCACTCAATCGATTGTTATTGATAATGTTCATTCTCCCCCCTCTGCTGTTATTTCTGGTGTCCCTCAAGGTTCCAGTATTGGCCCACTCCTATTTATTCTTTATATTAATGATATTTCATCTATTATTCCTCCATCTATTAAGTACGGTATTTATGCTGATGATGTCAAAATTTATGGCCCTGTCCCTAAATGTACTGTAGATATTCAGATGGCAATTGATTGTATTTTTGAATGGAGCAGCCTATGGAATATGACCCTATCACCTTCTAAATGCTCTGTTATGCATTTTGGCCCACTTAAGAATAGAACCACTTATATCCTTAACGGTCATCCCTTATCTACCAGTTCAATTATTAAGGACTTAGGTGTTTTCATGGCCCCTAATCTTACCTTTAACCATCACATTTCTGTTATCTCTAAGAAGGCCCGTACAATGATTAATATGATGTTCAAATCAATTTATTCCAACTCACCTAATTTGTTCGTCAAAGCTTATTGTGTCTACATTCGTCCCCTCCTTGAGTCATCGCCTATCATTTTCAATCCAACGACCAAATTGTTGACCAATACTCTTGAAGATGTTCAGAGAAATTTCTCTCGTAGGCTGTTTTTCCGTTGCAAATTGCCCATGTCCGATCATTTAGATAGAAATTCTTACCTGAGTCTGCCTACCCTTGAATATCGACGATGTATTAGAGATTTGCAATTTATCCATAGTACCATTCATGGCCATTATGAGTACGACTATTCAAACCTTTTTGTTGTATCTCCTCTTAACCACAACCACAGATTTTCCCATCCTTACCGTATATCTATCCCTTATCGTATTAATTCAACATTATCCACCTGTGCATCTAGAGCAATAGATATTTGGAACTCATTGCCCATCGAATTAGTTACATCCCCACCACCCTCATTCCGTGCAGGGCTAGTTAAGATCTCACCAGATATAATTATACCCTCTTCTAAGATTCGCCATTAGCTCCCAAACTGCCACTGTACCCCCACCCTAAACCGATATCGCTACCGAAGCGACGGACATCCATCAACCCCTCTGCTATTCGTTTTTAATGTCACATATACTACGATGGAATAAAGAATAAGAATAAGAATAAGAATAATGTAAACATTTATTTTCGAAAATTGCCAATTCCAGCGTTCGTTGACCGTTAATCAAAAAACTTTCCTCAGCAATAGTTTCTTAGAATTAGACAAGGATTCGAATGCGCCCACTCCCAAATCGACTGATTCGAAATAAACTTTTTGTGAAACGTCGCCAATCCTCACCACAATTAAGTTCAACGAACAAAATTGATTCGTACACAAATTTCCCATTTTTTATAAATTACACATTTTAAACTGAAGACGTGTTATAATATTTAGAAGCAATTAAGCAAATAAAAAATTTACTTTCTCCATGGGAAAATAGTGAGAATTAATTTTATGTGAAATTTTTTTCGAAAATTCCTGATTCCAGCCTTCGTTGATCTTTGATCGAAAAATTCTCCTTAGCAATAGTTTCTTAGAACTAGCCAAGGAGTCCATTGCTCACTCACGAATCGATTGGCATCGAAATAAACTTTTTAGGAAAAGTCGCCAAATCGTTCTGTGGTCACCCCCTGAAGCGAATTTTCAATTGGAAGCAATTTCCAAGTACCAGTGTACTTCACTCATGGAGCCTGTAATTATCACACATAAAACAGAAAAATTCATTTTTCATCGATACCGCACATATGTCGATTTTCTAAGATAGTTTGTTGTAGACAAAACAGATATTAAGTAGATGAAGAACATTGAGATGTATGATGTAGATTTTGAATGAAGTAGTATCATTATGAGAACAAATCATTTCACATTTTTTAACTTCTTTACAATAAAACAACCAATAATAATGTGATGAATTCTGAAATGGAATTGAAAAAAGATAAAAATAACATTGAACGTCATTATTGAACTTCTGAACTACATATTGGGGATAACTAGAATAAACAAAATAAGTAATTATTAAGTCATATACTCTGAATAGGTCTGCATAGAATGTCATCGGCCTTAAAGGCACACCCCGAGCTAATTTGACTCTCCGCTTTGACAACACTATCTCGTAGACAAAGAAAACGAGAGAGTGTTGCCAGAGAGGAGAGTTTCAAATTAGCTTGTTAGAGTGTCAGTTTTTCCATTTACTTTTCGTTTCTGAAACAATCATCTTTGAGAGAAGAAAAAACTAAGAAATAATGTTGTCAAAGAGTAAACATGAATAAGATAATTGAATAAAAAGTGATATTTGAGGTAGGATTAAATCGTGATCTATCAAATCGAACAATTGTTCATGAAGATAATCAATCTTCATCTTTATCAACTCTTCCTTCTATTCCAATGTATTATTATATATAATATATCATCTCATTATCTAGATTATTCTTTAGGAGAAAATCATCTTCATTATTCTCTATTCTACATAAATTGGATAAGATATAATTTATGAATTGAATAACTATATATGATTACATCGCACATATGAAAGAAATGATAAATCTGAACTATACTACAGTTTAGCCTAAAAGTCATGGGACACTTTTTCATTTTTTAAACTTTTCATCCAGGAAAGCAATCAAGTTGATCTTTTCAGTCAATGTAGAGAATTTATCAAGGGATGCAACCATGATGTGATGGTGCAATTAAATTAGTTCACTGTTGCGTAGTGATGACGCCACCTAAGTACCTTTTTTTGAAAATTTACATTTCTTTAATGAAAAGTCCTGTTCTTCTGAAACATTGTGAGAGTGGAGACACCCACTAGGGCTGCACAGTCAACAAATTCGGAATCGCCCTGACTTCGATTTCGAGCTGTAGCGGGTTTGAAAATTCGACCCACAAATTTTTCAACTCATGGCGCGCTAAAATGTGGTGGAAAACCGGAAAAAGCGACTTTCCGAGTGTTAAAATGTACCCTGGAAAACCGAATATGGAAAGTCGATATTTGAATTTGCGGGCGCGAATAATCTGCGGGAATTCAAATTCCGACTTTCCGACTGCCAACTTCTATGTTTTAAAAACGAAGTTAAACCGGAATATCTTTTTCTTTCACTTTTCATCTTCTTTTGACATCGGAACCTTGCAGTAGCGAGTGCATATTTGAATTCCCGCACCTTATTCGCGCCCGCGAATTCAAATATCTTTCCATTTCCGGTTTTCACTTTCCATTTCCGGTTTTCCAGGGTACATTTTTAACACTCGGAAAGTCGCTTTTTTTCGGTTTTCCACCACATGTTTAACGCGCCATCAGTTTCTTGATGTGCTAATGACCCGTTCTAACAAGGGGATGGTTGCAACTGGTCCTGGTCATATGAGATGGCAATAACATGACTTGGATCAGTTTTCGATGCTGATTACGAATTTTCAGAAAATGCCTAATCGACCTCTATTCCGAGAAAATCGGTATTGAAATTTGGCTTGTTAATTCGAAAAGTCGTGTAGTTTCCTTCACAAACTATCTGGATTGCATCGGAAAGATCCGGCAATGTAAGGTAAACTATTGCGAGAGTTTATGTAGATGTGTTCACCAGCCCACCCGGACGGTTTGCGCAGGAAATCACACGAATTTCCGAATTAAAATATCGATTTCCTCGAAAATCAGGTCGATAAGGCACTTTCTGAAAACGTATATATATTTATTTCCCGTATTTTGGTTTAGCTCTGATTCCTTTCAGACCCCCGGCAAACGTTCTGCGGAGGACTACTCAGTTTCAGTGTCTGAACGGTGGGGTTTTTCACGGCGGTTCAATGAAAAGAAATCCCTACATTTAACTTTGGCTTGAAGGCTCTTGCATTACGAAAAATCGGCAAAGTTGATTTGCACTGGGCGGGATTCGAACCTACGAGGTTCGGATCGCAAACAAAAGCTCTATCCACTAAGCCATCTCGGCATGTCTCGCGAATGGTAAAACTCGATGATAGGTCTAGTCAGAAGCGAGCGCCCAGATATACCGTAATCAACTATCGCGCTGGGAGAACCTAGATGTTTTACTGCTCATCATTACTCAGTTTGCGATACTTTCTTTCTCAGGCAAGAGCTTCTTAGTTACTATCATTGAGCCGCCGTGTTTTTTTATGCCCTGAGGGCATCTATGACTACAGTAATCTGAGGATAAACATCACTTACCAATAGCATCATTTTGGCACTTACAAGGACCATTGTACGGTAATTCAACTGCCATTACACAGGAATTTCAAGGCAGAAATTGCTCAAGCTTTGGATTTTTAAAAATCCATGAACAGAGCCTTTCGGATTTTTTAAACATACATTCTTATTCTACAGAGAAAGGGCCTTCAAATGAGCTATAAATCGTCACTTTTCGCCACCTTAAGCTGAAAGAGACTCCTTCCTTAGAACGGGTCATTAGCACATCTAGAAACTGAGTTGTAAAATTTGGGGGTCGAATTTTCAAACCCGCTACAGCTCGAAATCGAAGTCAGGGCGATTCCGAATTTGTTGACTGTGCAGCCCTAGCGGGGATCTCCACTCTCACAATGTTTCAGAAGAACAGGACTTTTCATTAAAGAAATGTAAATTTTCAAAAAAAGGTACTTAGGTGGCGTCCTCACTACGCAACAGTGAACTAATTTAATTGCCTCATCATATCATGGTTGTATCCCTTGATAAATTCTGTATATTGGCACAAAAGATCAGCTTGGTTCCTTTCCTGCATCAAAAGTTTAAAAATGAAAAAGTGTCCCACGACATTTAGGCTACACTGTATATGAAATATACCTCAAATGATTTTCTAATGAATAAGTGTTTAACATTGAATTTCATTCCCCTTAATAATTATTATTTACCAATTCATCATTGTGACTTTGCAAATAAACAAATCTACTGAGCGAATGTAAGAGAGTGAAGATCATTCAATGTATTAATAGAAAGATAACATGAATGTAATATGAATGATATAGTATAAATAAAGTATATTAATTAGATTCATTCATTCAATATATCTCTACTTTCTCTATCTCATTCTCTCATTCTCTCATTCTTAACCTTCTATAATCGTATATCTCCATATCCAAACATTCCTCTATTTGCTGTACCCTTCGTCCCCTTTCTGAGGTCCCCCACCCCATCCTCTGAACCCTCTCCTTCTGCCTCTCCCTCGCCATCTCCCTCTCCTTCTCTCTCTCCCTCTCCCTCTCCTTCTCCCTCTCCTTCTGCCTCTCCCTCGCCCTCTCCTTCTCTCTCTCTCCCTCTCCTTCTGCCTCTCCCTCGCCCTCTCCTTCTCTCTCTCTCCCTCTCCCTCTCCTTCTCCCTCTCCTTCTGCCTCTCCCTCGCCCTCTCCCTCGCCCTCTCCATCTCCTTCTCTCTCTCTCTCTCCATCTCCCTCTCCCTCGCCCTCTCCATCTCCTTCTCTCTCTCTCTCCATCTCCCTCTCCCTCTCCCTCTCCCTCTCCTTCTCCTTTTCTTGTCCGTTCTCGACCTCTCGTTAACCTCAGGTGAGACAATCGTCTCATTACTAACTTCTATTTCCTTCTACTATTTATCTTGATAATCTTATTCTCTTCATCAACTGCATCAATCTCTTCAATCTATTTATTCAATCTATATTATTCTTTCGTTCATATAATTATATACATAAGACATCAATTTCTTTACTACGGTAGATTTAAGGCAAACCAAAACTAGTGAAAAATGGAAAATGGCGACTTTCCAGGGTCTAAAAAAGTACACTGGAAAACCGAAAATTTGAATTCGCGGGCGCGAAAAAAGGTGCAGGAATTATTTTTAGACCCTGGAAAGTCGCCATTTTCCGTTTTCTAATATTTTTAGTGCGCCATGACTTATTGATACTTACTACATTCTCATAATAATACTCAATCATATTTTCTTTAAACTTTATTATTTCAAATTATTCCATTATTGGAGTATTATAATTTACTCTTATTATTCATTCATTCCATTCCATTTTCTTCCTTCTTCTTATTCATAATCTTCCTCAATCCCTTTCATACACTTGCTCATTTTTCTGTTAAGATTCTATGATGACCATTCCCTATCCATCTCTCCCTCTCCCTCTCCCTCTCCCTCTCCCTCTCCCTCTCCCTCTCCCTCTCCCTCTCCCTCTCCCTCTCCCTCTCCCTCTCCCTCTCCCTCTCCCTCTCCCTCTCCCTCTCCCTCTCCCTCTCCCTCTCCCTCTCCCTCTCCCTCTCCCTCTCCCTCTCCCTCTCCCTCTCCCTCTCCCTCTCCCTCTCCCTCTCCCTCTCCCTCTCCCTCTCCCTCTCCCTCTCCCTCTCCCTCTCCCTCTCCCTCTCCCTCTCCCTCTCCCTCTCCCTCTCCCTCTCCCTCTCCCTCTCCCTCTCCCTCTCCCTCTCCCTCTCCCCTCTCCATCTCCCTCTCCCTCTCCCTCTCCATCTCCCTCTCCATCTCCCTCTCCATCTCCCTCTCCATCTCCCTCTCCATCTCCCTCTCCATCTCCCTCTCCATCTCTATCTTAATCTGACTCTCCCTCTCCCTCTCCCTCTCCCTCTCCCTCTCCATCTCTATCTTAATCTGACTCTCCTATCTTTAGCAATTATCAAGGCTCAATTTTCGGTGCATTATCATTCTTTCTGCAAACATTGATAATATCCTGTTTGTCTCATATTCTCTAGTTGATCTTTGATCTTTGACGTTCCTTTGTTCATAGGTCGACATCTTGTACTAGAGTATACTCGACTCTTCATCTAAAGTGGATAGAAGGGGATACAAAGAGAGGTCCATCTCAATCTTCTTCTTCTTCTTATTTGTTCAGATCATTCCAATCTATCTCCATATCATTCATTCATTCTCATCACTTTTACTTTAATATATTTGCATATTCTTCATCAATTATCTTCTTATTATCAGTACTATTTTATTGATAATCATCGTAATGATAATGTAACATTTCCTTCCGTTTCATCGAACATTATTTCGATTTTCTAATATCCTTATGGTTTAGGGATTGGTTTGTTGCATACGCTCTCATATTGTATCAATATCTTCATATGAAATGTTTATTTCTTATCATATCATATCTTTATTCTCATCTATAATTCAATAGATTCATCATTGATCTCTTATAATCATATCCATTATTTATATTATCTCTTATCCCTTTAATCTCTTTCTTTAGACATCCATCTACTCCAAATACAAAAAGATACAAGTGCGTGAATTCCCCCTCTAGTTATCTCTACCTCTCCCTTCTGAATCTCTCCCTCTCCCTCTCCCTCTCCCTCTCCCTCTCCCTCTCCCTCTCCCTCTCCCTCTCCCTCTCCCTCTCCCTCTCCCTCTCCCTCTCCCTCTCCCTCTCCCTCTCCCTCTCCCTCTCCCTCTCCCTCTCCCTCTCCCTCTCCCTCTCCCTCTCCCTCTCGCTTTCACCTTTCTCCCTCTCCCTCTCGTTTTCACCTTTCTCCCTCTACCGTGTCCTTAGATGTGTCTCCGTCGTACAAATCTGTCTCCTCTTTACATAAGAATGAAAGAGAGAAACAGATCCTTCGTCTTCTTCTTCTCAACTCAAAAACGTGTCAAATTTTCATATGGACAGTGTATACATAATGAACCAATCGATATTATTATAGGAAATGGAATAATCGATATAATGATTAATGATTATAATAATGAAGTATCTATTTATCATAATATCAATACTTCATCAATCAATATCTTCATATCAAGAATGGAGGCCTCATATATCAGTTAGAGATTCATCTTCATCTTCATTCAATCATCCATTATCATCACTTTCTTCTTCACAATTAGCTAATTCTGTTGAATCTACAGTATCCAATTATGCTCCTGTTCTACAGGTTATCGATTGAACCAATATATTGATTGATTGAATCGATTGATTAATTATAGGTTTCATCATCGATAGGATATTTGGATGATAGAGCAGATATAGGAACAACAGTTAGAGTCTCTTCTCAATCTCATTCACAAAGTCTACAAATTATTGTTTCTGATGCTGATCTTGTAAGATTATCATTCCTCTTTCATTTAGTGCATTCATCCTATTTTTGAGAATTTTATATCTGTAATATTTTTAATGGAAAAGTATGATTTGGAAAAGTCATTTGTATATTTAGAAAGCTGGAATGCCTCCAGCAACATATCAATATATTTTAACTGGATTAGGATCAACTATATTTGCTGTAGATCAAAGAGGATTTGTATATTTAAATGTTAATAGTATTGATTCACATCCACCCAATCCATCTACTTATCAACTTACGGTAAATAAACATATTCATAATATTGATTAATTGTATTGATTGATTCAGGTTGAAGCTCGTGAAGTAGATACAGTACCCATTCGTAGTTCATCTCCTCTTACAATTACTATTCATATTGTTAATCATAATGATAATGCTCCTCAATTTGAAATTCCAATTCTTTCTACACAAACGACGCCATCTGGAGGACTAAGAGGAATTGTTAAGGTTTTTATTAAATATTAATATATATGAATACAAATGTCCATTCATTTGTTCATCCATCCAATGTTTCTTCTCGTTATGTCATAGTTTAATATTGATTTAATTGATAGATCGAAGCAAAAGACAAAGACGATGGAATCTATGGAAAAGTGACTCATCAGATTACTCAGGTTCATTATTACATAAATATTTAATATTATCATAATAATATAATAGGTTGATGGAAGTAAAGATACTTCACTCTTTATTTATGATGAAACTTCGAACATGTTAATGACTAAAGAAGATCTTGTCCCTGGTAAATCATATCAGGTTACATCTTTTTTTGTTTATTCCTTAATATTTTTATTATTATAGGTATTAATAAACGAAACAAACGGGGGAGGAATCTCTTCTCAAGTTATTATAATAGTGAATGTTATTGATATTCCACTCTATACATCTATTCCATCTATTCAATCAATTCCTTCATCTACTCTTCCTACTTCATTATCTAGTTATTCAAGTAATCAATATATTGAGTCATTCAATCAATATTCATTTCAGCTGATGAAGAAACAATTCAAACAATAGTAACAGAGATATCAGAGAATGTCCCAATAAATACATTAGTTCTTCAATTAGGAGATAATAAAGGATTCATGGATGTATATTATACAATTGAAGGAGGAAATGATGAAGGCAAATTTGATATTGATAGATCGACGTTAGTTCATTCATATGTATTACATTCATTATAATGTATTCATTGTAGTGGTTCAATTCATACAATTTCATCATTTGATCGAGAGATAACATCTATTTATTCACTTCAAATAGAAAGTAGATCATTATCATCAAATGAACATCTCTATTGGACTCTTGTACAGATATCAATCACTGTTAGTTTATTCATCTTCTTATTTCATTCAATCCAATCTTTCTATTCTCCTCTCATTTCAATTCCACGGCTCTCTAATTACAGGATGTGAATGACAATTCCCCTCTCTTCATTGGACAACAACCAATACCATTAGATTATACTGTAGAAGATCTGACCCAATTGACACGAAATGGAGAAGTTGGAAAGATTACTGTAACTGATGCTGATGATGGAGATAATGGAAAGATTGAATTAGGAGTTCTATCTCCTCATGATAGGTATCGATATATTGATTATGAATAGAATAAGTGAATGATATATTGTAGACTATTTACTATAAACTCAAATGGAATAATATCTATCAATGGTGAATTCACTGCTGAACACATTGGGGAACATCGGATCATGGTATGATCTTTGATCTTTGATCTTTGATCTTTGATCTTTGAACCCTTTAAGGTATTTGCTCGAGATCATGGTAGTCCTCCTCGTGAAAGTCTTGCTTCCGTTATAATCAATATCAATACTTCTCCTCAGATTGAAATTGTTACTGAAAGTCCAGAGGTATTCATTTTGAATATAATTATTATGAATGGATATATTATCAGATCTTCTCATATTATACCTATTCTCCTGAATCTACTGAAAGAACTACTAATCATATATTCCCTATCGATGGTAATTCATATTCCATCTTATTCATTTCATCATTTCAATTTATTTCAGAAGTTTCAACATCTTCATTGGAATCAATAGAGACTGATAGAAAAGAAGAAAGACTTGGACCAGTATTCAATCCTCCATCTATTACTGTAGCTATTGAAGAGAATAGAGCAGATATTGAGATTGCTAAGGTTGATCTTTGACCTTTGATCATTTCTTTATTGTTCTTCATTATAGGTAGTAGCTGGATATCCAGATGGATTGAGTGGTTCAATAACTTATATAATGATAGAAGGAGATGATAATACATTCAAAGTAGATTCATATACAGGATCAATTCGATTGATTAGACCATTAGATGCTGAAACTCAAAAGAATCTTATTATTATTGTTTCCACTAAAGAGGTACTCACAAATCTATATATTTTTTTCTTAAATATCTCGTATTACATCTATTAAAAGTTGATGTGTGATCTCTAGATTACCAATCTTGTCACAAATCCTGTACTCGCTCATAATGTTTCTGTGATGATTCTAATTGGAGATTCGAATGATTGGATTCCAACCTTTGAAAGTTCTCATTATTCATTCTCTGTTAGAGTAAGTCATTAGATATAATATGAATATGAAAAGAATATTATAGAGTGATACTCAACCTGGTACTATCATTGGTCAAACTACTGCATTTGATGAAGATAGAGATGTAAGCGATAGAACATATATCATATCGATTAAAATGCATATAACTTTGTAATTCTTGTCATTTTTGGTATTGTCCGTATAAAATGTACTTGCATAATTGCATTGCTACTGCTGCTAAACAGAGGAAGAACTATCGATTAACTAACCACTCTTTCCTCCTTTCCTTCCTCGCTCTCTCTGATCTATATACTCTCTCACCGGTGCTCTCTCTCTAAACATAGAAATTCATTGTGGCAGTGGTTGGCTACTCTCGTACCAAATAAACAAGTGTATTTTATACGGTCAATATGAGTATTGATTATTTCTTTAGTGAAGCCAATTAATTTTGATAAACTAGCATCTGTCTATCTCCATCTTGTACAGAATTAATTGGCTTTGCTAACGAAATAATCAATACTCATAACAACCAGATCGATTGTGAAATTCTTAATTTAAGAGTCCAAATAATGATATTGTTTACTCGATTGTAAGTGGAGGTGAAGGACATTTCAATGTGAATAAACAAAGTGGATTGATTACTTTAGCAAAATCATTAGAAGGGTTGGAAGGACAACAAATTAAGGTTCAGTCAATTGTTTACAATTCATATTTCATCTTTTTCATTCAGCTTAAAATAGAAGGAAGAGATGGAGGAGAACCTAGTCAAAGTGTATTGACTATGGTAATGATTATAGTAGAAGAAAATGATATTGGAAAAGGAATTAATGAAATAATAGATGAAGTAAAAGAAGATAATAGATATATTCGATTTACACAGAAGAATTACACGTATGATTTATTTTTAAAGTGATAGATTTGCATAAATAAAAGTAAATTTGATTAAGTGCGTCAGTATCTGAATCAGTACGTCCTCCTTATCTCATAATGACAATTCCTATTGAGAATAAAGGAGATGGAACATTTATTACTTGTTCTATTACAAATGGAAACTATCGAGGTTAAATATATTCAGAGAATATATACATATTCTTTATCCATTATAGGTTCATTCGGAGTAACTTCTAATGGAGGAAATTGTGAATTAAGAACTCAAATGGAATTAGATAGAGAAACTATTGAAAGGTATTCATATTCATATCGATTTGTATATCAATTCATATATTTAGACATCTTCTTAACATCTCTGTTTCATCATCATCAGGATATTCTGATTGGACAATCATTCATATAATTGTATTAGATACCAATGATAACTCTCCTATATTCATATATGATAATGATCTATCATTACTTGAATATTTTGCTGGAGTTTCTTCTGATGCAGGACCATTCACAAAGGTTACTACGGTCAAGGTATTATTTCTTCTTTCTTTTATGGTAAATAATCTCACAATAAGTCTATATTTGTAGGCTTCGGATGCAGATATAGGGAATTCATCTCTCGTTCGTTATTCATTAGATGCTCTTTCTCTTCATTCTAAATACTTTTCTATCTCTTCTAATGGAGATATATCAACAAGACAAAGTATGACACAACTACTCCATCTTTCCAAAATGGACAAATTTGAACTGAAGGTACTCTCTCATATCTTCGTAACGTTATAATATAATGAATATATCAACAGATTCTTGCTTGTGATTCTGCAACCACAGGACAACAATTGTGTAGTCGATCGAAAGTGACTATTGTTATAGTAAAAGATGATAATAGAATAAGAATATCTATTAGTGGAATGAATCCGTCACAATTAGTTAATCATCAAATGGTAGATCAATTAATGAGTCGATAGATACCGTAATCCTTGATTTCCTTTTAGGATATAATTCGTTCAATTCGTCCTTCAATGGGTCGTTGTTCTCTTCTTTTAATGGAGAAAATGACTGAATTGACAACAGAAATGGATGGAAAATCTGGAACAAATCTAACATTCTATTCTATTGATCCAATTGCTAGAAGAATATGTAATAAGGATGATATTAAGTAATGTATTCTATATCTATTGCACTCTATCTATTATTGATTTATTACAGATCAGTATTTGATCGTTCATCAATTCAAATGATATCGGGTAAACTTCGTCCATGGTTTAGTTTGAATTCAATAGCTTCAGAGGCTGATGAATTGAAGAATGAACTAAACAGGTAAGTCTATCTATTATATATATAATATATATATATATATATATATATATATATATATATATATATATATATATATATATATATATATGTATATTTGAGTGAATGGAATGTGGAATGGAAAGGAGCCTCTGCTCTTCTATTATCAATATCCATTCTAATAGCAATAGGAGCTCTCATTGCTGCTTGTACTATTTGTTTCTTCTATACTCGATACAAAGTATTTCATCTATTCCATTCTCTTTCATATGAGATCATTCAGAGATCTCAAAACCATAGTCTACCTCATTCATTCCCAAATGCTTATCCACCAGCTAAACTAGGGACTATATTCTTGCCTAATCCAACAATGCAAGATAAGATGTATGAAACACAGGTATGAATGAATAGATAAGAATGAATGAATGAATGAATTGAATTGATAGATGTTGGAGATGCCGATGTCTGAAGAAGATTTGACAATGAAAGGAAGAGAAAGTAGTGGAGATAGTAGAACAAGTCGAGATAGAGAAAGGTTTGTATATTTGAGATGAAATAATTGTTAATATAATGATTGAAGAGTGAACTATCGTAGTTATGGTAGAGATATACCAATGAATTATGAAGGAGATTTCTCAGTTGAAGAAAGTATGTATGCATTGAATACTCCGGCACGATTTGATTTACAATCAAAGTAAAATATTCTTTATATCATAATTCTTTGAATATCATAGCACCCAATAGAATAATTTATATGTTTGTTATAATTAATTACAGGAGAAATATAATAGATTTGGATGGAAAAGTCAGTGAGTAAATAGAATAGAATAGTGTTGCATGAAGTTCTTTATATCTATCATAACATTATCTTTTCTTATAACTCTATCCTATCTCAACTCCATATTCTATCTATTGTAACGACTCCCGGCGGGAGTGTTGTCTGACTATGGTATACAACGGAGGACGACTACCCTTGCCCTTTATTGGTACAATGGTAGTGTGTAATACAAGGGTTATAATTGAACTCTTTATTATATAGAGACAATTTAAGGGGATGGTAGTAGGTTTGGGGAGAGTTGGGGTTTATATGGGATTGAAATGAGGGGGATGGATATTGGAATCGACTGAACTTTGTTGACAATGAACTGAACAGTGAATTGGTCGAGGATGGAATGGCTTTATATACCAGTGAAATGTTATCGCAATAATTATGGAATGATTTGTAATTGAGTTATATCATTTTGAATGCTATTCTTATTGTGTGGTCAACTAATTATAGTTCAGAGTAGTGACAAAGTCGCTACACTCCGAGCGTCAGAAAAGGAATTGGGGATTTGTATTGTATGGTTGGGTATTGAGATGTAAACTATTTGAAGAAACAATTGATGGATGGTCGAGAGATCTTGATGAGGGTTAGAGGGTTTGTTGAGGGTTGAGGTAGATGTTGGGTACGATGAGAGTGGAGTCGGGAAGTTATTTCTTGATTGAAGATCCAGCTATATCGTCATCTGTCTTCGGATGGTTCGATGGACTTGATAGACTGGAAAGAAAAATATATAAATGGGATAGGTAATAATATAAAGTTTATAAAATACATAAAAGGAAGAATGACTTCCTCCCGCCCTAAGGCAAGGTGGAATGTACATGAATTGTCATTCTTGAATTACTGAATAGCATTAGGAGATTGAATTGATATTGGGGATGGATCACTATGACAAATGATGGGATAATCATCAATGAGTTGAGGGGGTAATGGCTCATTAGGCCAACTATCAGGATTATCCTGCAGCCATAATGGACCTTTCCACCATATATGATTACCATTATTCATATCATGAGATGAGAGACCTCGGGTGATATGATCAGCGGGGTTCTCCTTTGTATTGACATAACGTGGTTGATTGATTGATAGATTTACATCGAATTGAAAATCTGACGAGATTGAGTTTATTTGCTCTATTCTATTACGAACGAATACACTGTGTTTATTTGGAACATTGTTACCACATAACCAATGGATTACGGTAGTGGAATCAGTGAAGAAATAGAGTGAGATTCTTTTGTTAGGGAATTCTTTGCGAAGTGATTGAATTGTATATTTGACCAGTCTATATCCCATTAGCAGAGCTTCCAACTCAAGCTTAGGAATAGTAGCCGGATTTTTCTTTGATGTTAGTCTGCATCGAGAAATGAGGAGGTGTGCATGGTTTGGAGTTGAGTTATATACACATGCACCCATTGCTTGTTTTGATGCATCTGTGAATACTGTGAGTGTAATTGATTCTGATGATGAGAGATGTGTGAAACGTGGAATAGTTAACGTGAATTTTTTGACATCTTGAACTATTGTGTTCCATTCCTCTCTTCGTTCGTCGGGTAGAGGTTGATCCCATGAATATTTGTCTAACCATAGTGATTGACTGAATAGTTTTGGTTTGAGGAGTAATGGTGTGATTAGTCCAAGTGGGTCATATACAGCTGCTATTGAAGCAAGTGTAGATCGTTTTGAGATTGAATTTTGAGTGGAACTATCAGTATGCATTAACTTATTCATACATACTTGAAGTGTATCGTCTATTGTATTCCATACAACTCCTAGTAGTTTCATTGATGATTTTGGATATTTATCACTCTCTGGGATCTTATTATTGAATTCAATTGAGTTGGAAATGAATTCTCTGATGTTCATGCTCATATCTTTGAATAGATATTTGACTGAATGATACAATTCTTCTGTTGGATTGTTTGAGGAAATCACTAAATTGTCAACATATATGGAGTGTTTGAGGTTTTTTAGTGATTCATCATCTCTGTTCTTTATTTCATTTGACAAGTGATATTGGATGACTTTAGATAATGTGTATGGAGATTGAGACACTCCAAATGGTGTGACTTTGAATCGGAATATGATAATATTATCTGAGGATACTGGTTTATTGATATCTTTGAGCCATAGGAAGCGAACCATGTCTCTTTGTGATTTATGAAGTTTGACTTGAAGGAATGCTTTCTCAACATCTGCAGTCACTAGAAAGGCATGAGATCGAGCCCTAATTAGTAGGGCAGGAATCTCTTCCAAACTATTTGGACCACATCTGATGATATCATTGAGCGATGGATGATTCTTGGTATGAGCTGAAGCATCGTATACAATACGTAATGGGGTAGTTGGTTTATCTGGTCGAGGGACACCTTGATGAGCGAGATAGTGAATGATGTTACCATCGAATTGATATTGATTTACGACCTCAATTTGATTATTTTTTAATTGCTCTTGAATAAGGTTATCGTAACATGACAAATGATCTTTGGTCTTTTGAAGTTTGGCTACCGTACTAACGAGACGTTTGTACGCCAGATTGTAGTTATCAGGTAATGAAATTGAATTGTCTCTGAGGCAATATTGAACAGTGTACCCTTGATCAGTTTTCTGAATAGTATTTTTGAAATGTTCTTCTACAATTGCGTCTTCTTGCTGACGAGATTGAGTCTCTGTCAGGGAAGCATCATTTGCTACTGAATCAAGTGCAAAGAAGTTTTCTACTTTTTGATTGAATGATAGATGATCATCAAGAGTGTCATCATGTTTGACTGTAACTTTATTACAGTTGATGACCTGATTTGTGTTGTTGATTGATTGATATGAACCACCAATGACATATCCGAGGTCTGAGGGATGGAGTTGTAGACCACTTGGGAGAGTGTACTTAGGTTTATTATTCATTATTTGAAGTGAGTGTGTTATATTGAGAAGAATTTGTGGTTTGATTTCACCACAACGTTGTGGATTATCAGAGAGTGTGATGTTATGATCATGAATGAAATTGATATCATCTTTTGAGAGACTTTGAATTGTGTATGAATTGGTTACTGGGCCTTCAATAATCATAGCAGTTACTACTATTGATTTATTATCAGGCAGAAGAAGACTGAATTTAGCGAACTCATAAGATTGTGGATCAGTAACGATCCCTGTTGCGAGTTTGAGTGTCATAGTTTTCTTGTCGACAATAGGTAGATTGAGTTTATCTACTAGAGATCGGGATATTAGTGTGGTGGTAGCTCCTGAATCCAGCATAATATCTGTTTTGATTGGGTTCTCATGAATTGGATGTGCCACTTGGGAGTTTATATTGAATAGACGGACTGAATTCTTTTCAGTTTGAGTACTATTTATATGGGTTGAAGTGACTGTATTGATTGATGTATGAGGAGGGACTGATTCTGAATCTGTTGTATTATTATTCATATAGATTGGATTTACTGTATTGATTGACGTACTAGAAGGATACTGTTTGAAACATAATGCATCTGCATGACTCTGATGGCATACGGTACACTTGATATGGCACATTGAGGTCTGATGATCAGCAGATAGACATGATAAGCAAAGACGCTTCTCAATGGCAATCTTCTTTCTATCAATTGCTGAGGGAACTTTCCAACAAACTATTGAGTTTCTATGCTTGTTACAGAACACACAGGCATTGACATTTAATGGTGTTCTATTTGATTCTTGGACTTGATTATTGACAAATTGATTTGATCTATTATTCTGATGATCAGGATGTCTTGGAATTGAAGGTGATTTGATTTTATTTGTATCAAGTACATCTGCTTGAGTGGTACTAATTCGATATTCAATAGATATCTCTTCTCTTATGTGATTATGAAGGAAGGATAGTATAGTATCTACAGACGTATCCTTATTATTCTTATAGATCTCTACTTGATATTTATGAGCAAATTTAAGAATGACTTCTCTTACACCATATATGGAGTGAGATGATTTGAGTAGTTTTAATTGATTGGTAAGAGCCATTAGTCTTCGAACTAGTTCTAGTTGGTCTGATGAACTATTGGACTTGGCTTTGAGTTGATCTAGGGATTGACATATGATTGCTTCATTCTCTTTGATATTACCATATTCTGACTCTAAGGTATCCAGAATTTCTTGGTAACATGTTCCATCATGGGGATAAATTGAAACTAGATCTAGGGCTGAGCCACTGAGATATTTGATGAGGTATGCATTTTTCTCTATTACTGAAAGGGATGATCTTTGACCGAATATTGTATGGAATAGAGTTATGAATGATCGATATTGAGATCGGTCATGTCCATTGAATGTTTGAATATCAATTGGTGGAAGTGGAGGGAGGGAAGATTGTTTATGTGTGTAAGGTATGGTTTCGTCAGGATCAATGCCTCTATTTGAAGTTTTGTATTCTTTTGCGAGCATTAATGATTCGTGACCCATTTTAATTATATTTTTTAATTGGTGGATTGATGATTTGATTAATTTGTGCATCTCATGTTGTTGAGAGGTTTGATTGGAAGCCGTGTCCATGTGTTCCTCTTGATTTGATGGTACATCTGACACTGAATTGGAATGATCTGTTATTCGATTGAGTTTAGTGATTACTGAGTTAGTCTCAGCGCGTAAGGTTTTGAATTCCTCGTAAGTCTCAAGCTGATTCATTTGATTTGATAAGCGAGGGATGATCTGATCTATGTAATGAAGTAAATTCATGGAACCATCTAGGGATGGTTCTAGTTGATCTCGCCTACGTGGAGGTCTTGTTGGACTAGCATTTGATTGAGAGCTTTGAGTAAAACTTGTATGATTATGTTCACTCATTGTGAGATTGGAGTAATTGATCTATCTTAGGGTTTGAATGAATTTGAATGATATTTTGGATTGATTGAGGTGGTTTGAATGCTTGCTGCCACGCGGGACTTGAATGATTTGATTGGGCCGATGCACCATGTAACGACTCCCGACGGGAGTGTTGTCTGACTATGGTATACAACGGAGGACGACTACCCTTGCCCTTTATTGGTACAATGGTAGTGTGTAATACAAGGGTTATAATTGAACTCTTTATTATATAGAGACAATTTAAGGGGATGGTAGTAGGTTTGGGGAGAGTTGGGGTTTATATGGGATTGAAATGAGGGGGATGGATATTGGAATCGACTGAACTTTGTTGACAATGAACTGAACAGTGAATTGGTCGAGGATGGAATGGCTTTATATACCAGTGAAATGTTATCGCAATAATTATGGAATGATTTGTAATTGAGTTATATCATTTTGAATGCTATTCTTATTGTGTGGTCAACTAATTATAGTTCAGAGTAGTGACAAAGTCGCTACATCTATATCTTTATATAATATTTCATCTTTTCAGATCAATTCAAACGGTAATAATTCCATCTCCTGACTATCGATATTGATTATCCACTCAATCAATAAAACCACCACTTCATTCACTATGATCTACCTTCTATGAATCAATCAATACCATGACGAGTCCTTTCATTCATTTGCTCTTATTCTCAATCAAGGTTTCATTCATCAATCATTGACATTCAATCAATACAATCTCTCAATCAATAATCTACCCTTTGATTGCTCAATCAATATCATCTTTCCTTTATCTTTCCATTGTTGTTTTTACCATTGCAAGTATTTCACAATTCATTTATTAAATTAGTTCATTCATTTATTGATCTTTCATATTAATGAGAGTTATCATGAATGGAATTCATATCTCGAAGTCGATCAGCCAACCACAACTAATATTAATAAGAAATAATCAATCAATAAAGAAATTGAATGAATCAATACTTACAATAGGATCATCTGGTCTTTCGCATACTAATTGTGAAAGTAGAATATTAAGAGTTGGAAGAATAAGATTAGTTAGTAGATCATCAGCACTTTGTAATATATCGATTGATTCTATCACTGAAGAGATACGGTAGAAGATTACGGTACATAGATTACTGTACTTGATGGAAAGAAATACGAAATATCTCTATATCCTTCAATGAAATCTCCACTTGCATAGCATGACACACATTCTTCTCGTCTCAATTTTTTTATAATTATAAATAACAATTATTTTTGAAATTAATTATAGGAATAGCAATTGAGAGAATTATTCGGCACTTTCCTGTTTTTTTTGGCTCGGGGAAAATTTGCATTTAACTCGCTATCTCTCGTCATTACTTAATAGTTTTCATTTCTCTAAATGTGATGTAAAATGTAAAAAAACGACCCTGCTGAAAGCGAAGGCAGAATGGAGAATTGCTCTCTCTATTTTCGTACTCTCCCGTTCAAATCTTAATAAAATTTTATTTTATTACAAATATCTATAAAATCCGTCGTTCCTCCTTCTTCGTTTCAGTCCAGCGCTCTCCCATTTGGAGGAGAGGGCGGGGAGCCCATTGGACTGCCCTACCTCGCAGGGGACTTATGCTAATTACCCCAGAACAAAAAGAGTTCCAATTATTCAATGTAATAATAAAAGAATAAAGATTGAATGATTGTTTAATGAATTAGTTTTAATGATACATAATAGATCGTTCATTGTGATATTTGGATATCTTATTCATCTTTTCATACAAATTGATTCCTTCTGTTAGAATAACAAGAGATGATCCATCCTAGATTACAATTATTATTTATTATATATTATAAGATTGAACTTGAATCTCTGAAGTAATCATTCGTCCTTCTTCAACTAACCATGCTTTCATATCTTCTTTGGCCATTCGTATTGATCTTTTCTATCAATTCATTATTGAATATGGGATGAGATATATAGTACTTACATCAATAACGTTGATTTGATCCGAATATAAATCATGAAGTATTTCATCTTTCTTATAATAATAACATGGAAGAATGAGAAATATACCACGTGATGAAACAGGAATGAGATCTCTTTCATTTCGACGATTTAGACGATACATTAGTAATAGAATAGAATATATTGACTACTCAATCTGTCCCTTCTATAATAGATTCAGTCTATCTACTCCATCCCTTCTTCAATATATGCTTCACTTACTTCATTTCCTCTCATATTCAATCTACTATAAATATGAAATCTAGAGCATGTTTAAAGTATTTATATTGTACACAGTCTTTCACCACTTATTCCTTCACGCATTGAGTACATTGTATTCACAATTTAATGAAACAGTTTCATCAAAGACAAATGAATTGATTAACATTCTTATTAAAATTTACTTTCCATTCCCTAAATAAAATTCGTCCGCTCCCCTGCAATCATCCATATACATACATATTCCATAAAGAAATGGTGTGACTATTGACAACTCCATCAACAGAAACACACAGTTCACTCCATATTGGTAGATCTAATACAAGGAAACAGTACACAATACGTCAATTTTTCCTTTCCAACATATTCATCCTTCTTTTTGCAAGTTATTTATTTCTATCTGACGATTGAAATGAAATGTCATAAACTTTCTTATATCATTCCATCTTGTTAATCACTCAGCTACACTCAGAAAAATATATTGAGAACGATATGCATATTGAAGGACGTGGATTTGATGATTGAGAAAAGACTAACTTTCTCCAATTACTCATTGATATCAAAGCATGTCATATGATCTCTGACTGAGTATATAGAGGGTCAGTTTGTCGTTCTACGAAATCTCCCGATAACATATCACTGTCATTATGGTTGTAATTATTATCACAAACCACGTTTCATTATTAATTCTAAGGAAAAAAATATTATTGTATTCTGAATTCTAATTGAGCTGTTATGAGTAACAATTTGTTAACAAGGGTCTCCTGTAAAAGTGTAGCAAAAACGGAAAGATTTGGATGAAAGTCGATCAGTGAATGTGATTGGGATCATGAGAAGGCCTAGCCACTTCATTTGGCCAAAACTGCAGATTATCGATTTTTGTGATCTACCCTGAAAATGATCATATTGTCCGTATAAAATGAACTTGCATAATTGCCTTGCTACTGCTGATAAACGCAGAAATATTCTATCGATCAACCACCCTTTCCCTCCCTTCCCTTCTTGCGCTCTCTCTGATCTACGTTCTATCTCGCTTGGATTCTCTCTCTAAACATAGAAATTCATTGTGGCTCTAGCTGGCTACTCTCGTAGAAAATAAACAACTGTATTTTATACGGTCAATAACTCGGTTCATTTTCATCGTACAGCGAGCTGACAGGTGTCATTCGAACCGCATTCTAATGATCTCCAAAAAGTTTCGCAGATAAGTCGTCTTCAGGGCGAAAAACGCGAAAAGCAGATTTTTGAGCAAAAGGTGACCTGTTCTCGAAACGTTTCTCTTGAGATCATTCGTATTATTGCAGAAAAAAAGTTTTCAGATGACGTACAAAGTCGGTATGTTGTTCATTTACCGTATCTCTGTCCCCTCAATGATGTTTAGTAGAGGACAAGGAACTTATTGTTACCCATTTTTTTCTCCTCAACAGTTTTTATTTTATTTTGATCTCCCTTCTCAGGTAGAACAACGCATACATTTTACAGCTAGAAAAAATACATGTGACAGCTACAACGCATGCATGTGAAATGTCACAAAAAATACATTTTACAGCTAGCGAAATGCATTTTTTCTGGCTGTTTTCTAGCTTTTAGCTGTTTCATAGCTTTTCTTTAACTGTAAAATGCATTTTTTCCAGCATTTTTTAACACTTCCTTGTCTTTTTTCTAGCTGTTATTGGGCTGTTTTCTACCTTCTCTATTCTCACTCGTTCTGTATTCAGGATTGCTGCCAGTGATTAAAAAACGATTTATTGACATAAATACGCGATTTTTAAATTTAAAAAAATGAAAAGTGAACCACTCAAGGAACGACAACAACGATGGAACGATCACAACAATAAACATCTAGCGGTACAACAAAACAATATGTATATGATATTCACAATTTTTATACTCATACAATATTTCCTATACAAGACAATCAATACAAATCATACACTAATATATTATTAACGAGCATACAATACCAGATATCATAACATACATTGTATCATCTTCAGCAATGTATTATGGAAACTTCCAATGTAATTCGAATATGTTCTAATATATTTCTTTCTTCTCTTTCAAATTTCAGTTCTCCTTCAAGATTCTTTATTATATCATCTTTAGATGTAGATTTCCTTCTTAACCTGAAATATTCAATCAACAATCCCGAATAAATACAGCATCACTTGCAAGATTGGTTTCAATCGATAATCTTTCTCCTTAAACAATCGTCTCTTTTAATACTGTAATCCTCTCAGCCCTCTCATTAGGGCTGTTATATTTCATAATGGCTCCTAAAAAAAGAAACTCTGATAAACCATTTTTTTAAGTCAATCAACCAATACCTCTAGTATAGCAGTTCTTTCATGTTGATGTTCATCTCCATCTTCTCTTCTCTATATACTTCAAATCTTTCATACTCTTCTTGAATATTTCTCAATTAAGTCTTCAATACGTTAATCTACAACAAGTATAGCATACTTATCTCTTGTCAATCTAATCAATAATCTAGACTCTATCACCGTTATCTCTATCTCCTCCTCTTTAACAATAAGTGAGAGACTAATGGTCTTCTCAATGATATTCTCTTCAGTTAAAATAGATAATCGTCCCACTGCTTGAGACAATTCAACTACGACTGAACTTTAAACAACATATTCACTAAACGATAAATCAATAAAAACTAACTTGATTCTCAGCTGCTTTAATTCCTTTATCATCTCTATCACTCCATTCTTTATCTTCAAACATATTCCTCAATATCTTCTCCATCTTCTCTTGAGTCAATAATAATACTCGATCATCAAATTCTATCACCTGTAACCATCCAACTATTTTATGATATAATTGGGTTTCATACGTATAACATAACTAATTTAGATTAATTAATACCAAATTCTCATGTACATTTGCACATCCATAATCATCTATTTCTATTTTAATAGAAAAAATAAGATGAAAGAAGACTATCGATTTATAATGAAATATGGGTGCGGAGCCACTTACTTGTTCTTTTAATTCACTATTTTATGATAGTGCACTAGATGTTGTATACAACTATAGTTTCCTCACTCTGTAATCCTTCCATTATCCATTGAATCGATTAAAATGAATGGATATAGATGAATATTGACAGAGTATAACTCGGGCCCAAGGTTGTTCTTCATCTTCTTTCATTCTCTTCTCAGCTACATGTATCTTCTTCCACTCCAGTTCCACTGAAATCGGTCGACGTTGTATATTAAGTCAGAACAAGAAGCAATCTTGTAACGCGAGAAATAAATCAGCAAAATACCATAAAAAATAGAAAAAATCAGCAGTTGCTTGTTTACCTCACATTTTATCCAATTCACACATCGATATGGACAGCACATGGCGGTGGGCAGCGGGTAATCGCGAGATCGACTCCGTCTACAAAGATTTATACACAAAGCAATCAACAAAGAAAATTGGCTTGAGAAATATTTAAACAGAAAAAAAATATACCTTTCCTTCTTCCTGAAACCAGTCACCTTGGTATCCTACGACGCTTCGTCACGTTACCCTACGGAATAGATACGCAATTACAACAATTTAAGGTTGAATAACTAAAAAAAAGAAAATAAATAAAATTTAAAAGATAGCGAACGCAACGCGTTCAGCAATAGCCGCAGCGCGCAGCACGCTGTGTCACATGTATGATTTCAAACTTTTTAGTAACTTTTTGTTAACTTTTTGTGAAAAGACAGGAAAAAGATAGCAAAAAGTTATGATGTCTAGCAATTGCTAGCAATTTTGTAGCTTTTAGCTGTAAAATACATTTTTTCGGCCTGTTTTCCAACATTTAGCTTTTTTTTAGCTGTAAAATGCATGCGTTGTTTTACCTGAGTTGTCCTCTACTAAACATCATTGAGGGGACAGAGATACGGTAAATGAACAATTGTTGTTAACATAGCGATTTTGTACGTAATCTGAAAAAAATTTTCTGAGGTCACCTTTTTGGTAAAAAAATCTGCTTTTCGCGTTTTTCGCCCTGAAGACGACTTAGCAGCGAAGGGGTTATGAACAACTTTTTTCTGGAGAGCATTAGAGTACGGTTCGAATGATACCTGTCCGCTCGTTGTACGATGAAAATGAACCGAGTTATGGTGGCTAGGCCTTCTCATGATCCCCAACCACACCCACTGGCTTGCTTTCATCTAAATCGGAGACAAAAAAATTTTCCTAGTGGCAGAACCGGCCGTTTTTGCTACACTTTTACAGGAGACCCGTGTTAAGTACGATGTTACTTGCCTAATATGTGGGCTAGCCAAGTTTAAAGCTGTTCTAGCAGTTTAAAGCTGTTCTATTAAGCTAGGTTTAAGCGAAGGGGTATAGAAAGCAGGTTAGCAAGGTTTCCCGAAATTGTCTCATTGTCAGTAAAATTTTTAATCAAAACTTCAGAATAAAGTTAGTCCATGATCCAAATTCTGTGTTGTTACTAATTTTGGTGTGCGAAGTCCGAGAGTATACCGTAATCAGGGCGGGAAAATTTCGCGCCCTGCCTTCAAACAGATTTATTTTTCGCGTTGTTGCTACGTCCTTTCTCTCTTTGTTCTTTGCTACTCTTCCACGTTATAACATGTTGCTGCTCCGTTTTTTTCTTTACTAAGTTGTCCAAATAACATCAATGTATTTCAGAAGAGTTGCGAAATGTTTGAGGCCAAGCTCGCTAATGCTGCCCTTCTCAAGAAGATTGTTGAAGCTATCAAGGAATTGGTAACTGATGCTCCCTTCGATTGCTCGGAATCAGCTATGTGCCTTCAAGCTATGGATTCATCACACGTTGCTCTTGTTTCTCTCAAACTCGAGGTATAACAGTACCTCATTGTTTTATATAATGATCTCTTTTAGGTGGGTCTCTTCGATACTTATCGATGTGATCGTAGTTTCAACCTTGGAATGAGCTTGGTCAACATGAGTAAGGCCCTCAAGTGCGCTAACAACGACGATACCTGCATGATCAAGCATGATGATAATGAAGGAGATAGTGTTACATTTTCTTTCTGTGACACTAAAAGGGACAAGACTCAGGTAATTTTGACCACGCATATCGTCTATTATGAGTATACAATTATTTTATAGGATGTTACTGTTAAAATGATGGATATTGATATGGAACATCTTGGTATTCCTGATCAGGATTACTCTGTAGTCATCTCAATGCCTTCATCTGAATTCCAAAAGACTTGCAAGGATCTTTCCATGTTCTCCGACTCTCTTAATATCACTGCCACCAAGGTATATTTCATTTGACATGAATTGTAGACTTATTATTTATATTTACATTGTAGTCTGGAGTGACTTTTACTGGAAAAGGAGATACTGGTTCTTCGGTTGTTACTTACTCTAGCACTAGCAATGCTGACGATGAGAAGGTTTGTTACCTAGATTAGTTGATTAGTCGATAATTATATATCGTTTCAGGAAGCTATTTCCATAACAGTAAAGGAGCCTGTCAATGTGAACTTCTCAATCAAATACATGAATCAATTCACTAAGGCATCTTCTATCTCTGATAGAGTAACCCTTTCTCTATGTAATGAAGTTCCTGTTGTTGTTGAGTATGATATAGAAGAGAATGGACATCTTCGATTCTATCTTGCTCCCAAGATTGATGATGAAGATAACATGGATTAAGTATAATCTCTTATCATTTGTTTTACCATATCATTTCACTTCATTCCCTTTGCCCGGAGCATTTCTGTCCCTCATAATCAATTTCGTACTATGCTGACTAATCTGTAATACGTTTGATAAATGGTTTATAATGACTAAGTGTGTATGATTGAATAGAATGGATAAGTATGTTCCGGTTGTCTTGACTCTCCATCTCCTTCATTCTCTATCTCATCTCATTCTATCTCTTCTCACTTAACTCCCTCAATCAGTGTAATATATCCTCTTCCAAGTCATCAAATACACTTTGAATGCTCATCTTTATATGGTTACTGCTCTCACTATCTCCTGTCACCTATTCATATACCGTATCCCAATTCTACCGTAATCAGTCAAATATCAATGTAAACTGTTTATATCGTCGATCTAAATGTGTTGATGATTTGGCGTGTCGAATGAGATTAGAAAGATTGGAATCAATATGTGGAGATTCATCTAAAGGTAGATCAATTGATTTGTTTATTTATCGATTTACATAGATGAAGAAAAGAACAGTTGTTATGTGAAAGAAGAATGAAATGAGTGTAACAATGGTATTGGAATGAGTTATGATGAATTAGAATATGATTAATTAGATGAAATATTGAATATCAGAATGTTTATCATCATCTCCATCTGATTGTGTTCATTTATTAAGAGAAATTAGATATTGGATTGGAAATGATAAATGTGAATGTTGGAAGATATTTGGTTAGTTTGAATATTATGATGATGTATCATTTATTCATTATGAGGTGTTATAAGAGAATGTAAGATTATTCAATCTATCATATATGAACATCCATGTGAAAGATTATTAATACGATATGAATATGATAAAGAAGAAGAGGAAGATGATGATGATGGTCTGTTGAAACAATCGATATGATTATATTATTGATTGATTAGGACAATTGGAAAGAAGAACTAAGAATACATTGAAGAAGAGGACTACACGTACTCCATCTAATAATCAAATAGAAGAATGGAAAAAGGAATTATCAGGACGTTTGTATTCATTCATTTTTATTAATTGATATATTATAATGAATCTAATCATTTCATTGGATACATTCAACTCTCTCTTATTTCATATCTATCACATTTCTTATCATATTATATGAAACAACATAATTTTTTCTAATCATTTATTTATTAAAAAATAAAATGGTTAGAACTAACTAAAAATCGATAATAGCCATATTACAGAATTATTCAAATTTGGATCATTGAATTTTGAAGAACGAGAGTGT
>CALSFV010000172.1:0-46058 GCA_943737045.1 Parapristionchus giblindavisi
AAGAACTGATCAAACAATAGATCCTATCACAATATCCTCCGTTTTTCATTCACTGCTCTCGACAAATCTCTCACGAAACAAAGTAAATAGGGACTGGAAAAAAGTAAAATATAAATTTAAAAATTTAGCGGAAAATGTTGTTTATGAGTGAATTTAAGGTCGAAATCTTCTGAATAAGAAGGAAGTTCCTCCATCGGCAATCAAAGAATCATCAGAATCATCTCAAACTATAGATGAGACTGAATCTGCTGCCGATAAAGGTAAGAAGGATAGCCAAGGGTCAGCCACCGACAAAGAACGGCCACAAAAGGGCCAAGGGCCAGCCACGGACAAAGAACGGCCACAAAAGGGCCAAGGGCCAGCCACGGACAAAGAACGGCCACAAAAGGGCCAAGGAACATCGCGCGGTCTATATGCTTCAGCTTTTCATTGAGAAATCCCCACACATACAACGCAGCTTATCTTTAATCCCGCTTAACTATCTTGTCTTCACCGCTTTGATCTTTGATCTTTGCTTTTTCAAACACATTATTTGAATCCTTACACCGCTTCTATGCTTTTGTAACCAAATTGATCTCAGAATAATCCCTTTGACCTTTGATCTCTATACTAATTATTACTATCCAATATTTGCATTATCTAAACATGTTTTACTTATTTTTATTCTTTATTCTTATATTTTATATAAACGTTTAATGTATTATGTGAGATCCGAGCCAGTTCTTCATTCATTCCTATTTATTTAATTATTTATTCAATTTTTGTATTGTAATAATCTTCCTAAATAAAGTCGATAACCAAGATATATTCTTGTAAATTTTCTTTATATGTTTTAATTTCTCTTCTCCAACTATCTCTCTCTCATATCACTCTTTTCTATCTGCTCGGATCACACATATGCATATTCATAATCACATCTTTATCTATAATCGATTAATCAATCAATATGATCTAGATCCATTCACCCATTTTCATTCACTCTAATAATTCTTCTAATCTTCTCTAACTCTCACTCATCCCAATATCGATTATTGTATTATTTCTCCTCCTTATATTGTATCATTTCATTCAGCATGTTTATGCTTCTTTTTTCAATCGATATTTAGACTAGATTCTGTCTTTCTTTAGTCTTGCAAAGATCGTCCATCCTCATGCACGCTGTACACCACAATACACACCACTGCACCAGTTCACAACACCTCCTTCATCTTCCTCATTCTTCCCCTATTATTGTATTCAGTTCCCTTCTACCCGCACACACATGTCAATATCGCTTTAACAGCTGCCGCGCGCGTTCAATCTCAAAACTAGAGCTATTCTAATGCTTAGGCTGAGCTACAAAATACGCGGCAACGCGTGCTATCAATCGTAGTACACGCCCACTCTCTAACAGGTAGCGGAGCAGCACTCAAACATGAGAATACCGTCGTACGTGCTGATGCAGCCCCTTCTGCTGCTACATCCAGGACTCCTACTTCATCTGCTGTAGGACAAGGTACACTCAATGACAGACAGACAGACTGACAGGATTGATCTGACATACTGACAGACAATACTCACACAGATATAAGCACGGAAATAGTGTGTGAATGTGTGCGTGCAGTGTGTGCGGATTCCCGTGGTGTCCTTTCCGAATTCACATCCACACTTTAACCTCCTTCTTTTATAATAAATGCACGAGACGTGAGATCCTCTATCCATGCATGTATTCCATATCTCCGTTTCTTCCTCTTCGCCTCTTCAGAATGTTTCGCTAACCCAGCCAAGGCTTATGAGGGCAAGAAGAGATAGATGTAGATTTACTACTAACATGTAAGGGAATGACAGAAAGAGACATAAATACGATTTGAATAGACTGGAGAAAAGGCGATGTGAGAGAAGAAGGAGGAGAAAAAGATGAAGGAAGAGAAAGGGAACAATATTTATCTGAAGGAAACAGAGGATGTAGTGGGGAAGAGGAAATGAATGAGAGAGATAGAGAGAGGTAGGAAAACTGAGAGGGAGGGATGGAGAAAGATGGAGAGAAGGAGAGATAGAGGGAGAGAAAGAGAGATAGAGGGAGAGAGAGGAGGAGTAAAAGTAGTGTGGAGAGATATTCTCCAGAGAGACTCCATTCTCTACCACTCCTTTCTCTTCATCTCTATTACTCTCTATCTCTATCTCTCTTCTATCGTTAGTGTTTAGTTATACGAAAGTGCATGGACCGAGGTTCGTAACCATTTATATTTTCCCCATTCTTAGTATAATTTAGTCTCCCATATGTATATTTTGGTTTGATCCTTGGTTCTTTACCCCAAATCCTTCCCCTGCGTCTCTGCCTTATTCTTACTGATTATCAATCGAAAGCAGCACGTCGCAGTCATTATCACTCCTTCACTCTGGCAGTCTGCCGCTCTCGTTTGTAAAGAAAAAAGTGTAGTGAAAGTCATTGTTGGAGTGAGAATAATTGAGAATGATCCATCATTGTCTGAGACATCTTACCATGCGTACCAAATCTTCCTTTGACAAGGAAATAAGCTAATATCGATCATCTTTTTCATGTTCATTGTTTGTAAGAGATGTAGTTAAGACCCATTGATTGATATTACACTATTTGTGAAGAGAGAATCGAATACACGAGGATAAGCCTCTCTTCTCTAATATAACCCCTCCCTTGTGTGATTGTTCGTATGTCTGATCAGAGAATGATAAGAGACAATAGGAAAATGAGAGACAACAGTGTTGAATGTGCTGAATATATACTCTTGCAAGTGTGCACTAGATGTCTCATGGAAGAGTCAAAGTTGATCTTTGATCATTTGTAGATCGAAAAACGGAGATTGTTCGTGTGACACAGACACTTCTCGATGCCATTGCGAACAAAGACTATGAGGCCTACACGTAAGGATTGTCTTTCAGTCGTTGTAGCATTATATGTAAAGATCTCCATACACTATTTCATTCAAAAGATCAAAACAATTCCAGTATAGAGAAAGGCACTAATGACCATCAATTAGGTTAAATGTACACCTAATATTTAGTAGATTTGTTTACTTTCCATTGATTTTACATACACTCTTTCATAATTGGATATTGAGTGAAAGATTACATTGAATTGTTCTACAGAGGGATAACTATTCACATAAAACAAACTATTTAGATACCTTTTGTTATATGATTAATGTGTAGTACAATATAATGATTAATGTTTACAGTCGACATTGTGATACAATGATGACTGCATTTGAACCTGAAGCACTAGGCAATCTTGTAGAAGGAATGGACTTCCATAGATTCTATTTCGATAATGGTTCGTATATTTCTCTCTACATATGTATAATCATCGACTTCCTGAATATGACGCGTATACAACACTAACCATCAATCATATCTCAATATGTCATCCAAAGATAGATCAATACGACTGAAAGTGCACTACGTCAACAATTATCATGCTTGTATTGATTGATTATTATAGGTGCAGCAGCCCCTACAACAGTCCAACAACGTCGTGCTGTTCAAACAACTCTACTCAATCCAAATGTACATCTAATTGGTGAAGATGGAGCAAGTATTGCATATGTGAGACTCACTCAATACCAGGATAAGTATGTTTTATTTATTTATATTCATATGATAATATCTGAACGCTATACGTTATAGGTACTATTCATTGTCATGAAAAGAGTTAAGGCCACAATAGAATATCCCATGCTTTCATTCATTTGTTTTCATCTAACCATCATTGTTCTTTTTCATTCTTCTTCTTTTTTCTTACTACACATATATTGACAATCGATCAAACTATCATTATGTCTAAGCAATGATAAAGACTCTTCTATCTAATGAAATGATCATTTAATACTTTTTAGAAATGGGGATCTTCGTACGCGTCAGTCAGAAGAAACTAGAGTGTGGCATAAGAAGGCCGGAAGGTGAACTTATTTTTAGTCGTTTTATAAAATAAATATGAGATTATTATAAAAAGTAATAAATTAATAAAGGATTTTTTTCGGATGTTTGTTTGCTCATATTATAACAAAATTTAGATTCATACAATGTTTTTGTTAGAACTATCAAATAATGAAAATGATGTAAAGATAAATGTATTTGTAGATGGTTATGTGTTCATGTTCATCGTTCGGGTGCACCATCATCTATTCATGCAAGTACATCTACATAAATGAGATGATCATCCATTGAATATGCCCACTTTTATAGTTGAATCTTCATCACCCATATACTGTCTATTCTTCCTTATTCATTCTCTCTATTGACATAATCGACACTTGAAACCTTGTGAACTCTTCTATACTATATTCATCTATGTTATTCATTTATTGATCCCCTATCCTTATCTAGTCCATGGTCCTTCCCCTTCCTTCGTAGACGTGCGAATCGACTCAGAATCAGTCTAACAGTCCCTTCATGACGTCATTCTAATTCATTATGAGAGTGATATCGCTTGTCTATGTAACACTAGCGTTGTGCGCCCCCTAATCACCCCCCCCCCCCCTGCAACTCTTTCTTCCCATTTATAGTCTCTGATTTCGCTATCTTCTCGCCATTTGAATTTAATCTTTGTGTCTATTTGAACCAACTCTATACTATTTGTTGTATTGTAACACTATTCCTATTCATTAACCAAATCTGACTGAGGACCATTTATTATTTGTTTATTCATCGCGAAAACTTTATAATCTCTCTATCCCCTTCTAATTGTGTAGTATCTCTCTGATGGGAATGATAATGTCTATAATGTATAGAACTTTCTATTGTATTTCTTTCTCTTGTGTAGTTTCCCTTAATCATTCTCTAATAGTTGTGATCTATTCCTTCATCAATATAATAAAGACAACAAGAGCATTTATATTATATTTCGTCTCTAGATCATCGGCTGCTTTATATTTTGTAGACGTTTCCATGTACAATTCAAACCAATCCCCTCTATCCAATCCAAACTAGTCAATTAGATGACCTACCGTACTTCCCTCTCATGAACTACTGTAATCAGTTTCTCTAGTCTTCTATTTATATGTAGTCTTCACATCGCTTGTCCATTCGTTTTCTTTACCGTGGTTCATTACTCATCATCTTTTCCTTTCTCATTCTAATTATGTCATCTCAGTTGTGTACTACACCATTCTATTCACAGCTTATGAATGATCAAATAAAGTAAGATGTTTATTAGACTGATTCATCTATGAGACAATCACACGCATATAATGCAAACACTCGGACATATCAATAAATTAGAAAGACCGAAAGACCTGTATAACTAGTTTAAATAACTAGAATGATAATGTCAATTGTACATATAATATACAGATAGACCCGTTAACGGTTGGTCGAATAAATCATCTATAAATGTGTAATAGCAGCTAAAAGATCATCGTTTCCTTCTAAATCATTATCATCCTTTTCCAATGTACGATTTCCATGAATTGTACACAATTGACAGAAATCACGCATTCGATGGGCCTTCAATTATAGAAATTAGATTAATGTAACTATTCTGAATATTGAAGAACGAATTATGTATCTATGAAATTATGTGATGACTCTCAGACAAATTTAATCTGGAGATTTTTTTATTGCCATCATTTTTATTTCGATAAGAAAGTTGTGAGTCATTCTTTCTTTATCATACAAATTAATAATATTAACGAATAATGACCCACCATCGATACCCATTATATGTCCCTATCTCCTAGATAACGTATGGGCTATCTACTATAATAAACAATTGAGGCTCACGGGGAATATTTATCCAGTTCATAATGGGTTTCACATCAATATTAGATATTCGTTTTCTGATATGTGATGAAGATTCGGGATAAGAGTGTAGTGGGAAGGTGCATGTCGTGGGTATTATGGTAGGTGAAGAAGTATTCATGAACCACACTTTGTGGAATATCACATCATTTTTGTCAATTTCATGTGGTTGGGAGTTATTCTCTTGAAAATGGAATCATTGTTCCCCAAGAGCTTCTGAGAATGACATTTCTGATATGTAGAGTTGGCTATTCGGGAGCGATTGCGGGCCCGCAAAGACTACTTTATTCCTACTCGGCTTATTTTTTGTGATCGGTCGTTCTTCTCTGTTCTCTTCACTTGGGGGAAGCAAACGAGAAAACGAAGGAATGTGAAGAGAATAGAGAAGAACGACAGATCACAAAAATAAGCCGGGTAGGAATAAAGTAGTGGTTGTGATTCAATGCCATTGCGGGCCCGCAATCGCTCCCGAATAGGGTGGTGGGCCGATATGTAATTTCAATTTCGGATCACGTGTTTTCGTTAATTATACCTTGAAACTTCGGTTTTGAAAACACGTTAGTTCAAAATGCGAGAGAGATGGGAATAGCGCGGCAAAAGAGATCTTGAGGCGACTTTTGCCATCACTGTGGTGCGCTGTTTGGTGTGTTTTCACAATCTCATAATAATGAGGTGGCGCGGCGGAGATCGTGACAGAGAGAATCATTTGATGCCATCTCGCACGCACACCCTCTCTAATGCAGCCAACCAAACCCGCCTGGCATCCGCCTCGCCCTAGGGAGAGGGCCCTCTTTATAAGTTGGGAAACGTGATTCGCCCTTCCTTCATTGTTGCCCCGCTATTACAGAGGCTGAACTAACGTGAAAAAGAGAACTCGTGATGAGATTCCCGGAACTACTTGGAATGAACCCCTGATCGGAGAACAACTCACTGAGAACAATGCAAATGTAATTGATGGAGTGGGAACAAAAGATGCAAAATCGACATGAGGGAACGATTGTCTGACAATGAGCTCCGATTAGCATAGAACAGTTTGAGTAAAACCGACGTTTCGGAACCAAATTTTCGGAACCGCCTGACAGAATAGACATGGTTCTGGCTAATCCAAATGGGCTAGTTGGTTTGGCTTTCTTAAAATGTGCTAGCATCACAGTCAGACGTTTCAGGAAATTGTTAATATCGAGATAATTGTTGTTATGAGCATTTGGCCTGTTCTTTGTTTTTAAACATTAAAATGTATCGTTGTCTTTAAATATAAAACGATTTGTAACACCATTTGAATAATTTATTTTGGGTTCTGATATGGGAGGTTCCTAGCTAACGGTTCCGAAACGTGGGTTTTACTCAAACTGTTCTATGCTAATCGGAGCTCGGACAGTCGTTCCCTCTCGCAGATTTTGCATATTCTGTTCCCATCTAATTGTGCTCAAAGATCACTTTCCCAATACAATAGTTTCATTACCATAATTCCGAATAGCTCATTCTCACAATAGGGTTGCGAACAAACTATTTCCATTTATCGAGCTACATTTCGGCCCACCACCCCGAACAGCCAACTCTAATTTCTAATATGGGAAATGTGAATGTCGGTCGTACATATCATCCTTTATTCATTAACTCCCACTACATCTCTGGGGATCACCATACACATGCAATCACCTTTTCATATGGAGATCGAATCATCGAATGGTTATTCAATGATAATACAACACTGTTCATTGTGGTTGTACTTTTATTGTATCATTTACTTATTGTCATCAGTGGTGAGATGATCGAGCCAATGATTACTGGCATCACTACATAAGTTGAATGGTGTTGTGGGGGAGGCATTGACATGTAAATGCGCGTGGGCATAGAAACTCTCAGACCTTTACCATAGGCGGTGGAGTTTTAAATGTAAGTTGGTTGAATGAACCCCGAAAGGAAAGAGAATTCGAGGAAGATCCAAGACGAGATGGAGAGACGAGTTTTTTTGTTTTTTCTCAATTTTAAAGTAGCTCCGCGTGACCGCAAGCAATGAAGAAGCCTCATGGCAATCCATGTGAGACAACACCGCTAATCAGCCAATAAAGTTGAAAATAAAATTTTTAAAACATTTAAACGAATGTATTGAAACAAATGATATGCTGCGTTCTGGAACGAAGTATTGACCCAATGAACATACTATCGCCTCCCTGACTATGTATATCATTTTCGAGCAACGAAGTAGAAGTAAGCAAATCAATGGCACACAATTTTCTTATCGATCTAATAACAGCAATAAGTTTTTATTGTTTTAATTTATAATAATTACAAAAAATTTTTTAAATAATTACACTGAAACGATAGTCTAAACTACTTACTGTGCATTCAGATATGGGATCTCGTTTAATGGCCAATTCTCCGAGGAGTTCATATCTACAGTAATCAATCATTAAATGAATAAAGTAAGTGAATATGAAATGTGTATATGATTAGAAAGTAAAGAATATAAAATGAATATTTACTTATCAGTTATTGGATATCTTCTAACCATTCCTCTCACTTGTAGTGTATAAATCTCACGGAATGGTTGAGGCTTTAATTTAACCTACGAATTAAAATTATTATTGATTGAATTGCACTACACTTATGTACTCTTACTTCAACAAATAATGAAATGTAATCAGGATCTCCTGGTTCCTTTGAATTTTCGAATTCAGCGATTTCTCTAAATAGTTCAATTGGAAAAACTTTGAATAATATAATTGATCATACGTTGTATTGGGTGTATCATTCATCTGATATGGATGGGGAGCGTATACTTTCATTATAGGTCTCTGTTAACATATAATGCATTATAATTTGAAATTGGTGTGCAATTACTCTACTTTTACTTCATAGTTGAAATCGTCGCACAAAATTTAATAACGCTTACGGAATATCAATACCAAATCATATACTCATTATTTAGTAATCGTCAGAATTACATTTCTGATGGAATTTTTGAGAGAAAATAGAATATACCCATTTAACATGTCCTACAAGTTGAACACAGGGTAATCGATATAACGAATCTGATATGAGATCCATTACTTTTGAATGGATATGCGAACCTCTGCAATATTACGAAGTAAATTCAATTAAACACGAATTTGTTCGTTCTATAATATAAACTTTAAAAAGATCTTTCTAATCAATATTCTAAAAGAGGGTATATTAGATTGATGGAATAGAAACACTGTTAGAAGTTGATTGCTCGACAATACGGCATAACTAGAAGGGAAAAAAAGAATATAAAATATGAACCTGACAAGTGCGTCACTTCTCTTTTTCTTTTCTTTCATGCACATGCAAGTGTGAGAACTGATTCCTTTGCTTTCACAAATCAATTTATTATGAAATATACTACGAAAGAGTGATGTTGGAGGATGAGGACCGTCTGATGATAAGGCAATTATTTTGAATTAGAATTTATTACAATATTAACACATTATTCACAATGTTAATCTCGTTTAGCATTCAGAATTAATGAAGTTAAATTATTGTGAAAGATCTTCTAAATATTTCAATTTTGGGATTTAAATAAGTAAGAATCGTTAAAGCAGTATCATTCACTAATTATGAAACATACTTTGAACTGGATTGGAGGTAGCAAACAATGACTCCGATTCTTCATTGAAACCTCGAGCTATATCTAGTAATGTTTCATAGATATCTCCAGTAGTAACAAGTCTGAGAATAAAGAATATTTATTTATAAGAGGAGGGTCTGTCGTCAGATTGTCCTTTTGAGATAGAAATACCATTACACTAGAATCCGTTTTCGATGCTGATTGCGAATCGGTTTACTGTTACCTACGCTTCGAGAAATTCAATATTTAAATCCATGTGGTTTTATATACAAACAACTCGGACGGTGTCGAGAAATCACTTTTACATGTATCTCATTGTCAATGCCACTAGTACAGTAGATTAGATCTTCGAGTATTATTTTGAAGGTTTCGAGTTCAATCAACCCTCCCGGGAGGGTGATTGAACTGAAAGATTTTCGGGATCCCGCTCATTTACTGTACTTTTAAAGATACTAAAAAAACTTTCTGCCCTTTGAAAGTAATATGACGAGAATAAAAAAATGGAACTATGGCAAACACTGTTGTACTGACTATGATCACTTTATCGACGTCATATCTGATTAGATAATATTGACGAGAAACACTCGTTCCATTCGAAGACTTAAATGCAACAAAATCTTTTCCTTGATTTTTGTTGATGTTTCACAAACAAAAGACTTTTCAGGGGGGGGGGGGGGGGGGGGGGGCTTGGACTCATGCACTTCAAAACGTTAAACGAACACCTTATCCACCTATGAAACTTAATTGAATTGCAAAAGATGAGTTCACGACGGGAAAGTGTGTGCAGAAAACCACTATCGATTTTCTCGAAGAACAGGGCAACTTTTGGAAAGAAATCGTGATCAGAATCAAAAAGTGATTCTAGTGTTGTGATTGCTATCTCAAGAGGCCAGACTGATTTGAGAACGTCCAATTGTCATTAAAGATTAAAGAAATTATGGACCTCTTTCTATTATAGTAGAGATTAGTAGCTTTAATTGGATTATTTATTCTGAATTCATGAGGAAGTCGAATTGAAAAGAGTGGAGTTGATCTTTCGACCATCTTGAAGAAGTTATCCTGTAATTATTACATTTTTAAAAGAATTTTCATTAAGTATTTGAAAATCTCCACTGAGGCAAGCACTCTCAAAGTGACCGTCAACTTATAGTTAGAAGTATGCCACTTCTGCAATGATAGTCTTGAGCCATTTATCGAGCAACTTGTGGATCCAATCATGCCAGAAAGAGCCGGGCGGGAACTTGAAGATTTTGGTCAATACCATCTCGACACTGGTTCGATCATCGAAATGCTGTCTTTTGGGAAAGTGATAGAAGGCCGAAAACAGATGGTAATGGGGAGAATATGGTGGGTGGGGTAGAACAGTCTAGCCATAACCAGCCAGTTCAGCCTGGGTCAATTTTGCAGTGTGGGATCTTGTGTTCACTCTTACAATAGATTTCAGCTTTTTTTTGTTTTTCTACGGATGGATTTGAGATAGACCTTCAATTTTCTCATCTGAGTAACGTACACTTCTGCGGTTATAGTCTGTCCATGGGATAACAGTCCACTTTTTCTGCAAGTGATGACATGACTGACAATGAGACAGTCGAATCTCCATCGCTTGATTAGAAGATACACTGCTGCATCAACCTCCAAACCATATCGATTGGGGATGACAACATGAAGCATTCTAAGCCAGACTGAGCTAGAGAGACTGACGCGAAAACAACCCCTGGCAGAGGAGGAAACGTCCCTCAATCATTAAGAGTAGAGGCCCCAGTGATGTCAGCAATAGAAATACGAGGGACTAAATGTTACAAAGATACTTTCGCATCAACCCGAGTGATTCATTGAAATTGTCCGAGAGCTATAAAGATTAATTTAGGAGAGAGAACAATCATCTTTTAGTGTGACAATTCAAATTCACATTGACATATCTAGTAGTAGTATGATACCGTTCTTCCATTGTTCCTCATATCTCCCATAATGACTATCGCAGTCTTACTAGCTATATTGTTCGCTATTAATCGTTCGAGTGTTGATCTACAATAGATTATTGATTAGATGATAATCGTATAAATGGAATCACCTCAATTGAATATCTAAAGCAGCTAATCTACTGAAGGAACGAACATTGTTCCCTGGAGAAATTAATGATATTCAACATATTATCCATTCAAAATTTTCTTTAAATACAGAATGGATTTGATGCTCGTTATTGATTTTTTTTATTTCGAATTAGACACATAATAATACCATCTTTAATTTTCTCTCTGAATCCTCCAATATTCTGAATTGCAAAATGACATTTCCTTCCATGATGTATTTGAAATCGATGGAACTCATCAAGCTGTTCTCGACCTATCGCCTTTAGTTTAACAATTTATAGAATAAGCATTTATTAATCAATCTTACTGTTCCATCTTCTCTACACATCTTCTCTCCATTCTTTTCCTCTTTATACAAATAATCAACATTTACATAATCGATAGTTGTATTCCGAGGTGCTCCATTAATGTAAGAAATGCATCCACGATCTGAAAGTTTCGTCAACTAAGTTAATTATAGTAGATATCTTTCCCATTCTTCCCCATGACCACTTTCCTTCACTTTAGTGTTCTACCACTTTTTGTCCTGTCAGTAGCTTCCCTCTTAGAATAAAAAAAATCTCTCGATTAGCATTTTCACTGATCAAGGACGAACATGGAATGGTACTTTATATCATTTCCCAGAGAGGAACTTAATGTCAAATCAGAATATATCCACTATGTTCCATCTACCAACGTTGGTATACATGAGAACGTTTGAAGGTCATTGAGCGAAGAATACACAAATTATGTGATCATTTATCATATAATTTGTGTATGCTTTTATACTAATGGAGTAATATGTGTAAATAGTGAAGGTTAAACAATATTAATTGAGGAAGACAAATATTCGTTAAATATCGAAATAGTTATGTTATTTCATCTCACATTCAAACATTTAATCGAATATTCACAATAGTTGCATTGTTTTATAATCATGATAAATGTTGACCATTGAACGAAATAAATAGTTTGTTTTTATTTTAAGCTGATTACTAATATTAATAGAAAGATCTAGAAAACGCGTTTTCAAATGAACTTAAATATAGATAAGAACTTTTTCTGTTGATAAACTTGCTTTCACTTATAACACACAACAAAATGAGTGGAAAGAAGAAAGGAAAATGAAGTACCTCTCATAATATCCCATATCGATTCTTTTGATACCGACAAAACGTCATGAATATTCTCATGAAGTTTAGCCTAAATTAATCGATATTCCTTTACTCATAGAGATAAGAAAATATACCTTATTGAACATTTCGAAATCAACGAATCCAAGATATTTCATGTATCTAACTGTCAAGGGAAGAAGTCGACGAAATTCATTTAGAGATACAGAATCGAGTGCGATTATCGATAGCGATAGATGGGTCTATAAGATAAGATGTAATAAGTTCATTGAATTAATCTTGTAAAGTAATTTTTAAAAAGTAGATTCGAAAAAATAAAGATTCTTACATTATTGGGATCTTGCTGTTGCCGTTTGCTCTGAAATTATTTTTATTTATTTAGGATTTATTTATGACAAACAAACGAGAATGGGTGGTGCAGCAAAGTTTCGGAAAATATTTGAATAAATTATTGATCCGTTTCTAACACAATCAACTAATACTTCTTTTGTGTTAACAAGAAAAGTTGGGCCATCGATTGATAACTGAAGAAAGGAATCTAAGAAAGAATATCAAGAATTTATATATATTTATATATATACTACATAGATATAGTTAAACATACAATACTTGGTTCTGATAGTTTATCATCAAGAGGTTGTTGACTGCATCTGGAAAAGATCAAAGATCAAAGATCAAATGGAAGATCAAATAAACAAACTCGACTCCGGAGAAATCGACGGATGTCGTTTCAGGAATGAGTATTCCACTTTCATGAAGAGAGAATAATTTCTCAAAATTCGAAGGGCATACCAAACGACTAAAAAAATTCAAAATATTTTAATTGAATCCAAAGGCGATAACTTTTAGAGACTCTAGTTTTTCTTTTTTTGGTACATATGAACTTGGAGAGCGACCTTTATCACGATTTTAGAATATAATATGTTCCTCTTTAAAGATCAGAACAAAAGGAACATCAATCTTTGCTTTATCAAATGATACTCTCACTTTTCATTTATCTTATCTACATTTTCCGCTAATCAAATTTAGAAATTGAAAGCGCTTTAAGAGATAAAACGAACTGGTCTACGACGTCATTGAAAAAGGAAAAGAGAAAAACAAACGCTTGCAACTCCTTTTTATCTAAAACTTCGGGTTGAAATGGATTTGTGAGTGCCCAGAAACAATAAATATTTCCGCCGATCTCAAATGAATCTGCAAATTTGAAAATTTACGAACATTTAATCGATATAATCATAACAGGCTAACTAGTGAAATATTGTAAAAAATCATACCATAGGGATAGGGCATCAGAGTTCTTGATTCGTGTTGGACAATCTCATTTTTGGCAATTTGTTCATGTTCAAAAATAACGAAGCCTATTAGAAGAATGACAAAAACGACAATGGGACACCACTGGAATAACATAAATTATAAAAGAAATTCTTCAGTAATAATGACTAGCTTCTATCCAGTCTATATGTTCTAAAAGAAAAGTACCATTAAAACTTATGTAAATATTCAAACTTACAATAGTTTTCCTTATCATAAGGATTGCTCAAAAGAACAACAAGAGAAACAATATGGGACATTGGTAGATGTAAACGGAAGAAAGTGGTTATAAAACATTGTAAACTATAGACTATTGTAACTTTCTTTCCACTCTCCATACATCAATGTCCATACACAGACAATTTATGAAAGTTTGTGAAATATTTTTTAAATCACCCTTATGATCCGTACAATCGATGAATTCCTTGATCTTTGATCTTTACTGTCCTCTTCCGATTGTTGAACATCATATTTTGATCGAAAGGACATGAGATCTATAATAAAAGTGAAATGGGACAACAATGGTAATTAAGACTATGAGTGAAAGTGAATGAAGGGGTTGAGAAGAGTTGTGATATGATGGATAGACAAGAAGATTCATTAGGTTTACCCTTTTCTCTCTTCATCAATAGTGTTCCTGCCATACTCATACTTTCTCTTTCAATCAGATCAAGTCTCTATCACTCTTAGTCTATCTTTCTCTCTATCTCTCCATCTCCTTCCTTCTCTATCACTCCCATTACATCTTTATCTCTATATCTCTCAAGCATTCTATCAATCTTTCTCTATTACCATCTCTCTACCCTCTCTATATCTCCATACGTCCTTCCCCTACTCGTTCTTATCTCGCTTAACGCCTCCTCATCCACACATCAACATCCCCTAAATGGCAGGAGAAAACTCGCGTATTTTGAGCTGCTTCAAGGACGGTTATCCTAATCACTTAATGATAGAGGAAGAGATTAGGGGAAAGTGACGATTAGGATACGCATGATTGAGTGGAAAGAGTGGGTGGTTTGTGATATCATAAAGGATTTCTATCAAGGATAATGATCATTAATCATTATCTTTATTGATATGAGGTAGATCTCACCACTCTTTTTTAAGAGATACATGAAATATGATGTTAATCGTTTGAACAAAGCTCATTCGAAACTCTAAATTCAAGTTAATTATGATAAAGTGAGAGAATAAGGATTGTTCAGAATGGAATGGTTGAATTAGCTTAGGGTTATCCTTCAAGGAATGTTCACGTTTGATCGTAAATACAGTGAATCAACTCAAACTAATCCTATTCAAACAACAACTTCTATTAAGAAGTGAGTAAGGAGAGATTTACATTACAATGAAAAGTGAACACTCTCATAATAGTTTAGAGTTTAGTCGACCCAACACTCTAATGAATATTTGCAGCTAAAATGCATTGAAGACCTTTGAGGTAAATCTTGACCAATCAATACGATAAAACTGGATAACAAATTTTTTTTAAAGTTATCCTTACTTTTGGCACTCAAATAGGTCTTAAATAAGCCTCAAATAGGCCTCTTACAAAATGAATTATATTATAAATGACTTAATAAGGACTCGCTTATGAAAAAAAGAGGACATATTGCACGAGATGACATAAGAACTAGTTTTGTTATTCTTGGACATAATACAATGGTTTAATCTACTCCATAGTCTTCCCATTTACATAATTTCAACGCTAGTATCTCACCAGGGAAGTCTGGTTTTCCGGTCCCGGACTTCGGGATGGGACATATACCATTCGATAGGTATCCGAAACAGAAGACTTTTTCATATTGACCATTTTGGTAGAATGCCCCTGTCCGCAGAGTTATTTGCATATTTCTACAGATTGTTTTCGTCCTACAATGAAACCCAGTCTCTGTGAGATCGAAAGAAAAAAAACCATTATAAATTGTATATCCTCTTATAAGAAAAAATAAAAATATAAATTCATGTTCACCGGCTTTTGATATCGTTTATTTCTCTCTATCCCACAAGCTCTTTTTATCTGTTATTTCAAATGTTGTCGCATCTAATTGATGTATGATAAATTAAATTAAATTAAATATCACCACAGAGACTGGGTATCATTGTGGCGAAAATCCGTAGAAATATGCAAATAACTTTGCGCCCAGGGGCATTCTGTCAAAATTGTGATCATGTAAAAGTCTTGTTTTTCGGATACCTATCGAATGGTATATGTCCCATCCCGAAGTCCGAGACCGGCCAATCAGACTTCCCTTGTCAGTATACTTTGATATTTATCGTGGAATGAAACAGATTACATAGAAGCTGGAACGTTTGTGTTTTGCAATTTTGAGCTCGGAGGCACCCATGAAAAAGTGTTTCTGATACAGTTACTTAATTTATATTTCACATTTTCTAGGAACGATCCTCTTCATTTTTACGAAATCATCAATCGAAAAGCAATATCTCTTAACATAAACAACTGAAACAATCAACAACAAGAAGTAATATAGACAAAACACTTAAATTGAAATTTTTGTTCCAGAAACATCATGGAAATGATCGGCTAGTTTAATTGTTTCAATTAACAAAAGCTTTTTCAATTAGTTTCATTAAAGATGGAGGCCCTCGAGCCTATTAGAAGAATGACAAAAACGACAATGGGACACCACTGGAATAACATAAATTATAAAAGAAATTCTTCAGTAATAATGACTAGCTTCTATCCAGTCTATATGTTCTAAAAGAAAAGTACCATTAAAACTTATGTAAATATTCAAACTTACAATAGTTTTCCTTATCATAAGGATTGCTCAAAAGAACAACAAGAGAAACAATATGGGACATTGGTAGATGTAAACGGAAGAAAGTGGTTATAAAACATTGTAAACTATAGACTATTGTAACTTTCTTTCCACTCTCCATACATCAATGTCCATACACAGACAATTTATGAAAGTTTGTGAAATATTTTTTAAATCACCCTTATGATCCGTACAATCGATGAATTCCTTGATCTTTGATCTTTACTGTCCTCTTCCGATTGTTGAACATCATATTTTGATCGAAAGGACATGAGATCTATAATAAAAGTGAAATGGGACAACAATGGTAATTAAGACTATGAGTGAAAGTGAATGAAGGGGTTGAGAAGAGTTGTGATATGATGGATAGACAAGAAGATTCATTAGGTTTACCCTTTTCTCTCTTCATCAATAGTGTTCCTGCCATACTCATACTTTCTCTTTCAATCAGATCAAGTCTCTATCACTCTTAGTCTATCTTTCTCTCTATCTCTCCATCTCCTTCCTTCTCTATCACTCCCATTACATCTTTATCTCTATATCTCTCAAGCATTCTATCAATCTTTCTCTATTACCATCTCTCTACCCTCTCTATATCTCCATACGTCCTTCCCCTACTCGTTCTTATCTCGCTTAACGCCTCCTCATCCACACATCAACATCCCCTAAATGGCAGGAGAAAACTCGCGTATTTTGAGCTGCTTCAAGGACGGTTATCCTAATCACTTAATGATAGAGGAAGAGATTAGGGGAAAGTGACGATTAGGATACGCATGATTGAGTGGAAAGAGTGGGTGGTTTGTGATATCATAAAGGATTTCTATCAAGGATAATGATCATTAATCATTATCTTTATTGATATGAGGTAGATCTCACCACTCTTTTTTAAGAGATACATGAAATATGATGTTAATCGTTTGAACAAAGCTCATTCGAAACTCTAAATTCAAGTTAATTATGATAAAGTGAGAGAATAAGGATTGTTCAGAATGGAATGGTTGAATTAGCTTAGGGTTATCCTTCAAGGAATGTTCACGTTTGATCGTAAATACAGTGAATCAACTCAAACTAATCCTATTCAAACAACAACTTCTATTAAGAAGTGAGTAAGGAGAGATTTACATTACAATGAAAAGTGAACACTCTCATAATAGTTTAGAGTTTAGTCGACCCAACACTCTAATGAATATTTGCAGCTAAAATGCATTGAAGACCTTTGAGGTAAATCTTGACCAATCAATACGATAAAACTGGATAACAAATTTTTTTTAAAGTTATCCTTACTTTTGGCACTCAAATAGGTCTTAAATAAGCCTCAAATAGGCCTCTTACAAAATGAATTATATTATAAATGACTTAATAAGGACTCGCTTATGAAAAAAAGAGGACATATTGCACGAGATGACATAAGAACTAGTTTTGTTATTCTTGGACATAATACAATGGTTTAATCTACTCCATAGTCTTCCCATTTACATAATTTCAACGCTAGTATCTCACCAGGGAAGTCTGGTTTTCCGGTCCCGGACTTCGGGATGGGACATATACCATTCGATAGGTATCCGAAACAGAAGACTTTTTCATATTGACCATTTTGGTAGAATGCCCCTGTCCGCAGAGTTATTTGCATATTTCTACAGATTGTTTTCGTCCTACAATGAAACCCAGTCTCTGTGAGATCGAAAGAAAAAAAACCATTATAAATTGTATATCCTCTTATAAGAAAAAATAAAAATATAAATTCATGTTCACCGGCTTTTGATATCGTTTATTTCTCTCTATCCCACAAGCTCTTTTTATCTGTTATTTCAAATGTTGTCGCATCTAATTGATGTATGATAAATTAAATTAAATTAAATATCACCACAGAGACTGGGTATCATTGTGGCGAAAATCCGTAGAAATATGCAAATAACTTTGCGCCCAGGGGCATTCTGTCAAAATTGTGATCATGTAAAAGTCTTGTTTTTCGGATACCTATCGAATGGTATATGTCCCATCCCGAAGTCCGAGACCGGCCAATCAGACTTCCCTTGTCAGTATACTTTGATATTTATCGTGGAATGAAACAGATTACATAGAAGCTGGAACGTTTGTGTTTTGCAATTTTGAGCTCGGAGGCACCCATGAAAAAGTGTTTCTGATACAGTTACTTAATTTATATTTCACATTTTCTAGGAACGATCCTCTTCATTTTTACGAAATCATCAATCGAAAAGCAATATCTCTTAACATAAACAACTGAAACAATCAACAACAAGAAGTAATATAGACAAAACACTTAAATTGAAATTTTTGTTCCAGAAACATCATGGAAATGATCGGCTAGTTTAATTGTTTCAATTAACAAAAGCTTTTTCAATTAGTTTCATTAAAGATGGAGGCCCTCGAATGCCTATTCAAATGCGTAACATATCGGCTAGGCAAGTGATAAGTGATATGCAAGAAATTAGCGAGGTCATTCATCTATTCCTTGGCGTAGTGGTACAATCGCTGTTTAGTTAGTGTAACGTCGCGTGTTCGATGTTCCTATTGTCCTATTTTCAATATTTCCATGCCTTCACAATCAAGATTGATGCATTCATGATTCTAGCGACCAAAAAGCTGAATTAGCATAAAATAAATAGTGTACGGTATGCAGAATAACTTTTGTTATCTTTGTGTCTTCAAAATTTGTTTACGAAAATATTCGTGGGACTCCACCTTTAATTCATTTTTTTTATTTCGGAAACCATTTCATTCCTCGCGTTCTATTGATAATAGATCAAAAAATTAATCTTTATTTGAGTTACGAGCACAAACTATTTATTAATTTCGTACAAGATTTATATAATTACAAAAAAATGGTAGGGATGGTAGGGGTAGGGATACAATACATAAAATGAAAATTAATCATCGACATTGATTTGTTTTATCATACATGGAAATGTGATTAGATGATTGAGAAGAAGATGTTCATCCCGTGATCTGTTCCTTTATCTATCTCTTTACCAAATACCATTATCTCAAAGATAAAAATCAGTGAACTAGAATGCATAATCTTTATAATGTATCATCCATATCATAAACTTGTACTTGACATTCCCAATGTTTCCAATTCCTAAATGTGAGATCAACCATTAAATTGCCAAGAGAACAAACTAAATAACCTTTTCCAATTCTTTGATTTGTTTATTAACTTGTTCAACTTCTCTTTGTCTTTCAACTCTAACACTTGTATCTATATTCAATGTTGAATTCGCTTTATCCACTGCATTTTCTCTTTGAACAACTGATAATGATAGTTCCTGTAACAATCAACTTTTACAATAAAGTCATCCATCACAATTAGATCACAACTTATCATTTCCTTCATCTATTTTACAACAGAAAAGGTGTGGGTGTTGGAATATCGAAGAGTGTTTAAAAGAATACTCAAGCCAATTGTAACTCTTCACTCACTACACTCTTTCTCTTTCTTTATCTGCATGCAAGAAGGCCATACTCGAATAAGGCTATGTATAAAACACACTTTGATTGAAATACATTTCGTATGTTCAAGGCATTTTAAAGGCTATCCAGGATGCTCGGGGATATTCAGAGAAAGTAATATAATTAGCAATAAGGAATATGATGAAACGAAAGATTTCTTAGCTGACCTTTTGTTTTTCCCTAATTGCTCTTTGTATATTTCTATGAAAGTTTTTCAATCTTCTCAATTCAATAGAATATCCTTTCTTTTCTTCTTCATAAGCTACTACATCCATAGTCTCGAATGGTTCTAACTTCTTTCTTATTTCATTCAACGATTCTCTCAACATAAATAATCAAAGATGATTAATAAGAATACGAATTACTCTTCATCAATGATAAGATGCTGAAGTTCTCTGACCTATAATTTTCAATTTGTCTTTTGATTTTAAAATAAAGACAACCTCGAAATCGATCAAATCTCGTTGTTCTTGTAGTTCTATCGCTTTCTGTGACATACGCTTTTCTTCCCTGAATACATTAGGTAGTAACTTGTACTTTTGAATTTTATAGTGCTGTGTTTGCACTTTGTTTATCATTGAGATATCTGTGGTACCAGATGTAGATAACTAGTTTATTTCTCTACACAATGCACATTCATCGAACGCGAAAATAGGGTGGGGGGGGCCGTTTCGGCAACGAATCGTAAAACGGTTGGGAGATGACATATGGCAACAAAAGTTGTACCATTGTTATCAGTAGGAGTGTACCTTGTTGTACTACCGTAATCGTCAGGAATCGCGAATTGATTTTTTTTCAGTCGACCCATGATTCTCAACAACAATTCTCAACAATGTTCATGGTTGAAAATGACAGAAGCTGAAAAATTCATAATTCTCCGAGACCAAATACTAGTTGCCGTTATATCAATAGTGAGCCAACTTTTATCTTTCAGGATACCGTAACCCGAACTACCGTAATCGAACCCGGATTTGCCGTGAATTTCGCTATAGTATTGTAGAGTACGGTAGCTAGATTACGGTAGTTCGGGTTACGGTATCCAGAAAGATAAAAGTTGGCTCACTATTGATATAGTGGCAACTAGTATTTGGTCTCGGGCCATCATGAATTTTTTCACATTTGAAATTCGCAACCATGAACCCCGGGTCATTTGTCGAATGAAAAATAGTCAGTCCGCGATTCCTGAAGGTTACGGTAGTCCAATACCGTACACTCCTACTGATAACAATGGTACAACTTTTGTTGCCATAGGCCATCTCCCAAGGGATCTATGATCAGTTGCCGAAACGGGCGTTGTCGAAAATAGAACTTCATCTGAAAAAAGGTGATGTTGTCGAGAGGAGTCCGCTATTACTAAGGATCTATACCGAAAACAAGTACGATATTTTATGAGTAACTTTGAATCGTAGCGCCCACAGTTGTTTCGAGTGATGTTTGAGCACGACAACGCTCTGCTTCATGTAGACCCGTTAATGCCGAGATTACAAAGTTCACAAACTATGTCACACTCTTTATTCACCAGAACTTGCTTATACAGATTATTGTCTTTTCTATGCGATGCAACATGCTCGAGAAGATAAAAACTTCAAGAACCACAAAGTGAAAAACAAGTCCCTAGTTAAGGTACCCCAGGAGAATTATTCCCAGTCATATAAAGGAATAATTCCCTTATATGACTGAAAATGCTTTCTCCATCAAAAATTCCCTTACATGATATGGAATTATTGCATTATATGGAATAAGTCTCCTGGTGGTACCTTGGCAAGGGAATTTTTTAGAGTGCGGGAGGTCGAAACATGGTGGTTGGTCTCATATTTTACAATAAAGAAAAAAGAATTGTGTTCACCGATGGCCTGGCAAAAGACCATAGAGGCGATTTTGACCCTCACAATCATTGATGAATAAAAAATTAAATTTGAAGTGGTACCGCAATATTCAAAAGGACTTATGTTTCAACCTAATAATAAACGAAAGGATAATACGATGATAGCAAACTAACTTCATTTTATCACTTTCCGGGGTAATTGTATCAATCGCCTTCTTCTCTTTCTTCTTCACTATTTCTATTCTTTCTTCTTCAACTTTTCTTAGAGTTTGACTCAATATTCCAACTTCTTCTCTTTCTTCTACTAGCCGAGTTTCCAGTTCTTCCAACTATAAATTACATTTTATTTAAAGATATCATTAATTTATTTTGACAATATAGTGGTCAACTGCTAATAGCACAAATGGAGAGAACTTTACATTTTTCATCAATCGATGTCTAGCTACTTTCATAGCTGTTACTTTCCTCTTAGCCGCAACATTTTTCGTCTTCGCTTGAGATACGGAAGTATTCATATTACGTGAAGTAGTTCGACCATTCTTCGGATTAGTAGTCTTGGGTCGAGAAGGTCGAGTACATAAACTCTATAATTATTTATGATAACAATATCATTAGAAGAAAAGATCTACTGAATCAGTTTTTGAATTGAGAGTTCTTTCCAATTGTTCAGCTTGTCTTTGTAGCATTTCATTACGTAAAGTAAGAGCAGTCTGAAGACCATCCAATCTATCCAATTCAGAATCCTCAAATATATAACTTTAATTAATCGATCGATGTACACCTTAAGGATTGAATTTGCGATAGCAAAATCAGCATACTTTTTTGAGAGAGAGTTTCATTTATAATTAGGAATTTTGATGACTAGAATAATCAATAAATGAACTTACCGATGATTCTGGTTCTTCCGTGAATCCTGTCTTGGTAGTTCGCAGATTTGTGTATTGTTTTCGAATTCTTGATGTAGTCTGAAAAGTGTAAATTTTCTTAAAGGGAAATTACGGATTACAAACTGATTGACTCTTCCTTGTTGCCATTTGAGATCGTTCAATTTCATTTCGAACTGATTCCATTCTGGAATATATAACATGAGTATTCGATAACATTATCATTTTCAACCTTGCAAGTGTATCTTTGGAACTCTTTCTTATTCCTTCCAGATATTCTCTTTTCTTCTCAACCATTTTCTGTAATCAATCAATTAGGATATTTTCGGATAAGTTATTGATTGGCTTATACCTGAACCTTGACAAGTTCATCTCGCAATGCCTTTGTTGTTTTGTTATCAGTTGCAACACTAAAATGAGAAGTCAATAATGGTATTCATCGATTCAAACTAACTCAATATGAGGTTTATCTCTTAATGTCTCAATGAGATTTCCAAAATGATCTTCTCCAACATTCCTTTCTATTTCAAATGCATGAATACGAGATCGAAGACTATCGGCGGTTTTCTTCGATGTCTCATATTTCCTACAATACCGTCAAAACGAAAAAAAGTGAAACATTTGTGACAATTTGTGACAAATTGTCACAAAAGTTCACAAGATTTTGAAATTTTTGTGTCATGATATCAAAACGCGGTTGTAAGTATTTTATTGGATAATATGGTATTTGAGCATCTCTGGGCTTGCCTAATTGACATGTGAAGAAAGCGATTCAAATAATTCACTGCGAACGCTGTTTGGTGAAACTGGTATACGGTAGGATTTTCTACGGTATACCTGTTTTGCAACCTGATCCATGTCATGATCCAAACAGTGCAAATACGCTATAGGAAGTCATGTAATGAAAGGTACATCCATGATTAGACGAAGGAAGCAAGATGGTAGTAGTTTTACAGTAAGATTCTACAGTATGCTACAGTATACCAATTTTTCACCGCGGCGCTCCCGATTAATTATTTTACTTTTGTCATACATTACTTCATTTGGCAAACACATCCACACTAAGATAATTAAGAAAATACATCTTCAAGTGCTAGAAAAACGCTAAAAATAGGCACTTTGTGAACTTTTGTGACAATTTGTCACAAATTGTCACAAATGTTTCACTTTTTTTCGTTTTGACGGTATACCAACTTTTTTAAAAAACTTTGATTTTTGAACTTTGTCCACAAATTTTCAAACAATATGCGAAAATAACGGTTTTTCGACAGTAGCAATTCTTTAGAAGTACAAATATCAAAGACCACAATTAAGCAATAGAGTAAAAACTTTTGTTAACATCTGTAACATAAATATTGGAGCTTCTAAAATAAGAGATTTCATCAGAACAGGGACGAGAGCTGTTAAAGAGTCTGTCAAGCAAAGGAACTACTTAACCTTATCACTTCTTTCTCTAATATTTTAAGCCTAAAGGAAGCTAACGCTCTGAAATCGAGTGAACTTCAGCATAACGTTTTCCGGTGTGAACTGAATCCTAACCAAAATCAGGGAAATCATTATTTAATAAATTGCGAAGCCGCTTGCAGAGGAACCATAATTTTAGAAAACTTTCCTTCTGAACTGTAGGGTCAAAAAATTGTTTTTCATGTCATGAAGGTGAATGATAAGCTATGACTATCATAATTTGAGGATATCACTCGCTACCATCATCATTTTGGTCAGAGTCATTTAGATTTATTACATCATACATAGTTGTATTCCTTGATGAGTTCTATGCATTGACTCAAAAGATCAACTTAATTGCCTTCCAAAAGTTACAAAAATTTTAAAAAAAGAGTCCCATGATGTTATGCCGACACTGTATTGTACACTACAATAACATTGTGCTACTTTACATAACATACTAACATAACATATTGTACACTTACAGTACCGTGCAAAAGTATGGACGCAAAATTCGAATCGTTATAACTTTTTACGTACTTGGCCGATCGGCCTCGGTTTAATTTTATTATATAGTATGAACATTGGAGAAAATTATGAAGGTATCGATTATTACCTACGGTGATGAAATGATTTCATCATTCTTGTAATGCCGAGGTGCGATCGTAAAAATAGGTTTATTCTCAGGTAGATTGTTTCTGTAAGTCCAATTTTTTTGTGAGGAACGAACAACTATCAGTGAACATTTTAAGCTATTAACCACGTTGATTGCATACCGTTCCGAGGAATTAGCTAATTTCGCCTGACCCATTAAAATGTCGTAAAAATGCCATAACTCAGTCCGTAGTTGAGCTACAGCTCTCCGATTAAGCAAGTATTATCGCATAGTCATGGCGCAGCACCATGTCAATTTCGGATGGTTTCCGGCTCTTGAAGAGAAAATTCGAAAAAAATTCCAAACCATTTTTTGGACTTACGGTATTTCCCAGCCGGTTTTTCCAAAAATCTAAAAAGTTGCCATGACGTGCCTAAACATCTACCTAACACATCTACAAAGTGGCGAGATTACAGCACTTCAATTACGACTTTGCCAATAAAAATACCATTGGAAGTCAAAGTGCACCGAGCCTAACTTCTTTCGCTATGGAGAATTATTACGGGTCAATAACACAGTATTTCATATCAATTTTGATCGGATTTTGAACCAAGTGTTTAATAAACACATTTCCTACAAGTATCCTGAATTTAGTTCCACTATTGGACATTCCGCCTTTTTTATCTGTCTATTTTCTCGCAAAATTCCACTCTGACTGTCAATGGTATTTTTATGGGCAAAGTCCTAATTGAAGTGCTGTAATCTCGCCGCTTTGTAGATGTGTTAGGTAGATGTTTAGGCACGTCATGGCAACTTTTTAGAATTTTGTAAAAACCGGCTGGGAAATACCGTAAGTCCAAAAAATGGTTTGGAATTTTTTTCGAATTTTCTCTTCAAGAGCCGGAAACCTTCCGAAATTGATATGGTGCTGCGCCATGACTATGCGATAATACTTGTTGAATCGGAGAGCTGTAGCTCAACTACGGACTGAGTTATGGCATTTTTACTACATTTTAATGGGTCAGGCGAAATTAGCTAATTCCTCGGAACGGTATGCAATCAACGTGGTTAATAGCTTAAAATGTTCACTGATAGTTGTTCGTTCCTCATAAAAAATTGGACTTACAGAAACAATCTACCTGAGAATAAACCTATTTTTACGATCGCACCTCGGCATTACAAGAATGATGAAATCATTTCATCACCGTAGGTAATAATCGATACCTTCATAATTTTCTCCAATGTTCATACTATATAATAAAATTAAACCGAGGCCGATCGGCCAAGTACGTAAAAAGTTATAACGATTCGAATTTTGCGTCCATACTTTTGCACGGTACTGTACATGTAATTAACATGTGATACACTAAATAAATTAGTTATGTTTTTTTACAATAATTTGATAGTAAAAAGTTTAGCGGATATATGAAATAACAAAACCTACTTAATTTCTTCTTCCATTTCCGTTCTAATTGTGATCAATGCTTCATCAGCAATAGTAACATCTCTTCTTAACTGATCGATATGTGTATCCTTAAAGTTCAAATACATTCATCTCTTCTTCATCCATACAAACTATTTATTATTTTGAGATTCAAAATAGTGATGAATGTTTAACGGGCACTTCATAGTCCTTCTTTTAACTGATTTATCAGTCATTCTGACAATGACGACATGCCCCTCCTTATCTTCCACTCAAAGAATACACAATGATCTAATGAGGAAGTTGTGTTCTTTAACGAACACAAGATGTGATCAACTGGATATATCATGATCAATTAGATTGGATTGTTTGTTCGACTAACCAGATCAAATGAATATGAAAGACTTTTTAAAAGATTAAAATAATAACCTGTACGTTCTTCTCTTTAGCCAATCGTTGTCCTTCTTCTTTTGTTTTCTCCAATATCATCATTAATCCTCGTTTGTTTCCTTTTCGTTCATTAACACCACCAAGCTCAAGCTCAAAAGTGTACACTTTTATGAGAGGAATAGTAAACCTTTTTCCCACGATCTTTATCCCCGCCAAGTTAATTTTTTGCAGTATTTTCTTTGATTTTCGGTACAGTGCTAAAAAAAATCATAAGATATTTATTTCGTAGTAACATATAATACTTTACAAATGACTTAATTTAGTTGTTTTCCATGAAACAACGAGTTACACATAACGCCTTTACAAAGTTTAAAACCGCCCATTTCGAGCAAAAAAAAGGTCATTTTCGCACCTGAACCATATATTCAAATAGATCATATAACCTACTTAAAGTTATTGAGTGTACCACCCATTCTTGAAGCCTCCATTGTTTATTTAATCCCACTTCAAAGCACCTTATTGTTTTTATGATATCCAAAGAAATTATACAAAAAAATGTTTATTAAATGTCGTTTAATATTTCTTATCGTTTTCAGGCGGAGTTTTAACAAGTTTGACCTACCTTGGACCTATTTTCAGGTTCTGTTAATGAACAACAGCATTTTTGGATTTCAGATATGGTCTTATAATTAAAAAATTAAGCTATGCCTACGCAAAGAGGCCATTTCCTTGTGATTCAATAACGAAATCGGTTCTATTCGACTGAAATCCATCGCCACTATATTCCTATACCAGGAATGTGTATATGAATTAAATTGATGGAATAAAGAAATGTATATCCTTAAGCATGAACGGGAATGATGAATTCAAACCTGCATTTGTGCAATCTTCGCATTTACAGAATCTAATCGAATACGAAGCTCATCTTCTATAATAAATATTAAAATATTATTATAGACAAATAATTGTAAATAGAAAGATACGAATGATTCGTCTTCGTTGTGATTCATTCTTTGTCTTTTGTAATATCATATCATCCATCATCAACTCATTCTCTTTCTCAATAAGCTATAAATATTTCCGAATTGAAACAGTGAATAAACGATTTTTCTTAACCTTTTTCTGCATTTCTTCGTAAGTTCTATCACGTTCTATCTTTTCCATTTCGTATTTAGAGATCTAAAACATTATTTCAGTCAATTTTCAAATCTTTTTCTCATTGATTGTACATACAAAACAGACAACAAATATTTACAAATTTTGTTTCACGCAATGCTAATTATTTCTACTGATAGAATTTTTCAACAAGTTGTTTTGGTTAACAAATTGACCTCCTTCTCCATTATCGTTTTTCTCTTATTACAATCAGTGATTCTTCCATTGTCTTCTTTTAATTTACGACGCTGCAATTGAGTATTTTCCTCCTTGTTACAAGAATGTGCAAGAAACAAAAAAAGCAAAACATCAAAACAATTTGAAATTTCTCATTTAAACCGATGGCCAATCTTTTAATTTCTATGCGGTTCAAATGAAAAGCAATTATCATTTGTTCTGTATGTTTCACTTATTTTTATTCAATATCTATTCTTATGTGATTAAATAACACAATATATAATAACTAACCATTTGCAGTATATCCTCATCCAATTGTACACTTATTTTATCCAAATGATTCTCTATTTGTGTTTGATACGTGGATAGAAGTGCCTGAGCAACAATTGTAATCAATTTGGATTGTGTTTTTGATTAAAAATTGTTCAAAAAAATTCACATGATCTGGTTCCAGTGAAGGTGGGATGGACATAATCTTTGATCTTCTTGGAGCGACCAAATCTGACTCTGAACAAAAGTATTTAAATCCGCGTTTCATCGAATAAAGCATGAAAAAGTATAGCAAGCAGTCTCTGAAGGGCTAACCTCTTCTTGTGGTCATAGGAGTGTTCACAGTTGACTTCACTATGGTGGAATAGTACTAATGTCCACTTCCCTTGAAAGAAGAATGAGAGAGTGAAGGATAGAAGAGTGAGGGATGGAGATATTGAAACGTCAATGGATGTTGCTATGGCCAATGTAGAGTAGCCACAGACTAATGGGGAGATACTAATATTCCGTATGAATATTACAATTGGCAATCTCTTCTTTTTTGGTAGATCTTATCATAAAGCAGCAATATATAGAAGATAGTTTTTCATAGCTATTGTTGTAGGCCAAAATGGTATATGGTAAGCTATTATTCAATGGAAGAGAAAGTGGTCGGATTGCATGTTTCAGAAGAGTACTTCTTAATGGCCATTTAATCCCTTTTTAGATTTGATGACGTCATTGACTCTTCTACTCTTTATTCTTCTTTTGACTTTTCTATCATCTAAACTATCACGACATATTTCCTTTCTGTATAAAAGACATTGATTCCTCTCCAATCTCACATTATACATACAACTTCTCAATCTTTCTTTGTTTCTTCTTTATTCTTAAAGAAATGTTCATTTTGATTTCGATCTCTTCATAACAAATAGTATTGAGTAAGGAAGATACCACATACAGGGATTGTGCTCATTTCAATATTCATTATTTAAAGAAGAGAGACTAAAGTTCTTAGTGAAATAGTCGTCCTACATCATTATTCACTACATCTCTGATTTCATTTCGCACATAATACAACTCAACCTCCGCTCATTTACTTGATTTTTGTAAAAGCTATTTTATTTTTTCAAGTATTATCCCAATCTCTTTTTTGTTTATTTTTCAGCAAATTCAGTTTAATTCATTGTCAGAATGCACTCAAAATTGGCCTCACTCGCTATTCTCTTCACTCTTTTCTCATTCGCATTTGCTGAGAATAACGATAATAGAAATGGTAAGAGATTATTATTTTAGTGTGCTGTGATATAAGAGATAGATATTAATTAAAATCCATTTCAGCATTTGCCTTACATGACGTTCGACGTGAGTTTTTTTGCATTTTCCTCCATTTCATCAAAAGATGATTCTAGTTAAATGAATTCAATCATTTTTTGGAAAAGATGACAAGACTTTTCTCCATAGGAAAACAATTTATTTGATCATTCTAAATATCGACTAATAAAAAACGATACGATTTTCAGCCTTCGCATTAGTGGACAAGAGGTCGAATGAGGGTAAGCATTCTATTCAATTCTCCATCCTTTCGTATTGTCTCTTTTCTATCCTTCACATGGCAAACTGTCATATATTCATAAATAAACTTATTCAGGAAGATTTGCTCGATTTGCTCGATCGTCTAATGAAGAAAGAGATCCACGCTTCGCATTCGCTTTTGCTAAAAGATCAGCACCGTCAGGTTCTATTCTTTACTATTTTGATCTTTGATCTTTCCATATGTAACAGTTCAGATGATGCTATTGAACAAATGGCAGAGAAGTTCGCTCGCAGATTTGCCCGTGATGTTATCCAATCAGGAAATGAACGAGGATTTGCATTTGCATAGATTGATCTTTGATCTATTAGAATTGATCTTTGATCTCGCCTTCTTCATCATTGTTCTCATTCATCTTCATTCAGATCTATTCCACAATGGGTGTAGTGGCATGAATAAAAAATTGTTTATTATTCCCTTTATGAGTGGAGCCACAAACAATGAACCTCTTTGTAGTGCCATCAAAATGATTGAAGAATATCATTAAACGTGTAAATGCTCTTCACTATCAGATTTGAAATTTCTTCTCAGGTAAAAAGAACTGGACCATAGATCTGACGCATATTAACAAAAAGTGCAGAGGAAAGCTGATAAAGAATAGTTGTGAAATAGTTTTATGTTCTCTCTCTTTCACAATTTTCGTATGCTTGCCTAAACATCTTCCACGCAAAATAATCCTCCAGCTGCTTGATTAATGGATGAAACAGTTTCTGAAATATAATATGAAATTAAATGAATATAATGAATACGAAATATCACATTCGTTTCATTTTCATCAAATGATTCATCTTATGGGGATGGAAATGTTCATACAAGGGATATCCTGGGTTCTTCATATTCATTATAAATAATGAACATGTTTTTTTTAAATGTTCAATTCATAGTCATTTCAACAATAAGTCAAACATTCGATACATTCTGGAATATAATGGTATCAAAATCAAACGTAGGGGTTGTGTTATTCGAGGACCGAAATGAATATCGCTTATTCTTTGTGTTTTCTTTGAGAGAGACTAGTAAGTTACTAGTAAGTGAGGCTCTATACGTTTGATATATCTCTTTCTATCGATTAGGTCGTTCTATTCCAGAAAGTTTTTAAACTCATAGATTATTCCTTAAATGCTCTAGGTACCAAGTAAATATTTCCTTTACTAAGTAAATATTTCCCTTTTTTTCAACTGATTTTTGTGCGCACAAAGATTGAAAAATGCATTTTGTCCGTATTTTAGAAAATATTACCATCTCATTTCACTCAACATCAGGTAAATATCAAACATTGCAACATAGAACTGATAAAGAATAGTTGTAAAATTCTTTTCATTTCACAATTCTCATTTGCTTACGTAGACATAGATATTGGTTATCGTTATAAACAATGAAGGAGAGACTATCAATTCATTACATTGACATCAATAAATGATGTGTCCTAATAAAATGAATCTTCTCCTCTAATCTGTACAAGTATCCTTTATCGAGAGTGAGTATTTACAATTCTAAATATAGACTACATTTCACAAATATCATTGGTTCTTGTTTACTTACTACAGGCACAACGTGAAACTGGCACACTTTGTGATCACATTTGTATGTATCCCTATCTCTATAACCTCTCCATCCTCTACACTCTCTCAACTATCTATCTCTCACTTCATTTCGTCGTCTCTGCCCTCCATAATAGTTACAGTCTATTCATTCCATCTATTGATATATTGTGTAGTCTCTCACACAGAGGGAATAAGCAGTACTCCATTATAAAGCATTAGAACTAATTTGATTTCGAGGTTCTATCCTCTATTACCATATTATTTTTATCATTTCGAGCTTTACATTCGTTCCTTCCCAATATCCTACTATTCATTATAAACTTGTATTTTAACCTTGAAAACATTAGATGTTCGGATGTGATTGTTGTTGTATATCATCATTCATCTATGTAGTTGGACTATTCTCCATTCTCACCAAGGTATTCAATACTTCACTTCAAACCAGCTTATGCAAATCCTGTTTGTTCATTATTTCATTGAATGGTCCCATAATAGTCCCCCTTTGTTTTCAGTGTAGTGACGATCTTGTCATGCACTCATTTACAGATTCTTCCTTGGCTTCACAAGAAGTTCATCAAGGACCAGAACAAATCCCCTGAATTGAATGAGAAAAACTACCAGAAGGATGTTGTTTATCTATATCAGGTAACACTATATTATTGATTGAATGACACAAAGTTAGGTTATTGATTTACAGTTCAATGGCACGCCAACGATCCCTTCGATGTCTCCATTCTGTGTGAAAGTTGAAGGTTTTCTTCGTCTCAACAATATCAAATTCGAGGTATTTCAAGTCGAAATCGAAATTTTAAAAAATAATATGTATATGTTAAGAGACGTTATACAATGTCAATACGCGGGCAGAATGGTCTACTTCCAATGGTTGAATTGAATGGAGAAATATTCTCTGATTCTCAAATGATTATAAGAAGACTCACTCAGATCTACAAGATCAAGGTATCATTGGGTTACTACGAATTATGCTTAATACATGTATATGTCAGTCTTACAAAGATGAAGAAACTGCTGCAATGGCCCATGCTATTGATCGTCTACTAGATAATCACACATGCAAGTATGTTTCAATTCAATTTTTGATGATTTTACGTTGCTTATCTCAGTCTTTTAACATACCAGAAGACACATAATCCAACTCCCATTATCACTTCAATTGCTAAGTCCATGGTACCGGCTTTTATTCTGCCAATTGCAGCAAAGATTGGAAGCTGTGTCATGAATAACATGGTAGGCCGTTTTAATATTAATATATGTAACAACCGATATTAATTTAGATTCACAAACGTGTTATCGCATCCATTGGAAAATTCACTGATGCCGAATATAATGAACTTCTTAAGAATGATCTCATTCAAATTCAATCAATCCTTGGAAAGAATAAATTCCTTATGGGAGATGAACCAACTAACGTATGTTGACATGTCATTGTTATCTCAAGTCCACATCGTTGAGAAAGTTCTTAATATCTTGTTCAGCCCAATTTAAAACATATTAATTCCGTATTATCATTCAAGGTTGATTGTACTGCTCTTGGTCAACTCGGATGTTCGATATATGCCTTCCCTGAAGCTAGGTGTGTTATTCATTCATTCCTATATCATAGTTTACATTCAGAAACTACATATTTGACCTTCTTGAGTCTTCTGAACTTCGTCTTCTCAAAGAATACATTGATAGAACGAGAGATACCTTCTTCGGAAATGAATTTCATCAGTAAACATCAAGAATCTCAAATATGTCTATGTATTTCTATACTTGCATTTTTAAAGATTAATAGATAAATGATAACTTTGTTAATTCGGGGGTATTTAGTATCACATTTTACAATTCAACAATTTTTGACAGGATAAACTTATCTTTCACCATTCCCGAGTGCTTTTGTAGTCATTGATATTGGCGATCCTCATAAACAATAACCTACTCGGAGAGACTACTTCCATGTATATATGAATAAATGAGTTACAATCTCTTCATAAAATGAATGGTCGTTTCAGTAATCTCTATCTAGAATGAATATTTATAACCCAAACTGGATATTTGTTTCACAATCGCCCTTCATTCCACATATTAATCGAGCATTTTTCTGCAATCGTGAGAATAGCATATTTTGCGCTTATTTGTACATGCTTTCGTATCTTGTCTTGCCTTGTCTCTGCACTCTCATCTTTCTCCACATTCTTTATCTTCAATCTCACATAGTATTATTCTTTGCACCATACTCAACAACAACTTCTTTTCTCGTCCATGCCAATCTTAATCCTTTTTTCACCATACCATTTTCATTAAATTTTCGTTAAATTTTTAATTTTGCATTTCATGTATTCGATTTCAGGCACTGATGACACAATCCTTAGAAGTGATATTGATCGACATCGATTGATTGCCGTTGAGAACATCTTATATAATTTAATTAGTTCGATTCAACATTTTACTTATCGCATCAATCAAATATATCGCGAATGAAAGATCGTTCTACTTTGAGACAATGACCAAACAATAAATTCATCGAATATGACCATAAGAAACCTGATTTGAATGAAGAATACTATTAGAGAGGCGTTGTTTATCTGCGTAAACTTTTATTCTGTGTTACTTATTTTATTATAATTGATCATGAGTTTGAGTAAAAAACGTAATCAAAGTATGAATCTACCTTTTCTCCCCGCGCATGAGAATATTCTTTGCTTTGTAACGGACACAACTTTTTGTGCACACGTGAAGCTATCACATTTTGTGCTCAAATGTTTGTACCTTTATCTCTGGTCTCTCTCCATCCTCACCCATCTATCCTCCATCTCTCATTTTCTCTCGTTGTCTGCACTCTATTAGCTTCTAGTCTATTCCAGTCATCCATTCATATAATCTCCTCTATCATAGTGAGAGGAAGTAACATTCGCCGTTAAAACTTTAGAATTTCTCGTCTCTTCTGTTATTACATAAATTCATTTTGTGAATTACGTGATCTTCAATTCCTTATTTCCTAATTTAGCTATGTTTCTTCTAAACGAATATATCACTCCCGTCACGAGAGAATTGAGATGAGAGTGGGAATGAAGCAAATATGGTTAAATGAGTTAGGACCATTTTTGGACATCTCTAGGCATGCCCCCTGTAAGGTGAAGTCCCAACTTTGAGCACGAATTTCTCGCTTCTGGTGCGTTTTATCGGAAAAGTGTCACAAGAATGACCCCCGCTCTTTTTTCTTCCTCTATCGATCTAAAGAAACCAGAGGTCATGAAAATGATTCTGAACAGAACCTCGCTTAGAAGCAAATAACTCAAAAATTTAGGAAAAGGAGGTGCTCTTCTTCCAGTATGTTATTAAGTTTTTCATGCGCTTTCGAATGAGGGGATTGCGAAAAAAAAGCGTTCGTATGATTCATCCCCTTGGAAATTTCCTTATGATTTGAAGTCATTTTCGACCAAACACAATCTCTCGATTCACTCACTACAAAACCCACAGTATTCTGGTCCAAGCCATTTTTCTTCCAAAGCAAGACAAAGGAGAGAGCATTGTATTCGAGAGAGTTTGTATGTTGAGCGGTCGTTCTTGCTTTGAAAGTCATGAGAACGCTGTGAACCGAACCGGTGTATTGAGCCCCAAAATGAAAATTGAACAATGAGACTTTGGGTTCTGGTAGGGCATGCCTAGAGATTTCCAAAAATGGTCCTAACTCATTTCACCATTTTTGCTTCATTCCGAAGAATAGCCATTTTATCTCAATTCTCTCGTGACGAGCGTGATATTATCATTATTACTATTATTACTATTATTCCCTCATTTTCTTCTTCCACTTGTTTTAACCTTAAAATTACCATCCAAAACATTAGATGTTCGGATGTGATTGTTGTTGCATCTCCTCATTCATCTATGCAATTGGAGTATTCACCATTCTCACCAAGGTATATATACTTCTTCTTTTAATGTTAATCTAGCCAATACTTCAGTTGTAGATCCTTCCATGGATCCACAAAAAGTTTATCAAGGGTAACAAAGCAACTGAACTAAACGAGAAAAACTTCCAAAAGGACGTGGTTTATCTATATCAGGTAACAATATTTTGTGCATTTATTGACTCGAAAATTGAATGATTAATTTGCAGTTTAATGGAACTTCAACTGCTCCTTCGATGTCTCCCTTCTGTGTGAAAGTCGAAGCATTCCTTCGTCTTAATTCTATCAAATTCGAGGTATTTGGGTCAAAATCTAGACAAATCAACAATTATCGATTCATTAAGAGACGTTACACCTTGGCCAAACGTGGACAGAATAGTCTACTTCCAATGGTTGAATTGAATGGAGAAATATTCTCTGATTCTCAAATGATCATAAGAAGACTCTCACAGCTCTTTAAGATAAAGGTATTGGCTTTCCTAGATTTTTCTAAAATCCTGTACATTATATCTCTCAGAATTACAAAGACGAACAAACTGCTGCAATGGCCCATGCTATTGATCGTCTAATCGATAATCATACCTTCAAGTATGTTTGAAAGGCATAACCGGAAGATACGTAGAAACACTCAACTATGGCAACAATTGTACACAAAAACAAGATAGAGAGAGTGATCAGAGTGGACTGCCAAATTAGCGTAGAGTATTTCTTCAATGAAATTTAGACGACTAAAGAATTAATTAATACTTTTTCAGTCTATTGATCTACCAGAAATCTCACAATCCAACTAATTCGGTCACTACAATTGCAAAAACTGTGGTACCCGCCTTTCTTTTGCCAGTCGTTGGAAAGATTGGAGGTTGTGTTATGGGCGGAATGGTAAATACTTTTGATATTACGTTTGATAATAATAAATTAATTCAGATTCGTAAACGTGTTGAGGCATCCATTGGAAAATTCACTGACGCCGAATATAATGAACTTCTTAAGAATGATCTCATTCAAATTCAATCAATCCTTGGAAAGAATAAATTCCTTATGGGAGATGAACCAACTAATGTATGTATGTCGAGACTTAATCAATAACTCTCTACACAATATAAATATAATAAATCCTAGATATTCATAAACTTACTTCGAGTTAATTTATAAAATAATATAATTCAAGGTTGATTGTACTGCTCTTGGTCAACTCGGGTGTTCGATCTATCCCTTCCCTGAAACTAGGTCAGTTATTCATTTCTGCACATATAATTTTTCCGTTTACATTCAGAAACTACATATTTGACCTTCTTGAGTCTTCTGAACTTCGTCTTCTCAAAGAATACATTGATAGAACGAGAGATACCATCTTCGGAAATGAATTTCATCAGTAAATAATAGAAATCTTATTATGTATCTATTAATCTTGGTGAAGATATGCTATAATTTACCATTCTGATTATATATTATTACACAATTCACAAGAAAACTTATTTATGAATTCGTGCTCATCACGCTTACGTGATTAAATAAACTTTCAATAGCCCCAAATGATTAACTATAGGAGAAAGATACATGGAGATATCTCAATCTTTATCTTTCTCTCATTTATAGTTTCTGCTTTGTATTCTAAAGTTGCGAAATATTTCATGCCCTGCTGATTGTAGTAATAAAATATTGTAATAATTCAATTCTTCAAAAACTAGTACAGTATTCCTCATTGTTTCGTAGTTATTTGCACACATTCCTATTACTTGACTAACAATAAATGAACATTTCGATACTACGAAGCATAAGCATAAAAGATTTATTTGTGAGGACTTGATTCATATGTTAACAATTTTCTTTCCTTATCATTTCTTATATGGACACTTTGCCTTTTCGCTTTTTTATTATCGCTATAAACAACTATCTAAAATATAAATATAATTAAATATAGCTAACCATACATGACATAATTCTACGGGAAGAAGTCTATTATCATTTCATTAGTATTTACAGAGATTGGAAGGGAAATATTTATCTCTAAGTTTATAAATATAGAGATTGAGATATAAACATGAAATACTTTAGTCAACATTATTCCCGTATATTCACTTGTCTTCCCTAAATACGAAATGTGTGGGCATCATTAACGTCTCATCATCGTCGTTTTGTGAGTTAATATAGATTTTTAAAAATCAGTTGATATCGTTGAGTTATCCGATAATAATAATAATAATAATATTAAATTTATCTGACCTCGGAGGGTATTTTAAGATTGATAATTAAATGTTAGAAAAATATGATAAAGAGGTAAGAAAGAAGGCTGCGATTACTTGATCGTGGCATCCAATACTTATGAGTTGCGAATGAGAGACTTAAAGGGAGCATAAACTCTCTCAATGGTCTCTTCGACGCGCAATACTTTCTCGTTGTTAGAGAAAGTGGGAAATAGTGTGCGCAATGAAGAGACAATTGGGAGAGGTTACACACTTTAAATACATTGGCACGATGATAATGAGGAAATCGCAACAGAAACTAAAATGATTGGTTCACACTGGCAATACTTCTTTTTTAAAAATCATTTATAGCGGAAACCACAATGCTAACCAACGAACCTACATATATCGCTGTTGAGAAGAGCTTTTGTAACGTTTAATGTGATTTTTTTCGATTTTTTAAATATGTGATTATAAAAAGTGCAGACTTTTTGGAGAACCTAATATTTCAGCAATATTTTTCACTTCTCAATGTCGTCATCATCAGTTTCCGTGATAAAAAGTCCTTTTTATGACCAAAGAAAAATAAAGAAAATTCCCATCCATGGTAAAAAGCAATTAAAAGGCAAATAATGCCCATCCAAAAATTTTTGCATATGGCAACTTTTGAACTTCTTTTTACCGGCAACTGATACTGTATGTTTATTCATACGGGAAACTGGTGGAATACACGATATGAAGTTTATCTCCCTATTCTCATCTAGAAAATATAACATGAAATGATAAATTGATTGATTCATTCATTCATTCTGTACTTTTTTTTAGAAAATTTTCAATATTTTTCGTTTTTGATAAATTCTTTTTCTGCTTTAATAATCCGATTATGTTTACGCTTGCTATATACACATGAAATTCAAGGAAACGAACTGTTTAAAGTGGAAAAACGGAGAAGTTTGGGTAAAAACGAAAATACTGAAAAATAGAATATAGTATGACTTAGCGGAAAAAAGACGTTCAAGAGTTGCCGCACGTAAAAAAATTTTGGATTTGCCTTTTAATTGAGAGTAGCCAACCACTGCCACAATGAATTTCTATGTTTAGAGAGAGAGCACCGGTGAGAGAGTAGGTAGATCAGAGAGAGCGAGGAACGAAAGGAGGAAAGAGTGGGGAGTTAATCGATAGTTCTTCCTCTGTTTAGGAGCAGTAGAAATGCAATTATGCAAGTACATTTTATACGGACAATAACGGAAACTCATAATTAAGAATTTGAGAAGAGAAATGTATTTTTTTTGTATTTGAAAAAAATGACGCGTCCAATGACATCCCATGATGCAACGAAGAATGTGTTGACAAGAAGACTAATCTGTATTGTATTAGATGAAGTATTAGTATCCACTGAAATATCCATAAGTCATAAACTACAAATTGCAAACAGTGTTTCTTGAGTACACATTTGAACAGGGTACACATTGTCTTCTCAATGATAACTCTGTCTATTGGTTATCATGTCACACCTCAATTTATCAGTCTCTTCTGATCTGTACGAGAAGATTCCATAATACTTCATATACAGTTTTGAAATAAGACTACAAAAGTGGTTGTGAACTTCTTGATTTGAATGATACATATTCTCTTGATGTCGATGTTCTATGCAAATATTACTGCATATTGTATTTGTTTTCTATTAATACCAGATATTATTTTTTTATTTAAATGGTCCTTTAGACACTGACATTTCAATTGAATTCATTTGATAATGATAATTAAAATATCCTTTACAAATGATAACTGAATACTTTACATTGAGTTAATAGCGAACATTCATCATTGTTGGCAATACATACCATTCACTGAATTGGATACAGCAGACTTATGGGACATCTCTGTCCCTTGAGAGATACGTTATACTTATTCTACTACAGAAAAGAGTGTCTGAGAGCACAACTCGGACACTAATTTGATCAATCGGTCCTCCCTCATTAATGTAACGAAGACTCAATGAAAAGAAATGGAACATTACACTATAGCATTTGTTGTTATCTAGAGAAAGAGGCATAACGAGGAGAAAAACGAAGAACATACATTCTATATCTTATCTTCTATTCCTTTTCATCCTAGATCCATCTATAGATAAATATCGTACGTATATCGTCCTGATTATCATTTCTTTGCATAAAACAGCACGACTCTTATCTCTTGCGTAGTCTATTTTCAACGTGGAGTAAAATGTCTCATAGTGGATTCTCCATATCTTATCTTATTTGTATTCTTCACTTTGCCCTTTATAACTCTTATCGTCCGTACACACTTTGATCGACATTCCGATGAGTATATAATAGATACAAATAATTATATCTACCCTTATCTGAACCAAATATATTTCATTAGTCATTAATTAACTCTGATTTATTCTCTCAAATAACGTATATATTGTTTTTTTAAAATTATTTTTTTCATTTGTTTAACTTTGACATGGGCGTAATTGTTGATTCATACCGTATAAGCTAATCTATTTTAAATATTATGTGGAATGATCCAATTTAATATTATATATTATATCTGAATTATCTAATTACCATTATTTCAGTGTTTGATAAAACTAAACTAAGCAATAGTTATTAATAAGAAAAAGGAAATATACAAGGTAACAAATCATCAAAGATCTAAAACTGTCTATCCCTACTCTCCATTGTCTAGTTAATCGATGTTATTCCATTTTTCTCCTTTTTTACATTAAAAAATATTATGTGGTCGTTCGACTACTGATGAGATCCACACTATTTTTACTAGCCCATGGGCGATTTTATGACAATGTGCCGTTGAAAGCTAATACATAACCTAACTTTATACTTGTTTTACCTTATTAGACATTCGACCCATTGATCCAATGGTCTGATATTTTTCTTACGATGACTACAAATAAACCATACTTCGAATGATATGATTGTGTTGATAAGACACATTCTACTCGCCATTTCTTTCCACTTTCGGGCTTTGTATTCTCTCATAGAATTCTATTCTATTCTGTAGCCCATTTAAAGGGATATAAAGTCCCGCTATGTAAGAAACTGAGAGAATGCGTACGATATTTTAAATTAGTTTTCTATATTCCTCTTATCTTAATTAGTCCTTATCATCCATTTCAACAGATGTTATTCATACCTTCATATGCTTTAAAAGGTTTTTAAAGAGAATATCACATTACTCAACAATATCTTCATTTCATACACTATTTCTCTATTCTTTGTCAACGACATAGGGTTGAGCTAAAAGAGACAGTTTCTCTTCATGTAAAGACCACCATCTAATTGCTTACTCTTTCCTTCACTAATTGCTTGTATTCTCTCTTACTCTGTTTTGGTGGTTTGTTCTTCCTAATCTATGTTCCTTTTTTTTCAGAATGGAATTAAACTTCGAACAAATAGTGAAAGATGTGGCTGAATTCATCTTTATCATTCTCAAAGCCATCTACATTACGATCATTGCCATGGTCAAAGCTTGTCTTCCTATGGGAGTGCTACCGAGGAAAAGTGTCAAAGGTACGTCGAATCCTAACTTGTTAACCAACAAGCTGAGATTAATATTACAGGAGATATTTGCCTTATTACCGGATCTGGAAGTGGAATCGGACGAATGATGGCTATTGCTGTACGTTTTCTCATCGAATATTATTCTGAGATTTGAATAATTTAGTTCGCGAAAGAAGGATGCGATATTGTTCTTTGGGATGTTAATGAAAAAGGAAATAATGAGACTAAGGAAATGCTATCCAAGAGTGGGGTTAAGGTATTTTCCCTTCATATTTTGTATTTCATTAACAATATAACTTGATAGGTCTATGCTTATACTCTTGATCTGTCCAAGAGAGAAGAAATCAATGCGACCGCAGAGAAAGTGAAGAAAGAGGTTGGAGAAGTCGATATCCTGGTTCGTTCATTATATTTAATCTAAGAATTACGTCCTCTGGAAAAAATTCCAGCCATCCGCTCGAACAATCGCTCTTTTTTCAAGTTTTATTAATGATAAATGTTTCACCATTTCAGATCAACAATGCGGGTATCGTAACAGGAAAGAAGATATTCGAATGCCCTGATGAATTGATGGAGAAAACAATGGCTGTAAACTGTATGGCTTGTCTATTCGTAAGTAGTTTATATACATGGATAGTGGCCTGATAGCACAGTGGATGCGAGCGCTGCCTATATTTGGAGGATCATGGGTTCGATCCCGCGCCCTACCAGATCCACCCAATACTATAGTACAATCCCTGGACCTGATCAGTCCTTCAGACATAGATCATGTCTCCCAATCGTTTAGATTAGATAACACTGTGGTACAGTGCAACAAAAACTTCAATTTACTTTTACATACTTAATTACTTACATTAGATGTATTCAAACAACGATAAAAGACAATGCAAAGTGAAAAGAAACTGTTCCGAAATATGAATTTATATGAGAATGATAGAATATCTTTAGACCGCAAAAAACTTCGTCAAATCAATGATCGATCGTAATCATGGACATATTGTGACTGTTGCTTCTATCGCTGGAAAACTTGGAGTCGCTGGATTGGTTAGTTGTCCCTTTAGTTGTCTCTTTGTCTCTAAAGAAGAGTTTACTATTGGCAGGTTGATTATTGTGCTTCTAAACATGGAGCGGTTGGATTTCATTCATCTCTTACAGAAGAACTCGTATATCTGAAGGCTGATAAAGTCAAGGTTAGTATATTCATATACCTACAAAATACAACTTTCGAATATTAGTTTGAACGTAATAATACATTTTCAAATTAGATCAATCGGTAAATGCGTCTTATGATGAACTAATATTCAGACAACTCTTGTATGTCCTTTCTACATTAACACTGGAATGTTCGATGGTGTTATCTCACAGTAAGTAATCACAATAATTATAATATAATGAATCAATTTAATTTGAGTGCCCCGACAGTCCTTCCCATTCTTGAACCTGACTACGTTATTGATGCTATTATGGAGGCTGTTCTGACTGAAAAGGAAGAGATTCAACTCCCACGATGGTTATACATAACCACTAACTTCTTCGCGTAAGAATTTGTTTCAATTCATGAAAATCATATAATGAACTTCTAATTTTAGTTTATTCTCAACAAAGGCTAGTCTTTTGATGACTCAATACTTCAAAATCGCCGCTACCATGGATACTTTCAAGGGTCGTCCAGTCAAACATTAATCTATTAAATTTCGTTGTTTGTCAAAATTGTATTGCCGGTAGAATTTCTAATTAAAAGCTTTCATCATCAATCAATAAAAAGTGTTAATTTGATCAATCTTAATTGTAGCTTGATCCTTCAATCAAATATGACTAATATTTCTATTTGTATCTTATCACTCCACAATTGATTGATAAGAAAGACTTGATACTTAATAGACTACGAAACATTGTTTAGTGATCAGTGATCGGAATTCAATTTGGATACATTTGTTGAGATGATAATGAAGAATGATCAATGTTTTGTGATTTGATTATGTGGTTGATTGAACGACTTTATGAATTTATTGCATTAAAATAATGCGATGACGATCAGAAAGATTTACCTGTATTCTGAAAATAAATTTCTTTTGATCATCATCGCTAAATATTATCGCTTCATGAGCAAATAAAATTTGGACATAAAAAAGGTTTCAAATCACTCAAAACACTTGAATTGTTTGCATCTATCAAGGTAATATTAACATCACAATATACAATAAATAGATAGCTTGTGACGAGCTCCTCGAATTGATATTTTAAATATGGGACCGTAGTTGATTCATATAACAATCAGTGCTTTCTTCTTTTTATTGCTCTAAATATTCTATTTAAACCCGCTTTACGAATGTAGAATCTCATATAACCTTCGTCGCGAATTTAGTTGCGATCATGATCAGCTATATTCCATTAGTCAATTTTTGGGTAAGAAGTATATGACTAACTGTAAGCAGAATAAAAAGGATAAATACACTAATTCATCTACTTTCTTTCTTTCTTTCTTTCTTTCTTTATTTCCATCATAACAAGTGAGCGAGAGAACAGATATGCAATTAATACAGGCTTTGATGGAGGACCGTCGATATCTACTCATAGCAAATAGCAAATTCTCTATGATTTGAAGTAGACAAACAAAGATGATAATTTTTTCATTCAAATTCCTGTCAATTTTGGATGGAAATATATAATATGTATGTGTTACACTGTTGCATCAGAGAAAGGAAAGATAAAAGAGGATTTTATTGTAGCACGAAAAAAATACGAACAATTTTTTTTCTTATAAATCTTAAATTTAATGAAATTTTTTCGTATACCCCGAATTGCTCTGATAAAAGTGTCAGCAATTTGTCAGATTTTTGGCTGATAAACCATTGAATAATGATATAATCCTACTCTGAAGCATACGCCTTCAATAGTGTCACGAGAGTTATACATAAAAAAATATTGTAGAATACTTCTAAATTTACAATGGTAGTTTAGAGAAACTTCAATCTCTAATCTTTTATTAGAAATTTATAAAATGAAATTTGGAGATGAGAAAAATCTAATAAAAATGAGAAAAATCAATAAAGCATATTCGGCAATGGTTAAAATGCACTACATCCCGGACGGGTTTTGTATATGTTTAACGATTCGTCGTACATTTGCGCGCATCATTTATTTCCTTTGCATGACAATATTTTTGATTCTCAAAATATTTCTCGTGAGTGTCTGTGATATTATTTATTTTAAGCAGCAATGAAATGTTTGCTCCACAATGGGTAGTCTTGAAAAGTTCTTGATATCACTGAAACTGACGATTAAGATTTTGAGAATCGAAAAATATTAATACGTGGAGGAAATAAATGCGTCCTGCTGCGCGGCGAGGCTTTGCGCGTCTGCAAAACTCGACCGGGCTATTGTATATAAATAAAGCTCTAGAAAATACGTTGATAAATGATTAAACAAACAGATTGAAAAGGTTACTTTGACGGTTACAAGTTTAAAAATAATAGGAAAATTAAGATGTAATCTCCCTGGTGTAAAAATCTTGGAAAAATAGATGGAAAAGTGAAAAGTAGTGTTGCTTTTGTGATTTTTTTTGAAAAGTAGTTGGAAAAGTAGTGACCCAAAGCTCACGTACAGGCTTTTTGTTGTAAGAGTTTGTCAATTACGAAGATATGCCATTTTTCCAACTAATTTTCCAATCACATAATTAACACTACTTTTTTCTTTTCCATCTACTTTTCCCAGATTTTATTTTTTTTCACGTTTATTCATGAAAAACCGTGCCTCATTGCTTAACTTTTCTAAGAATTTTGTTTCATTATTATATTGTTGAGTGATTCTTCTTCAGGTATTATAATTTAGGCTAATACCTTTTTGTTTCTTGTCTGAAATAATTAGTATCCGGTTACTGTATCATTGTATTTTGTAGTGTGAGGATACAGATCGTGTCGCTGTCAAGAAATCATCTCATCATCCCAGAGGAGTCAACAATCTATAACTCATTCAAAAATGGATCGAGTACATGGGATAAACTGAATCGTCTGCCGAAATAGAGAATATTTATTTCTGTGTGCTTCTTTTTTTACACTATTTTGAACGGTATCCGCTACTTACAATTCTAATTACAATACAAGCTGTCATGTTATCACGCCAGTCACGAGAGAATTGACCTAACGGTCGGAATTGAGAAAAATTATAAAACAAGTTCTCTCCAGTTTTATTCTTGTTTGGGCAAATCCTACCATCCCCCAAAGTCCCATTGTTCTACTATCATTCTGGGGCTCCCTGCACCAGGTCGGTAATCCGGGAACCCAAATTTGAACTCAAATATCTCGCTTAAGGTGCATTTCTGTAAAAAAACTGTCACGAGGGTAACCCCCGATATTTTTCGTGCTCCATCGTGTTGAGACATTCTTTGTTGAGACATTCTTTGCGTTTGTCTCGCGGTTCTAAGCGGTTCATCTCTCGTTCGACTGTTCTTCTCTCATCGAATCAACATCAACAACGTAAAAGGATCCCCTCCTAGAAGACTATAGGCAAGTCAGGAGTTGTATGCCTTCCATCAAGCAATTGCTGACGAAGTATTGAGCGAGGACTTCGTGGGTTACCTCTATCTATTTTGCTGATTTCTCTTTCATGATTCACTATTCGAAAAGGATCAAGTGTAGCGGCTTTGATTTTGAATAACGTCTTCAGTAGCTGATCACGAGAAGATGAACGATGAATTATTTAAGATATAAGTACCCCTTGTATGGGACCTCAGCACGCCCAGACTAATCAGTCGTTTAGTGGCAACCATTCCCTCCCCTATGGTTATGTGCTTGATAAAGGTCTTTAAACTGTAAAAACTGTAAACATCGATCTAAACAAACCAGAGGTCATGAAAAACAGCCCTACACTCTAGACCAAATAACTCAAAACCTATCGATTCGGCGCGGACGAGCCTGAAATATCTTATGTAACTTTTCGAGGGCTACAAATGATAGTATAGCCAAATCGAGTTGCTAAACCGTTGCGCGTTATTTTTCAGCTGAGTATAAATATTTTTCGATTCTCAATATATCATATCTATCAAT